>SJYA01000701.1:79680-164621 GCA_006410615.1 Neotragus moschatus
TTTTTTTTTTTTTTTTTCAAATTAAGAAGTATTAACTATGGACAGGGGCAGATCCAACCTGTAAGGGATCTATCTGAAGCTTACACAACTTTTAAAGTCCTTTTAAAGAAGTCAAATACAACATTATGAAATACAAAATCATATAAAAAAGTGAAAATGCATTTAGAAATGACCAAATTCACAAATTTTATAAACACCTGAAAATACTACAAACATAAAATCCAGAATATCATCCTATTTTATTAATCACTTAGCAAACTTCTGTAATTCTTTCCCTAAAAGTTTTGACTACCACATTGTGACAAATGACAGTTTTATAATTTTCCATATATATATAAAATTAAAGAATGAGCTAATCTTTCTTCTAATTTTGGTATAGCAACATAGTTGTTTAGAAATATATATCTATGAAAGGTTCACGTAACTTCACAACTCATGTTGAGTCAATTTTTAGGATCATTGCTGAGTTTGGGAAAACTTCTATAGACTTTTTTTCATATGTAAGCTGCAAAATGTCAGGGCTTTCCAGTTTCTTATGTGATGACTAACCCCAAATACCTTTCAAACTGCAGGCATTTTTTAACTATAAAGCTGATGGCAGCATCATATGAAGATGTTTTTCTGTTCTTTCTCCATATTACTACACTGTGGTCAAACCAGCAAGAAACATAACTTCCCAACGTATCTCTATCAGTCATCGCTTTTCATGAACTGGATTTTCAAACAATCTCATGCCTATTTATTCTATTTGAAATTTTGCTCTTCTCAAATGAATTACAGCTTTGAGGATAATCTGAAACTTCTTTTACAATATACTTTGTGTCATCAGAATCGTTTTTCATCACTTATTTTTATTTCTTTAGTTTTACAACCCATTATCTGAATTTACTCAGTTCTTTAATAAATAAAGGTAGTAGTGGAAGAAGTAACCCTCCATATATGTTTACTTTGGGAGTCTAATTTCTCAGTTGTCTTACTGAAACGCTCTTGAAACATCTTTCAAACTGTACTTAAAGCTATATATTCCCAGCTCAACTTTCCTCTAAGCCAGGTCCTCAAAAAAATGCCTGTCATTAGTCCAAACCAATCTCACGTGGGGAAATGTGATGGAAGGAGGGTCATGGCAGAAAAGGGAAGAAAAGAGGCAGCAGTCTTACTAACTGTGGTTTAAATACCTTTAAATTCTTCACATCTTGCGAAACCATGCGGGCCTGTGAACACAGAGCTGGGAGTCTTCCCAGGGCCTTGGAGGGGGGGGGTCTGTGAAAGGAAGGGGCCCTGAAATCTAAACCTCCAACAATTTAGCTCCTGGTAAACTTGCCTCTGATTACAGGTAAACAGAGGAGTCAGAAGACCCAGCTTAAGCCAAAGGTCCTTAGCTTAAGGAGTTAGGCGTTTCTCCCCACCTATCCCTACACCTTCAGAGCGAATATTGTATTTTAGGCTGAAATACACTTCTAGGAGGTCAGAGAGCAAATTCTAACCTTCTTTCCCACTTGACACAGCTACAATCACTTCATCTGAGTTTTTGCTAAAGTTGAGGTTCATAAAATCTGAAATCTTTTTTTTTTTTTTAATATTTTATTTTTTATTTTTTTCCATCTCAGGTGTACGTGAGTTCCCAATCTTGAACACCGCCCCCCCACCTCCAACCCCATATCAACTCTCTGGATCATCCCCGTGCACCAGCCCCAAGCATCCTGTATCCTGTATTGAATATAGACTGGCAATTCGTTTCTTACATGATAGCATACATGTTTCAGTGCCATTCTCCCAAATCTTCCCACCCTCTCCCTCTCGTTATGCAGACTGAAGTAAGCCAGAAAGAAAAGCACCAACACAGTATACTAACTCATATATATGGACTTTAGAAACATGGTGACGATAACCCTGTATGAGAGACAGCAAAAGAGACACAGGTGTATAGAAAACCTGAATCTTAAATGACCAAAAATTTCCAGAACCTTCCTCAGTTTTATTTCATTTCCTCAATCCATTGTTTGGACAGATGCATTCAGCCTCTCTTTCTGAAAACCTCTGGAAAAGCTCTCTTAAGGGGTCTCTAAAGCCCTATTTTAACATAACAGCTCTGAAAGTCTCATTTGCCCCATAGGTCAATGAAACAAAAACAAACGCCATTATATGGGCTAAAGCCAGGACACAGTACAGTTAGGGTGGGCAAGAGTCATCACAGAGATCAATACTTCATTCCTGGAAGTAATGAAACTAGTGGCACAACCTAGGCCAGAGTAATGACGACGCTAGAGTCACACTGCTCAGCTCCTCGCACAGCGAGAAGCCTGCGCCACATCGTGTGTGGCGCGCGCGTCCAGTCGTGTCTGTGACCCCACAGGCTGTAGCTCGCCAGCTCCCGTCCATGCGATTCTCCAGGCAAGAATACTGGGGTGGGTAGCCTTTCCCTTTCTCCAGGGTATCTTTCCAACCTAGGGATCGAACCCCTGTCTCTTATGTCTCCTGCACTGGCAGGCAGGCACCTCCCAGGAAGTCCTTTGAACAAATCTATAAAGTAGGAATCACAGCTGGCTTTTAACACAAAAGAAACTGTTTTCAGTTTCTCTTTATGACTCATCTTTTATTTTTAATAAAGAGTCCCACGGTCTTATTATGTTATGTTAGTCACTCAGTCACGTCCGACTCTTTGTTGATCCTGTGGACTGTAGCCTGACAGGCTCCTCTGTTCATGAGATTCTCCAGGCAAGAATACCGGGTGGGCTGCCATCTCCTTCTCCAGGGGATATTCCCAACTCAAGGATCGAACCTGGGTCTCCCACACTGCAGGCAGATTCTTTACTATCTGAGCCACCAGGGAAGCCCAAGATCTTATTGGGGGTCATTATTTCTTAAATAGTTTATTGACATGATTTATTATCTAAATTTACTCTCTCACTCTTGGAAATCCAGCAATAGGTTTCAGCTACTGCTTTCATCAAATTCTGTCAAATCTGAAAAATATAAATACTTAAGAGCACAAACTCATAGCCAAACTGAATGTGTTCAAAACCCAGCTTAGCCACTTTCTACCTGTAGTTTTGAGCAAGTCATTTAACTTCCCTGTGCCTCAATTATCTTATCTCTAAAACAAGGATAAAATGCGATAGAGATGCTGTGAACATTAAGTGAAAATTTGTGTTAATAAATACTGAGAACAGCATGTGATACATACTAGGGCTGTATACATGTTTGTTAAATATAAGAAAAATATGAGCCCATGGGTAATACGAAATGAGAGTGATCAGAGAAGCTAAAATCAAGATATTCATACTAGTCTGAGTGGAGTTTTACTATCTTCCATCATGTTGTAAATTTCAAACTGCCAAAGTTAATTCAAAAGAAAACACATACAGTTCTGAGCCAAATAAACAACTTATACACTATCAGTCCTTTATCTATCCCTGATCACAAGGTAATCAAACATGGATAAGCGGCTTGGGGTGACAGAGTCTGAGGTATATGAAATGGCCTCTAGCTGGGAAGGTAGAAAGTAAAGTGTTGGTCACTCAGTCATGTCTGAACCCCATGGACTGTGGCCCGCTAGGTTCTTCTGTCCATGGAGATTCTCCAGGCAAGAATACTGGGGTGAGTAGCCATTCCCTTCTCCAGGGTATCTTCCCAGTCCAGGGATCAAACCCGGGTCTCCTGCATTACAGGCAGATTTTTTTATCATCTGAATCACCAGAGAAGCTCTAGGTGCATCATTTAATTTCTTAGAACTTTGTTTTCTGAATTTGGGCGATGGGTATAATGCTGTCTGAACTTAAGACATATGCTAAAATCACATTATATAAAACATACATAAAGAGCTATTATGTAGTCCAGCCATCTAGCAGATGCTCAATAAATAGGTTATTATTACTATTGCAATCAACCATTATGCTGTTCATTAACATACCTCTTTCTATATTATACTATGTGTTAAAGATCATTGCCCCTCACCATTCTAGCAATATAATTAAGAAAATCTATCTTCCCTATTCACTTTTGTTAAAACTGTCAAACATAATCAATGTCTGACCTTGTCCTGGACTGAGACTGAATAACATGGGTGAAAGAGATCCTTCATGGGTATTTATGAATGCAAATGTGACACACAAGGTCCTTTCATTAGTACTTAACGTTATTAAAGTTTTTACAGAACTTAGATAAACTATCACAGAAAAGGATAATTGTATCTTAGACTTCTTCATAATAGCAGTTTCAGTTTATGCCACCTTTTGTGAGAACTTTCAGAATCTTAATATATGCCACTTTGAATCTTTTCATTATATCTGCATATTAGATCAGAGCAAATATCAATGCCTGGTTTTATTTTAGAAAAATACGAGGCTAAAGATTTATGACTTGCCCTCCTAAACATACCAAGAAGGGGAGTTCACATAATTCCTCACTATTTCTGGAGGAAGTCTTTGCCGCCTGTACTGAGAATGTTATAAAATTAAATATTAAAGGCTTGGATTGCTAAATATTCTGTAAGCTATGAAAAAAAATACTTAACCCACTCCCATTTCTGGAAAATGAATTAACTAATGTCCCTCAAATATTTTCCCTTGCATTAGATGGAAACAGTTCAAACCCAAAGAAGACACATAGCTTTAACTTGGAATGTTGGCTGTTAGTGTGTGCACCGCTGGAAACTAATTAAATTGCCTTGTATGCTCATTTAAGTGAGATTATAAAAAATCAGAAAAGAGTCCTTCAAGGAAAAAAGAATGTCAGAATAATTTAAATTAATTTAATACATTAAATCCTCACTGCATTTATTGTGGAATTGTTAGAGCATGCATGTTAACTTCAGAAAAAGTAACTGACAAATATTTTCCTTGGACTCCCACAAAATTTTGCTTCAAATCTGTTATAAAACACCAATCCCAAGAGTGGAAAAGCTACAGGCTAGAACTTTTAGAAGTGCTGGCAAGGGCAATTTTTAAAAACAAAAGAAAAATGTAAACGTAAAATGAATGCAATCACGATGAATTAAGGGAAGAGGAGACGAGGGTAGAGGAAAATCCTGCATGAGGGGGCTTTTTCAGCACAGCAATAGAACCGGGTGCAAGGCCTTCCCTGGTGGTCCAGTGGTTAAGGATCTGCCTGCCAAGGCAGAGGGTGTGGGTTCCATCCCTGGTCCTGGGACATCCCACGTGCCGGGGGCAACTAAGCTCTGTGCCACAACTAGAACCAATGGGTCCTAGAGTCCGAGCTCTACAGCAAGATAAGCCACAGTAGCGAGAAGTCTGTGCAGCACAAGCAAGAGTAGCCCCTGCTCGCTGCAGCTCGAGAGCACCCGCGTGCAGCAACGAAGGCCCAGCATCACCAAAAACAACAAAATACAGTTTAAAGAGTTTTTTTTTTAACAGGATGCAAAGGGTTATCTGGAGGGTATGGAAGCTGGGGGTTAGACTCATTGATGACCATGCCTGGCAGAGTTTAATTCCAAAGTATTACTGTACTAAGTGTTACATTCTTTCCCCTACATTTTTCATCTTGAAAATAACAGGAGAAAAAACTTAAAACTTATATATTAAAATGTACTATTATTTTCAGAAGAGCA
The DNA here is from genome assembly GCA_006410615.1 of Neotragus moschatus. Lineage (NCBI taxonomy): Eukaryota > Metazoa > Chordata > Mammalia > Artiodactyla > Bovidae > Neotragus > Neotragus moschatus. The sequence continues at coordinate 85,247 of SJYA01000701.1, forward strand.
ACATGACATGCAGCATTTAAACAGTTTTGAAAAAGTAAAACATGCTTCACAAACCTTGGTAAACAGGTGCATCAGCATGATGGCTGTGTTATTAGCACACACCACAGCACAATGCTGATTGTGTGTGCGTGCTAAGTTCCTTCAGTCGTGTCTGACTCTTTGAGACCCTATGGACTGCAGCCCCCCCTGGCTCTTCTGCCCATGGGATTTTCCAGACAAGAACACTGGAGCGGGTTGCCATGCCCTCCTCCAGGGGGTCTTCCCAACCCAGGGATGAACCACAGTCTCTTGTGTCTCCTGCACTGGCAAGTGGGTTCTAGTGCCACCTGGAAAGCTGTAATCAATGCTGATCACTTTGCTGTAAATGTAAATCCAAGGCAAAGTTAAGTCCTATCTCACTTGCTTCTTAAAAAAAAAATAATTATATCCTCCCTAACAAGAGGATTGAGTGATTAATTCATACTCTAATTCTGGGATTGGTCATCTAGCTCTGTAGAATCAGCAATTTCAAAATCCCATCATTAGCTCCATAATATTTCTATAAATCTTTACTTTATGAATAGGTACTAAATTTATATTGTGTCCTAATCCATGGAACAGAGTTTGGTTTCACCTCATGACAGACAATTTCATATTAAAAGATAAACATTAGCAATAAATAAAATATTAATTTTATATATAAAATAAAACAATGCTTACAAGAAAACTTATAATGCCCCAGAAGATTATACTTTGTTCCCCTATTTTTTGACCCAGAAACAGCACATTTTCTAATAATTTAATGGTGCAGATTTAATTTCCGTACTTTTTACCAAGAATTCAGGCAAACTATCCTTTTCCTTCAAGGGAAATTACTGGTTAAACTGAAAATCATGACAGCCAAATTTTCAGTTATAGAGAAGAATAGTTACAAAGAGAAACTCAGCAAACAGCAATGAAGATTTTCCCATTTCTCAAAACCTTGACAGAGTGGGACTCTGTGTTTCAGATGAAAGGACCAAACCCTTCCATCTCTGTTCTGTTTTGAGTTACTACTCTCGCAGACTTTCTGGTAGCTTCAATGGGTTAAAAGATTTTTTTTAACCAATTTTTTTTTTAATTTCTGAGCAAAAATGTATTTTATAATTGTTAACTATCACAATAACCCAAGATTTGAAGATCTCTGAGTAGCANCATGCCTGGCAGAGTTTAATTCCAAAGTATTACTGTACTAAGTGTTACATTCTTTCCCCTACATTTTTCATCTTGAAAATAACAGGAGAAAAAACTTAAAACTTATATATTAAAATGTACTATTATTTTCAGAAGAGCAACATGACATGCAGCATTTAAACAGTTTTGAAAAAGTAAAACATGCTTCACAAACCTTGGTAAACAGGTGCATCAGCATGATGGCTGTGTTATTAGCACACACCACAGCACAATGCTGATTGTGTGTGCGTGCTAAGTTCCTTCAGTCGTGTCTGACTCTTTGAGACCCTATGGACTGCAGCCCCCCCTGGCTCTTCTGCCCATGGGATTTTCCAGACAAGAACACTGGAGCGGGTTGCCATGCCCTCCTCCAGGGGGTCTTCCCAACCCAGGGATGAACCACAGTCTCTTGTGTCTCCTGCACTGGCAAGTGGGTTCTAGTGCCACCTGGAAAGCTGTAATCAATGCTGATCACTTTGCTGTAAATGTAAATCCAAGGCAAAGTTAAGTCCTATCTCACTTGCTTCTTAAAAAAAAAATATATCCTCCCTAACAAGAGGATTGAGTGATTAATTCATACTCTAATTCTGGGATTGGTCATCTAGCTCTGTAGAATCAGCAATTTCAAAATCCCATCATTAGCTCCATAATATTTCTATAAATCTTTACTTTATGAATAGGTACTAAATTTATATTGTGTCCTAATCCATGGAACAGAGTTTGGTTTCACCTCATGACAGACAATTTCATATTAAAAGATAAACATTAGCAATAAATAAAATATTAATTTTATATATAAAATAAAACAATGCTTACAAGAAAACTTATAATGCCCCAGAAGATTATACTTTGTTCCCCTATTTTTTGACCCAGAAACAGCACATTTTCTAATAATTTAATGGTGCAGATTTAATTTCCGTACTTTTTACCAAGAATTCAGGCAAACTATCCTTTTCCTTCAAGGGAAATTACTGGTTAAACTGAAAATCATGACAGCCAAATTTTCAGTTATAGAGAAGAATAGTTACAAAGAGAAACTCAGCAAACAGCAATGAAGATTTTCCCATTTCTCAAAACCTTGACAGAGTGGGACTCTGTGTTTCAGATGAAAGGACCAAACCCTTCCATCTCTGTTCTGTTTTGAGTTACTACTCTCGCAGACTTTCTGGTAGCTTCAATGGGTTAAAAGATTTTTTTTAACCAATTTTTTTTTTAATTTCTGAGCAAAAATGTATTTTATAATTGTTAACTATCACAATAACCCAAGATTTGAAGATCTCTGAGTAGCACAGCAAAGCAGTGGAGACACAAAAGAAAACATTCTCTATTAGCTGGTGACCTTTCCAACTCACTGTATATTTTTGAGCCTCAGCTTTCCTCATCTACAAACCAGGATAAAAGCATCTGCTCTGCCTTGTTCTAGAGGTTTCTGAAAGGACTGAATAAAGTAGCAGGCATGAATGCTCTCTAAGACAAAGTGTTCAACAAATGCAGCAGTATTAATAATAGTAGCAAAAATAAAAGTGATTATTAATGAAATGAAACATTTAACTGTAATTGGGCTTTCTAGGACTAGGACATTTTTAAATGAGATGGATGAAACTGGAGCCAATTATACAGAGTGAAGTAAGCCAGAAAGAAAAGCACCAATATAGTATACTAACTCATATATATGGAATTTAGAAACATGGTAATGATAACCCTGTATGCGAGAAAGGAAAAGAGACACAGATGTATAGAATGGACTTTTGGACTTTGAGGGAGAGGGAGAGGGTGGGAAGATTTGGGAGAATGGCACTGAAACATGTATACTATCATGTAAGAAACAAATCGTCAGTCTATATTCAACACAGGATACAAGATGCTTGGGACTGGTGCACGGGGATGATCCAGAGAGTTGATATGGGGTGGGAGGTGGGGGGGGGGGGAGTGTTCAAGATTGGGAACTCATGTACACCTCAGATGGAAAAAAATAATTTAAAAAATTAAAAAAAAAAGAATAAAGAAAACATCTTAGTTCCCTAAAAAAATAAATAAATAAATAATTTAAAAAATTATAAAGGAAAAAGGGTGAATGACTTTTCTAAAAGGTAACTTCAAAAAAAAAAACACACACCAACAATTCTGAGCAAAACAAGGCTAGAGTTGTCCTCTACCCAGGGACAGACATCAAAACATCACTATGTAATATCCTCCCATGGCAGTGCCAAAACAATAGTAGAATTTATCAACCTCTTCCATCTCTATTATTTAGGAAAAAAGTCCTCATGGCCTAGGGGCTAATGAAGGTATCTCATTACTAATTCTCACTGTGCAGTTGAAGGCCACTTTACCTACTGAACAATCAACAAAGCCATTTCTAATTAGATATATGAAGTATCAAAAACATGGTAATAACTTCCAGTAACAATTTATTTACATACAACACACATAAACAGACTCCATTTTTTAAAAGGAATATAAACATCTTAAAGCATTCTTTTAAATCTACAGTACCTTAATCCCTGAAGATAGCAATAAAAAGGGGGATTGTTTGTGTAAATTGTACCAAAATAATGACAGATTTCCAAGTTTATGTTTGAAGTTCTTTAAACAAGGTGATCTTTTTAGGGAGTCGAGAGATAAAGGCTTAAAACACTTTTAGAGACAGAGCATTTGGTTGGCATTCTGCCACTTTCTACACCAGATAATTTCAGTTGCTGCTGTTTGTCTCATATGTTTTTTATTCTCCCTCTAGGGAAGTCAAGGCCTTTTCACTTGCAGGCAAATTTCACTGTAGCTCTGCTAACTACTTTACAAGGTGATAAGCATTCACAAGAGGCTTTTATTAGACCAGTAGCAAAAGCAAAAGCTATATGCACATATTTAGACAACATGTGTGAAATGGAAAACTTTAAACATATGAGAGTTCCATGTTAACCTACTAAAACTGCATATCCCATGAAAAATCTGGGGTGGAAAAAAGAAACATGCTAAATAGCCTCAAATATAAATTGACTTTATTTTCCTTGCCTTCAACTCAACATAAGAGCTTGTTTAATTAACCATGTCAACTCCTGCATCTGCTAACCCACTGCCATCTGATTTTGCCCAGAGTATGTTCCACTGCCTCTCCCGTATCACTTTTCCAAATGAGTTTTACAAAAGCTAGAACAGAAATCCCTGCTTTTATCACTGGTTCCACAAGTAGTGTCCCAAAGAAATAAATGGTCTGAACTCTATGGTACACACAAACTATAAGGGCAACTAAGCATTCAAATATGAGACCATTAGTTAAGATACAACTGAAGTTCAAAAGTATTATAGCCTATCCCTTCTCCAGCAGATTTTCCCAACCCAGGAATCAAACGGGGATCTCCTGCATTGCAGGCAGATTCTTTACCAACTGAGCGGAGTGATGCCCTAATCTAAGAAGGAAAAGAGTTATCATAAAGGTACCGGTACCCAGTCACGAAGGCTTTGAGGTAGGGCCTGGATTCCAGATAAGATTTGAATAAGAGGAGAAAAGAAACTGTCTGGGAAATGACAATACTGATCCAACATGACCAGCTTCTGAGGCTCAAAGAGACTGAAAAAGAGCTCTCTGACGAGGGGCGATGGAAAGTGCAGGGACACAGAGTATTTGTTAGAAGTCACTGCACCAGACTAGCTTTCACACATCATGATGCTAAATAGACTCAGAAATGTTCAAGTCTGCTTCCTTTACTTGCCAGTTTATATCATAAATCTAAAAAAACAAACTCTGCTTGTTTTGTGAAGATACAGTGCTTTTCCTGACAATGTAACTTTTCCTGACCTGTCCACTAGACTGTACGCTTACTGAGACTGAGTTCCACCTTATGCCCCCCAGAGCTTGGTTCTGGTGTCCAGGACAACAGCAGGATCCAAAATAAACACTTCCTGAATGCTACAGCACAGAGTGGAGGACTAGGAAATGGACTTTGCTGGCACAGAGTGATGAACGTATAACCTCCGTCAGCTTGTCACTGACAGGGACATCCCATAAGGAGACCAGAATTTCTCAAAAGAACATCACAGTGTAATTAGAAATCAGAAAGAAGCAACAGACATGAGTCTGAGTAAGCTGCAGGAGTTGGTGATGGACAGGGAAGCCTGGCGTGCTGCAGTCCATGGGGTCGCAAAGAGTTGGACACAACTGAGGAACTGAACTGAACTGAACTGAACTGAAGAAGTAACAGAATCTCAAAAAGAAAGACTTATGAAAGGCAAGCTACAGAATGGGAAAAAATAGCTGCAAATCATATATCTGACAGACTTGTACCTAGAATATATAAAGAACTCATAACTCAATAATAAAAAGATAAATACCTACATTAAAAACAAGGAAAATATCTGAATAATCATTGGTCCAATGAAAATAAACAACTGGTCAGTAAGCACATGAACAAAATGCCCAACATCGTTAGCCATCAGTTAAGTGCAAATGAAGCCATAATGAGCTATGACTTCCTATCCACTGGGACGAGTACAGTCAAAAGGATAGATATTAACAATTAATACTGACCAGGATAATTGAGAAATTCGAACTTGCACACTGCAGTTACAATTGTAAAATGAGCCAGTCCCTTTGCAAAACAGTCTCAGTGAGTGAGTGAAGTCGCTCAGTCGTGTCTGACTCTTTGCAACCCCATGGACTGTAGCCTACCAGGCTCCTCCATCCATGGAATTTTACAGGCAAGAATACTGGAGTGAGTTTCCATTTCCTTCTCCAGGAGATCTTCCCATCTTAGGGATTGAACCCGGGTCTCTGGCATTGTAGGCAGACCCTTGAGCCATCAGGGAAGTCCGAAAACAGTAAAAAACAAACAAACAAAACAAAAAAAAAACAGTCTGGAGTTTTTTGAAATGGTTAAACACAGAGTTACCACTGTAGCCTACCAGGCTCCTCTGTCCATGGGATTTTCCAGGCAATAGTACTGGAGTGGATTGCCATTTCCTTCTCCAGGGGATCTTCCTGACCCAGGGATCGAACCCGGGTCTCCCACATTGTAGACAGATGCTTTACTGTCTGAGCCACCCTATAAACCCCAGAGTTATCATATGACCCAGCAAATCCACTGCTGGGTGTATACCCAAGAGAAATGAAGACATATCTACTCAAAAACCTGTACACAAACATTCACTCAAACGTCTATCAACTGATGAATGAATAAACAAAATGTGGTATAGTCATAAGATAGAATATCATTCAGTAATAAAAAGGAATGGAATAGCCATACATGTCCCAACGTGGATGAGCCTTGAAAAGTAAAAGCAAAGGAGCCAACCATGGTAAAAGAAGCCAGTCAGAAGAGACCAAATAGACTGCACGACCTCGTTTATATGAAATGTCCACAAAACAGAAATCTGTAGGGACAGAAGGTATGTGGGAAATGAAAAGCAACTGCTACTGGGTACAGAGTTTCTTTTTAGAGTGACGAAAATTTTCCAGAATTGACTGTATAACTACACAACAACTGCTCAACTCTGTGACCATATTAAAAGCCATTGAACTGGACACTTTAAGTAAGTTAATGTTACAGTATGTGAGTTATATCTCAATAAAGATTTTATTCAAAAAATATAGTTTCTGTTTCAGGTGATGAAAGAGTTTTGGAAATAGTGGTATTGGTTTCACAGTATAAACATTATTAATAACACTAAATTGTACATTTTAAATGGCTAAAATGGAAATTTTTCTGTCATATATATTTTACCACAATAATTTTAAGAAAACACTTTAGAATGGAAAAAAATAACTTTCTTTCTCCAGTTTTAATTATGAGTAGCTTCTTTCTTCAGTATAATCACTTTGTGCAAAGTAGGAAAATTCCACATCTAAAGTATTTTATCAGCCCATATATATAGAGAGGGAAACTACTAACATGATTTTGGTGATTTTATTGAAATAAATCAATCAATGTAACATTAAAAAAATGTAAAAGATATCAAAATCAAATGCATTCTTTTCAATTTTATAATTTATGAACTTTTTATCTGTGGTTCTTAAACCTTTAACACTTTTTGACAGACGATGCTTGCTAACTGCCTTACTATTTTCTGTTTTAGGGAAATAACTATTTCACTTCAGGTTTTAAAAGACAGGCATTTCTACTAAATATCCTTTGCTAATTATGTTGTGCTGGATTTTGTGTATCATTTCACACTACATTTATCCTCCTCCTTAGATCTTAGAGCAACTTATTTTTAAGTAAGTGAACTTGTATATATTTCATTTTGACTCACCAGCAAAATCTAAGTTGCTCCTAATCAATTCTATTATAGATAGATAAACAGAAATGCACATTGATGTGAGTAAACTAAAGATAATACTTAAGCACCTCTTTCAGATCTCAACAGGTATATATCAACACACACACATACATAGAGAGATCAAGCAAAAATAGCCTAATGCATCCACTGTAAAAGTCATGTGAAAGTGAAGTCAAAGTCACGTCCGACTCTTTGCGGCCCCATGGACTATACAGTTCATGGAATTTTCCAGGACAGAATACTGGAGTGGGCAGCCTATCCCTTCTCCAGGGGATCTTCCTGACCCAGGAATCGAACCAGGTTCGCCTGCATTGCAACCAGACTCTTTATGAACTGAGCTATCAGGGAAGCCCTTTTACAATAAATATTTCTCTGCAAGTCTTTTTCAATACACTGAGAATTACTGCTTTAACATGATTGAATTTGAATGTAGAGTACTTTGATGGGTTTAGTTTCCAAACAAGCCTATGATGACAGAAAGAAGAGTAAATATTCTACCACCGTATCCTTTTAAACAAAATAAAGCATCAATATCAGAGCTGGAAAAATTAAAGCACCAAACAACAGTAACTTTGTCACCAATCAAGCTTATTTTGGATAAATGAATACAGAATTTCAAATTTTTGATCACTCATATCCATATTCTTTTCACCTGACCATCCTGAAAACCACTTTACCTAAAAATTTAGGTCCCTAATGTTAGGCTCATTTATTAAAAGAATTAATCAATCAATCCCTCTAAGAAGTTGCGACTTATGAAAAGCACCTTGGGAAACAAAGTAAAAATACTGATATAAATTATGCCTTGATTAAAAAATTTTTTCATATTTATGAACATTTAAAGAATATTATATATGATTTTTTTAAATCTCATTTTCTGTGATGAAAAATGCTAGTCTTTTTCAGATGAGAAAAAAAAAGACTGATAAACACTGGATATAAGGGCCAGGAGACTCTATAAATAACATTTTTAGTAAACTTTTAAGAAATACATGTGTTAAGTACACACTCTATTAAAGATATTTTCTTAATCATTTTACATACCATTTTACATCACTTCATTTAATCCTAACAAAAAATTTGTGCAGTAGGTATTCATTATGTACAGCCATTTCAAACATGGGAAATCTTAGGAAGAAGAGATTAAGGAGCCTGAACAATTGTGCAGGAGTAAGAAATAGAACTGGGACTGAATCCAAGTCCATGCTCTTTCCATTACACCATTCTTTCTTCCACTGGTAAACACTCTATCATTTACTAAGATAATTCAGTAGCATCAGCTATTACAACTGCAAACAGGCTCAGGGAATACCTCACATTTTCCTGAAGTCTAATGGGCTCATCTGTATTTACCCAGCTAGGAAGAGGAAATCACACTTTGGCACAGCAATCCTACTGTTTCAAGTTTCAGGCATCAGAACAAAGAAGTAAACAAAACTAAATCAAACTCAACCTTTTTAAAATTAATTATTTTACTTGGAGGATAATTACTTTACAATACTGTGATGGTTTTTGCCATATTCAACCAACATGAATCAGCCACAGGTATACATAAACTCAACCTTAATATTCATATTTCTTAACGTCCTACTAATCCAACCAGCAGAGGCTACTTAATAATAACACATGGAAAACAGGATGCCAATTTTATAAAAATAATTTCTACTTGGATTCTGCATGCTGTGTATTTCCCATTCTGTGGGTATTTTGTAGACATGTTTGAACAGGTCTTTTTTAGGTGCTTGTTTAAAAAACTGACTCCAAAAGGTCATCCCATTGGTTAATTTCATTTTTAAGTTATAGTGAGATTTATTTTTTGGATACAATATAGTAAGAAGGCATTTTCTAGGGGAAAAAATATATGTATATTCATATATAATGGGGCTTCCCAGGTGGCTCTAGTGATAAAGAAACCACCTGTTGATGCAAGAGACATGGATTCAATCCCTGGGTCAGGAAGACCTCCTGGAGAAGGAAATGGCAACCCACTTCAGTATCCTTGCCTGGAGAATCCCATGGACAGAGGAGCCTGGCAGGCTACAGTCCATGGGGTCACAAAAGGTTGGACATGACTGAAGCAAATTAGCAGGCACGCATGCACAAGTGTATACCCCAACTATACAAGCATGGGCCTAATTCTTACTGAAACAGTTTTTGCTTTCACAACACCCATTCTCCTCAGTATCTTCTCTTGACACTGGCTGTTCTTTCTTGGTCCCTTCTGCGAGTGTCTTCTATTATAGTAAAGTGGGAATTATTAGAGCTCGCTCGAGTCAGGTCCTGGGTTCTGTTTCTCAACATTTCCTCTGTAGGTGATCACATTCATTCACAAAGATGTAAACACCATCCAAACCCCGAAAATCTCCAGATTTATACTATAAACCCAAACCTCCACCACTATATAAAAGCTACTTTGTCCGAAAGCTGATTTATTGATCTTTACCCCAAACCTGTTCCTTTCTCTAGACTTCTGTATGCTCTACCCTGAGGCTCATGTCATCAGACACTGGTTTAATTCTAGGAAACTCCTGGTCTCCATATATAATTCATCACCATTTTCCCAGGGCAGTTCAATCGCTCAGTCGTGTCCGACTCTATGTGACCCCATGGACTGCAACTTGCCAGGCCTCCCTTGTCCATCACCAACTCCCGGAAAATTTGCATTTTCCCAAATACATTCTAAATGTGTCCGCTTCTCTCCGTATCTACTGTCACTGCCCCAGTCCAACTCACCACTCTCTCTCACTTGGGCTTTTTATTATTGCTCTAGGTTCAGGTGGCAGTAAAGAATCTGCCTGCCAATGAGAGACGCAAGAGACACGGGTTCAATCCCTGAGTCGGTAAGATCCCCTAGGAGAGGAAACGGCAACCCACTCCAGTATTCTTGCCTGGGAATCCCACGGACAGAGAAGCTTCAAGGGCTATATAGTCCATGGGGTCACAAAGAGTCAGACATGACTTAGTGACTGCGCATGCACGCACACACACGTATCCAACGGATTCTCCTCTCCAACAACTAGTGAGGTCTTTAAGTTAAAGCAAACGAAAAATCAGACACTATCACTCCTCTGATTAAAAATCCTTCAGTAACTTCCCCTTGCACTTGAGAATGAAATTCAAATGGCTAAGTCGTGTATATTCTGACCTGCCTGTTCCTCTCCATCTTCATCCCAGTTTTTTGTTCCTATCTGTACTCCAGGATATACTGGTCTTCTTTCCGTTCTTCCAGTAAGCCAAAACCCTTCTTGTCTCAGGGCTTTTGCACTGGTTCCTCTACCTGGAACCCTTTCCTCCACTTTTTGTCCAGCTAACTGACTTATCTTTCAAATTTCAGCAAAAATATCACTCTCCCTGAACTCCTTCCATCCAAATTAAATTAGTTCTCCCTAGTGAATTCTCTCCCATAGCCTGTATGTGTATGAAAGTGAAAGTGAAGATGCTCAGTTGTGTCCGATTCTTTGTGACCCCATGGACTGTAGCCTACCATGTTCCTCCGTCCATGGGATTTTCCAGGCAAGAGCACTGGAGTGGGCTGCCATTTCCTTCTACAGAAGATCTTTCCAACCCAGGAAGTGAACCCAGGTCTCTGGCATTGTAAGCAGACGCTTTACTGTCTGAGCTGCCAGGAAAGTATGTGTATGAACACATGTGTGTGTGAGTATGTGCATAGTAAATGCCTGCCTCTTCCACTAGGTTTTAAAATTCATGAAGGCAGGGACTATGTCTATCTTGGTCACTTCTGCATAGCCAACACTTTGCATGGTACTGGCACATAATGGGTGCTTTAAAATATTTACGAAATTAATTAATTAGTAAGTCTCCTTCTCTGCCGATACTCTGTTCCTGAAAGGAACCATTGTAAGAGTTTCTTTTTTATCTTTCTAGATATGAAAAAGTGAAAGTTACTCAGTCATCCCCAACTTTTTGTGACCCCATGGACTGTACAGTCCAAGGAATTCTCCAGGCCAGAATACTGCAGTGGGTAGCCGTTCTCTTCTCCAGGAGATCTTCCCAACCCAGGGACTGAAACCAGATCTCCTGCATTACAGGCAGATTCTTCACCAGGGAAGCCCCTAGATATGAAAACACATGATTAAAGGGAAAAGAGTTCAAATATGAATGCATTTTAGTACAAATTTTTACACTTGAATTAATATAATAAAAAGAGTTCTAGAAAGGTAATTAAAGAGGGGTAGGGCCTATATAATAATTAAAAGATAGTAAAAAAAGAAAAAGTTGAGATTTGAGTACAAAAAGTACATGTTACATAGAAAGAAGCCATTACCATGAAGACGTTCAACACAGCAATAAAATTTTGCTGAGCATCTGTTATTAAGTACCAGGTCATGTGGCTCACGTCCATAATGGTTTACCAGCAGCATTTTCTCACTAAGTTTTGTTTTTTTAATTTTAAATTTATTTACTTCTTTAATTGAAGGATAACTGCTTTACAGATATCACTGAAAGTTTTAAAAGGAAGGTGGTAAGAAAGATTTCTTCAATAAGACTGTATTATGAAGTGGTTAATTGTATTAAAATAAAAAGAAAATATTTTATTTAGGAGTAGAAAAAAATAATTTTGCCATTTGACAAAGGTGTTGAATTTTTAACAAGTTGATTTTACTGCCTTATACTTAGTAGTCCCGCTTTCAGAAGAAGAGATGCATGTTTTATTCAGTCCTTATATCCAAGATAATTAACTGAAAAATCCGAAATTGTTTTTTAGCAAGCCAATAGTTTCACATTTATCCAAGTTAGCACTGTCTCCATGGGCACAGAGAATCTGAACTGTCATTCTAATGTGTTTTGTTTAATTGAAGTATATTCTAATTGTGTTTTAATTCACTGCATTAAAAAATCTTTTCAAAAAAAAAAGAAAAACCTCCCACTTTATTTATCCTTGCACTTAAAAGGAATTCAAAGTTCTCCTACCAAGTTCAACACCTGGGGAAACTTCATTAAGCGCTTTTCCCTGAAATTACCACTTCATGGTGCAAAATAGAGGCTTTATAACCTGAAGAAGTTAATGTAATGTGCACCGCTGCTCAGGGACTCACAGTGGCACTGGGAAACACTGCTGTGCTATTAGGTTAATTAATGTTTCCATCAAATGAATGGAGTGCAAAAAAAAAAAAAAAAATCCAGCCGAAAGTCCGTGTTTAAACAATTTGGAGAAACAATGAATTCTTGATTTAGATATTAACTGAGGAAGACTTTTGATTTCTACTCTCCAACTGTCTTTAATTCTGACAGCTACATGTCAAAACACAAACGGACGCTGGATAAGATCCAAAGAGACTAAAATGACTAAGAAATCTCTTGGATGCTATATACCGTCAACTATTAAAACTGTTTTGACACTTGAGGATGGAAAGGGAAATGTAAAAGGCAGGTTATAAGAGTATATAATGTCATGAGCTGTTATGAAAAAGGTATGTCCTACTTGAACTTGATCACCAAATTTCAAAATTCTAGAATTTAAGATCTTTACAACAAGGAAAATACCAACTTAAATTTTGAAGTAATTTAAGACAAAGTATTATTTTAAGCTGTGGGGAGAAATCATCAATCTTGTAAGAAGTTATATAAAACTAAATTTATAATAATTTGAAGGAGGAGTTGGGTGATTTTTATAACTTTTGTGGACTTAAAAGTAATCTTGAACTGTTAAAGATTGTTATTACAAACAATAGTCATAAATTCACACAAAACATCCTTTGAGGTGAAGGCAAAAATATATAGGTTTGGACCAAACACCAAAATTCTTTGCTTCCTGTTAAGAAGGGGTGGCTGCTGCTGCTAAGTCGTGTCAATTGTGTCCGACTCTGTGCAACGGAAGCCCACCAGGCTCCCCCCCATCCCTGGGATTCTCCAGGCAAGAACACTGGAGTGGGTTGCCATTTTCTTCTCCAATGCATGAAAGTGAAAGGTGAAAGGAAAGTCGCTCAGTCGTGTCCAACTCTTCGTGATCCCATGGAGTGCAGCCCACCAGGCTCCTCCGCCCAAGGGATTTACCAGGCAAGAGTACTGGAGTGGGCTGCCACTGCCTTCTCCAAAGGGCTGCTGACCATTTTTCAAGTGAAAGTTTAACCTCCTGCTCAGAGCTTCAAATCTGCCTTCTGCCTTGAAAGTAGGAGCAATTCTAGGTTTCAAGAATTTTTGGCAATCAAGGGCTTTTTTGAAGCAAAAAAGGGGGTTCACTGTTTAATAATGAGATGCTAAACAGTCTCGACTTATTTAAGCTGCCAGCCTATTTTTCCCATTGACACAGGAACTATGAAGTTTACTCAGATTTCTCTTGGGGAAAGTCCTGGTTAACCTTCTCTGCTTCCCTTTGTAGAGACAAATATATAGAATATGAACATCTTAACTAAGTTTCTCCAATCAATCAGTGGCAAGCTGGATCATTTCTTCTACTCTTCATCAATTCATCATCAATCCAGAGTGGCAATTTTAAAAGTCCTATAATTTCTCTGAATATAGACATGTCTTGATTCATATAGAATGACAGTTTTCCTTTGTTACGTATAAATTTTAAGAAAAACTGAGTGATTTTTAATCCTACTGTAAATATCCAGGTTTCGCTTGACTCGCTATGTCATTAGGAATACCAATCTGCTTCTTTGACAAAACTGATCTTGAAGAGTCTAAGTCTTGACAATATTTCTGACTGTTTTTAGACAGCAAAGGTGCCAAGGTCAAACCATACAGCTTAAGAGTAAATAATCAGTTACTTCAAAGAAGTATTTATCGAGCTACTGATGCTTGCTACAAAGAACGCTCTCATTTTTTTGAGCACAGTATGAAAGGGCTGGTATTAAGAATGAGGACAAATGCCAAATCTCACTTGGGGTTACAGCAGCTGACTGACAATATGGTGAATGTCACAGGGACCAGGCAAAGCAATGATCATGAGATATAAACTGACTATATGATTTAAACCTTAAATGCCTGCTGAGACAGCAATTCATTACTAAGTACCTACAGGGTCTCACCTGTGCTCTGTAAAATTAGAAGTTTGATATTTTAACAAACCACACTAACTTTGTATTTTAAAAACACATTAATCTAAGCTATTACTGTAAGTTATTACCTAGGTATTCCTATTAACTATGCAATAACTTTAGGTATGTCTTAATATCTATATAATAAACAATATTTTATTCATTTTAAAAGTTTATGATTTGCTCAGATATTGTGCCTGAATAATGGTGCTTAGAAGTAAAATAATTTCTTACCCTTTTCCCTAAAAGTTCTGCCAGTTATTTTAGGAATCCAAACAACAAGATTTTATTTTCTGTACCCTGTCTCCTTTTTAATTGCTTTCTGTCCTCTATCTCACCTGGCAATGTCGACCCTGAAGCCAATAGCTTGACCTTTGGCAGCTACCGTCTAATTCCAAATGCGTCATATCAGGGCAACTGCCCACAGCAGGTGTACAAGAAACACCAGCACTTTACATCAAGGGTAAAGACAGTATCATTGTTAAGCATTAGCACCATCCCAGAGTAGATTAAGAGCCAGTGGTTCTGACCTGCAGAAAAATAGGAAAGCAGGAAAAACACATAAAGAAATGCCTATGTGCTTTGTTGCTAAGTAGCTACAGCTCTAAGAGTCACTCAGAAAAAGGGCAATTGATTGCTAAAGCTAAACAAGGAAATTTTCTTGATGCAGAGCATTTGGTTACATAACCATAAACCATAGCATATTTGGTTACAAGGACAAACAGAGTTCATTTATATTCAATGCTTAATGGAAGTTTTTATATATCCATATCATTGTGTAATACTTTAATATTGACGCAACAGCCCAGTGTTGATTGACCTTGAACAACAGTCCATTAAATATCACCAGGTCCTGCTTGAATCAGTGGTTAGCGTCAAATACTACCCTGGGGTGTCCAACTCAAACAGAGATGATTTAAACTTTATGGCTTGATGAATACAGGAATGGTTTATTTTTTGGCACTAAGGGCACAGGAGAACAAGCTTCTGTTTTGTTTGTTTCAAATTCAGCAAGTCAGATCTCATACTGGAAAAGCTTCAAAAAGTGTATTAAATTCTTCCAATGCTTATACTTGGCCTTGGTCAGATGTTAAACATTTTCAAGAAACCAGATTGATCATTTCAATAGCTAACTACTATTTAACATTCTATAGACCCTTTTATCAATTCAGATAACTGTAATCTTGTATGTTTCAAATACAATTTTTCTATTAGTTTGGCTTTAGTATCCATTATCTCAGTTGAAAACAAGAAAAACTGGGTAACACTGTTGCTGTGTCTTAAAGTGACTGGATTTTCCACCACATAAGTTCCTTAAAGACTCAGTATATGCAAGTGCTAGTCTGTTTTTAATGTATATTATCTCATTCAATCCTTATGACAATCTGATGAACTACACATTACTATTTCACTTGACAGATAGGAAAACTGAGGTATAATGATAGTAAGTGACTTGCTTAGAGTAAGAACTAAGTAATGTTATGTGAACTAGATCTAGACTCAGGTCTAATGACCTCCAGAGGTCGAGATCCTGGTCATTAGGGTAGACTGTTTTCACTCGGCTCTCCCAATCACAATTCACCACAGAGAACCGCAGGAAATTATTCAATTAGCCAAAAGGATTACTCAGGTTAGGTCTCTACCCAGCATGAAGGACCATTCAGTAAGGAAAGCCTGGATTGAACGCCAAGATGAGTTCTGTAAATCAAACTCATAGATGTTTACTGAGCGTGTGCAAAAGAGGCAGAACCAAAGAAACAGATCTCATTTCAAGACAAAGAAAATATCAGGATTAGTTTTAAATAAGCAAATGTACTAATCTTATTAGCATGTTTCTACATTTTATCTTAAAATCTGGCTACTATCAAATGATGCTCCCTGTCCACATTCCTCATTCTAAAGTGACTATATAGAAAGAGACAATGACCAGCTTTAAAGAGACCAATTCAGCAAAAACTTACAAGTCAACAAAGTTAAAGCAATTCTTTTCTGACAGATGAAAATTTAGGCTAATGAAAACTTCATAGATCTGAGTGTATACATTCAAATAAAGGTATAACCATTGGTGTGTCATCAAAAAAATAAGTAAAACCGTCACAGGAGAAATCAAATAATACTGAGTATTTCCTACTGATTTTATTTTTCATCTATACTGGGGTGGTGGTTGTTTGCTCCAGGCTTTTGAGCCCACAGCATGACTTGAACATTATCTGTTCTGGAGATTAAGTCATGGCCAAAACAAAGGCCAAGTTCAAGAACTGGTGGTGGGCTTGGGCAGAAACCTTGGCCGTTGGCTGGAGAGAAGCAGAAATTGTGACTGAGTGAGCACTATTCTGTACCCAGTGCTGGGCTCGGTACTTTACATTAAGTTATTGGATCTAAATATCTCAGCAGCCCTTCTGAGACCATGTCATCATCCTCCTTTCATAGCCAAGGAAACTGAAGCCCAGAGAGGTTCATTATTTCACCACTGCCCCAGTGGGCAAACAGCTGAGATGCGACTTCAGATGTTTGACTCACTAAAGAATGGGGTTCCCCCCAGGTGAACATATAAAAATTATATATATTTCAAGAGTCTCTTGGACAGCAAAGAGATCAAACCAGTCAATCCTAAAGGACATCAACCCTGAATATTCATTGGAAGGACTGATGCTAAAGCTCTAATACTTTGGCCACCTGATGCAAAGAGCTGACTCATTAGAAAAGACCCTGATGCTGGGAAAGATTGAAGGCAAGAGGAGAAGAGGGCGACAGAGATGACATGGTTGGATGGCATCAATGACTCAATGAACGAGTTTGAGCAAACTCAGGGAGGTAGTGAAGGACAGGGAAGCCTGGAGTGCTATAGTCCATGGGGTCGCAAAGAGTCAGACACAAATAGTGACTGAACAACAACAGTATATATATACATTTTGTAAACTTAACTCCTTTTTCTCGAAAAATGAGATTCTGCCTTATAGAAGCTAGAGGGCAGGGGCAGGACCCAGCCCACGGAAAGGAACACCCTCAGGAACGAGGCAGCTACCACGGCTGGATGAGCAGTGGGGCCTGCTGGGAAACTAGCGACCTGATCATCTCCAGCCACCCTAGCTGATTTCAGTTAGTTTCCTACCTCCAGGGAATGGAAAATTACCAGTGCTGTGGGTGGCCACTGAAGCCAGGGTCCAACAGTCCCGGGTACACTGGTGGAGCGTGACCTTTGCCTTCTGAATTGTGGGAAAGCTCAGAGACGCCGTGACTCCCACCTTAACACACGAGGGATGAGTCTACTGCTTCCTGTTCCGCCCTGTCACTCTACATGGAGACAGTAAGAATTTTCAATTCTGAGGAAGAACTCTTCAAAAAAAAAAGAATAATATTTGGAAGAGACATTGACAGGAACCAGATTCGGTGAAGAAAAGCATGTTCGTGAAATGAAAACAAGTAAACGAGCGCTATCATGCACATGGATAAGATAGTCTGAAAAGCACAATGGGACAAAATAAAGACAAGCAGATGTTTGGAAGCGCTGAGTGGACATATGCCATGTGAATAAGCATAATTCCTCCATCCGAGGACATTCAGAAACTCACAAGTGAAGAACCATTTAAATCCACCATCAAACTGGGAGGTGGGAAAACTGGAGCTATAAGCCAGAGGCCCATGGTTTAGCATGGTATTTGGAACTTACGAGGAAGAAACGTAGTGATACTACAACTGAACTACAAAATTCCAAAGCGATCAGCCACAGAAAGAAGATGGAACCAGAAGACATGGCTTCAAAGAGCAAATTTTTCACCTCAGAGTGAGCTGGATTCACCTGGGAACAAGGAGAGATGACTAACTGATATCAGGACTTAAGTGTAGCCTGAACTATTAACAACACTGAAAACTCCAACTGTAATCGGGAGAACCTTCAGCCCAAGAGAAGGCACTGAAGTCACCGGGACGCAATGCTCAGAAGACAATCCTCTCTCACTCAGGGACAGAACAGGTGGTAATAACGATCACAGCTTCGCCTTTCCCGGGAGACACACAGGTTTTATCTGAGAAAGCAGTTCTCCAATCATGCAAAGATAATGAGAGAGTTACTTCTAATGACCAGCACAAACTTGCAGGAACACGACTCCTAGGGCAAAAATTCCACGGGAGCTAATTCACAGCACGTCGTCCCAAACCGAGTGAGGCGAGGCTTTAGGGAGACTAGGAGCAAGACTTCTGGGGTCAACAAAACCACAACTGACTTTGTAAGAATTAATTCTAAAGACATTCATATACGATTCGTATCAGATTCAATTCTGGAGATTCATCTCTGCAAGATCTTCCCTACTTGCTCTCTAAGAAATGTGTACAACAAAGTGGACTTGGACTAAAAATTTGTTGAAATCTTTAGCCTTCAGTACAGATTATATATTTTTATTATATATTTTAAGGTACAATAGGTGCAAATATATTGTCCCTTGAAAAACTACCTTTACCTTACACCATTCTTTCCTTCCAATCTGATGCCTTGATAGGTATTTTCCAGCTATAACATCTGTGCCAAAGAGTGGTATGCTACCAACCACCCAGTATCAACTCTCCTCTGTGACGGACCTTGCAACAAGATTCATTTAAGGTACAATCCCTCTTCATGGACAAATCACTGTCTATATATATTTGATGTATTCCTGGAAAAACTTTTTTACATTATTGGTCTTATGAAACCCATGTGTTCTATGAAAGAAACTACAAAAATAACAGCACCCTATTCACAACATACACATTAAGCATACTTTTATGAATATAAGTACAACATTTCATAATCTTTTATTTACTATGTAACACAATTCAAACTAAATTCAAACACTTTTTGATATCAGAGTCTTAGGTCTGGGGGGAACAGCATGGAGTAGAGCATTTGACAGTTAGATTCTTAGGTCTTAGGCATCTCCTAAACACTGTGGGAGATTGCAAAGCGTTTTTAATTAATGCATTTGGGATTCAAAGTATTGTTTTTTTGGATGAAAAAATAAACTGGCCTATTTTGCTTTAATAACCAAAAGATTTATCATAAGGGGGGGGTGTGTGTGTATGTGTGCGCGCGTGCGTGCATGCTCAGTTGCTCACGTGTCTGACTCTTTGTGACCTCATGGACTGTAGCCCACTAGGCTCCTCTGTCCGTGGAATTCTCCAGGCAACAATATTGGAATGGGTTGCATTTTCTTCTCCAGGGGACCCAGGGATTGAAATCCTGTCTCCTACACTGGCAGGTAGGTTCTTTTGCCACTGAGCTACCCGCTGCTGCTGTTGCTGCTGCTACTAAGTCACTTCAGTCATGTCTAATTCTGTGTGACCCCATAGACGACAGCCCTCCAGGCTCCTCTGTCCACAAGAGGCAAGAATACTGGAGTGGGTTGCCATTTCCTTCTCCAACACATGCACGCATGCTAAGTCACTTCAGTTGTGTCAGACTCTGTGTGACCCTATGGACAGCAGCCCACCAGGCTCCTCTGCCCACGGAATTCTCTAGGCAAGAACACTGGAATGTGTTGCCATTTCCTTCTCTGACTGGGAAGCCCCATATCATAAGGATTAATGGAAAAACTAAAAAGCCTGAAATTGATGGAAGTAATAGGTAACTCTTACGTTTTTAATGAGGGAGAATGGAAAAATAACGATCATTAAATCCTTTAAGGCTAGGCATTTGGTTTCAGCATGCTGTGGTCCCTGCTAAGTTGCTTCAGTCTCATCCAACTCTGTGTGACCCCATGAATGTAGCCCACCAGGCTCCTCTGTCCATGGGATTCTCCAGGCAAGAACACTGGAATGGGCTGCCATTTCCTTCTCCAGAGGATCTTCCTGACCCAAGGATCGAACCTGTGTGTCTTACATATCCTGTACTGGGAGGCAAGTTTTTTTTTTACCAAGAGTGACACCTGGAAGCCCCAATGCTGTGGTGAAGAGCTTCAACTTAACCATATTCCTCATGCTTTTGAGTATCTATGCTGAAACTTCAAATATATGGTAATGTTTATATATGTTTACATATAATGAAGAACAACAAATCTTTTGACTTTACTTAGATGAAAGCCAATTAGGAGACAGATTTAACTCTGGAAAGTAAAAGCATCAAAATGTAGCTTAGTTCAATGGGGAAGGTAATTTTCAAAGCATAATCTTCCTACTTTCAGGAACTTCTTAAAGGTTCACCTCTAAAGGCCTTAAGTTAAAAATTAAAAAAAAAATTTTTTTTAATGATAATTAAGGCTACCTACAACTCCAAGCTACAGGAACCAGAGAATTTCTTGGAACTGAGAGGAGACTCACATCCACACTAGGGTAAATCTAATGGTTCAACTTTACCCCATCTTCCCCAGATCTCACAAACACAGACTCGGCTCAGAGACTTCACGAGCTAACAACAAAGGTTTCCTAGGATTACAGAGCAAGGGACAGTATCTCAAAAGGAACGCTGTGCTCTGCTCAGTCGTGTCTGACTTTTTGTGACCCCATGGACTATAGCCCACCAGGATACTGTGTCCATGGGATTTTTCAGGCAATACTGGAGTAGGTTGCCATGCCCTCCTCCAGGGGATCTTCCCAACCAGGGACTGAACTCATGTCTCCTGCACTGGCAGGCGGATTCTTTACCACTGCGCCACCTGGGAAGCCCCTCAAAAAGAATGCTGTAAGTTAAGCCAACAGTTCTACAGTAACTTTATAATAACATTGATAATAACAACATGGATCAAAAGGTTTTTTTTAAGGTAGAGAAGAACCACCCTATCCTTTGGAATTAAAGCAGAAACTGCAAGATCTTAACTATTAACACAGCAAAAAAGAAAGAAAGAAAAAGGCAATTATAACTCTTAGAAAATGCAAGGAAATGAAAAGCTCAGAATTATCTAAAAGAACCAGAAATTACACTCACATTTTCTTCTCTAAAGAGAGATATTCATATTATGGATGATGGAAATTTCTATTTTTTATCAAAAAGTGGGAAATCTGCCTTGGTCTGTTATATCTGAATTCAAGACAGTTTCAAGCTACTCACACAAATGAAATATATTAAGCACCTAAAATACATAAGTATAAACAATTTATATGTTTTGATAAAGATCTTTAAGAAAGGTTCAGAGACAGAGTTGAAAATTACGAAGGTGTTACAGCAGAATGTCTAACATCTACTGACATGAACGGCTAGTAGCAAAAACTGCACTGGGGTTAATTCTGCGCAGTGGGTGGCGACAGCCCAGCCTGTGTATGTACAACTACCACACATCGCCCTGTTTTCTGTGCAGCCTCTATTTCATGCGACCACCTTAATCTCAAAGCATGAGCAATGTCTATTACTAACCACAACTCTAACTGAGGAACATGAAGTTTATCCTGGTATGCTCTGTTTTCCATAATAGCAATTGTCATGACTGGGGGAAAGATGTCCTCACTAAACCAATAAATAAAATCAGCAAAGAAAATGCATCAGTGAAGCAACCAAAATGTCAGCCCACATATAGCTTAGAAATGTCTTCAAAACTCAACAGCAAGACCAATGACGTTCTTTCTGAGGTTTAACTTGGCATTGGGCTGATTACCCGGGGACTGGAGTTTCCTGCCAGGTGAAGGACAAACATACCAACCGGGTATGGTGTGCTACTTGCTGCTGTTTGTTAAAAAACAATGCCGGATTGCAACATTCTTTGTCTCCTCCTCCCAAATGCCTGACATTTCTGGCTTAAGACCTTTTGGGTCTAATAAATAACTCCATTTCTAACGACAGAGGTTTCTTTCATTGATGGATTTATTAAATAAATAAGCAGTTCATCGGTTTACAGAATGTGTTATTTCACACAATTTAATATGAAAGAACTGGCAGGTGGTACTATAAGAACCATCAGTAGTAGGAACTGTTTCATAGATGACCAGCTTAATCTACATCTGGAACACTGCCACCCTTTATGAGGTTTTTCCATATAACACATTCAGAGTTTTAGTGATCGTCTACTCAGGGTGTTTATGAAATCCTTGTGCAACTTTCGGCATGACCTATCCCACTGAACTATATTTTATGGGACTGTGTTAAAACTGCTGTGTATTCATCCGGACCACATTTTTTAAAGGAACTTCAAGCCAAGATCATGAGTGCAATTTATGAAATCACTCAGCAGCAGCTGGAGAATGTTTTCAATGAGGTGGAAAATCAGACTGAAGGTTGATCACCAGAAAATGGTGGCTATGTTGAAGTCTATAAATTTAAACGGCAGAGTTAAAGTCTTATTCACACTGATTTAAGTAATTTTTATTTTTTTTCCTGCCACAAATACAACAAAGATAAAGATTTAATGTTAACATGGAAATTTTTTTTAAATACCCAATATGGCTATGATGTTATACATTTCTATTAGAAATTTTATTATTTTTCCTATGTCAAAAGACTAACAGCAACTCATTAGAAAATGTTTTACAGCATCCTAAAGAGCTAAAGTATATTTTAGAGATCATTTGTTCTCCAATTGACCTAGACTATATCTGTAAACGTGTACTATTTATAAAGATGCAGTTTTATAAGCAAACCATTTCCTAATGGGTTGTGAAGGAGAAAAACAATGCAAGAGAGAGACTGGTTAACATGTTAGAATATGGCTGGATGCAACTTAGGAAACTGGATTTGATCCTGGGACAAAAAAAGGACATTAGGGGACAAATTGGTAAAATCCAGATAAAGTCTGTGGTTTAGTTACTAGTTTTATACCAGTGTTAATTTGGGGTTTCCCTGGTGGCTCAGTCAGTAAGGAGACTGCCTGCAGTGCAGGGGACCTGGGTTCAATCCCCGGGTTGGGAAGATCCACTGGAGAAGGAAATGGCAACCCACTCTAGTATTCTTGCCTAAAGAATCCCAAGGACAGAGGAGCCTGGTGGGCTACAGTCCATGGGGTTGAAGAGTCAGACAAATCCAGTTTATATCCACAGTTCAAATCCTTCTACCACAATTCTCCTGATTACGATATTTTTATCCCTAAGGCTTCTTTCATACATTCTAACAGGCCATTAAGAAATATTCTGAATCACCAATCAAATAGTATACTTTAAACTTGGTTTAACACGCCATTCCATAGAAGATAAATATTATTTTAAAATTTTTTTCCTGAGAAGTCCTTTTTATATTGGGCCAGTTGCTATAAGATATTCTGTCGTAGTACTAGCATGGACTAAAACAAGTAGCTTATAAACAGACAATTGAGCAGAATTCTGGGTTCAATTACTATGACCAAATTAAACACAGTACCTGTGGGTCTTGACATAATCCTCTAAAAGGTAAAATGACATGATCCTCTTGGCTCCACCTCTATCAGTATTCTAGAAGCAGTTTCTTCTCCTTTCACCTTTGTTGTTCCTAGGCTCAGCCCGATTCATCACTGCCTGATTAGATCACTGCAAATGGCTCCCCCAAATCCTTAGTGTCTTGAACCTATTTCCTCTTATTATCCTTAGGATAGGTTCCTTAGGAACCTATTATCCTACCATAATGCTATCCTTAAAACATACTTGGAACTTCCCTGGTAATCCAGGGGCTAAGACTCCACAGTTCCAATGCAGGGGGCAGGGTTTGATCCCTGGTCAGAGAACTATATCCCACATGCTACAACTAAGACCTGGGACATCCAAATAAATTAAAAACAAACAAAAACATGTATTTGATCATTTCACTCTGTGCACACAGAAGAAAAGACTAAGTATTTGAAAATCAAAGTTCAACAACTTTAGTAAAATATTCAGAGACGAACACCCTCTCCCACTGCTGCCCTTCGTCTGGTCCCAACCACCTTTCAGGTGGCATTTCTCAGTATATTTCATCATTTGCTCTGAAAAGCATCACCTTTCACTTATCTGCTTAATATTTCTTAAGCTTGGAACTGACTGCTTTCTCATCCAGTTTTGTTTTCAAGAGAAAATTCATGCTTGACAGGATGATAGTGGTTCCATCACTTCATGGCAAATAGGTGGGGAAACAGTGACAGACTTTATTTTCTTGGGCTCCAAAATCAGTGCAGATGGTGACTACAGCCACGAAATTAAGACATGCTTGCCCCTTGGAAGAAAAGCTATGGCCAACCTAGACAGTACATTGAAAAGCAGACACATAACATTGCTAACAAAGGTCTGCCTAGTCAAAGCTATGGTTTTTTTAGTAGTCATGTATGGATATGAGAGTTGGACCATAAGGAAAGCTGACAGCTGAAGAATTGATGTTTTTGTATTGTGGTGCTGGAGAAAACGCCTGAGAGTCCCTTGAAATGCACAGAGATCAAACCATTCAATTATAAAGGAAATCAGTCCTGAATATTCACTGGAAGGACTGATGCTGAAGCTCCAATTGGCCATCTGATGTGAAGAACTGACTCATGGGGAAAGACCTTGATGCTGGGAAAGACTGAAGGCAGGAGAAGGGGACAACTGAGGATGAGATGGTTGGATGGCATCACTGACTCGATGGACATGAGCTTGAGCGAGTTCCAGGGGTTGGTGATGGACAGGGAAGCCTGGGGTCCTGCAGTCCACAGGTCACGAAGACTCGGACACAACTGAGAGACTGAACTGAAGTGAACTGAGGATGATAGCACATGTCTACTTTTTAAGCCCAATCACTCGGAACAGGTCACTCAGCTCTGATCAGGACTGGAGGAGGAGAGAGAATGACAGCCGTGCACCTCTGAAGAGGTCGAATACGACAACGTAGGCCATCTTGTTCTCTATAACAGGAATGAGCTAGCTGAGTATGGATGCCATTGAGAATAAGTAGGTCTAAAGGTAGCGAAAGGAAAAGAAGTTGGGATGAGACAAGATCGTCTGCTTAGCAAGAGGGCTAGGAGAAAGCTCAAGAGGTGGATCAGTCCGTCAGTCTCTGTGGGCACCTTAGCTCAGTGGTTCTAACCTTGGCCGATCACTGGAATCACCTGGGAAGTGTCTCACCAAGTGAAATGTACTCTAGGACAATCACGTCAGAACCTTTAGAGGTAGAATGCCGGTGGGAACGTTCCTTCCTCTGCAGATTTTAAGAAGAGTTCCAGAAGGAGAGGTGTTAACTCTTCTTTAAATATTTGATTCAATTCACTGTGACATCATCTGGTCCTGGACTTTTGTTGCCAGAGACCATATGGCCAAGTAATCCCAATCCTGGGCATATATCCAGAGAAAACTAACATGCATGCCAAAGTTCACTGCAGCGTTCTTTATAATAGCCAAGACAGGGAGGCAACCTAAATGTCCACTGACAGGTAAATGGATAAAGACATTGCGGTACATATATATACAATGGAATATTACTCAGCCATATAAAAGAATGCCATTTGCAGCAACATGGATGGACCCAGAGATGATCATAGAAGGAGGTCAGACAAAGACGAATACTATATTATCATATAGTATCATAAAGTATCATACAGTATCTTTCACTTATATGTAGAATCTAGTTAAAAATGATACAAATAAACATCTACAAAACAGAAACAGAGCCAGAAATGTAGGAAATAAACTTACAGTTATCAGAGGAAAACGGAGGAGGGATAAATTTGGAGACTAAGACTGACACATACACACTACTATTTATAAAACAGATGACTAGGAAGGACCTACTGTATCACACAGGGAACTCGATCAAGACTCTGTGATGACCTACATGGGAAAAGAATCTAAAAAAGAGTAGACATATGTTTATGTACAACTGATTCACTTTGCTGCACATCTGAAATTAACATTGTAAATCAACTATATTCTAATAAAAAAGAACATTTATTTTCAAAAAAAACCACTCTTTATGGGTAGAACCAAGGCAGTGGTATGTTTAAGAACACCTTCAGGTAACTCCAGCATATAGTCAAGGTTGACACATAGTCTGTTAACACAAAGCTGATGAGAAAGGACCAAAAAAGAGAGATGACATTTGAGACAATTAGAAAGCAACAATGCATTATAGTTCCCATACACATAGCTAGAATTTTCTTCCAGTACTCTTAGTAGCCTGAGAGTGGGGGCAGATAAATAGAAAGGTTGACTTTATAAAGTGAAAGTGAAGTCGCTCAGTCGCGTCCGACTCTTTGCGATCCCATGGACTGCAGCCCACCAGGCTCCTCTGTCCGTGGGATTCTCCAGGCAAGAATACTGGAGTGGGTTGCCATTTCCTTCCCCAGAAGATCTTCCTGACCCAGGAATCGAACCCAGGTCTCTCGCATTGCAGGCAGACACTTTAACCTCTGAGCCACCAGGAGACTTTATCCAGAGCTAAAAACAGACAGAGATCAAAATAATTGGGAGACTTAATCTCACAAGACTGCAGTGATTGACCACAGGGTTCAAGCTAGATAAGAAGTCAGGAAGTCACTGAAGCAAAGCTTTCAACCAGTTAGATGAGCAAGCGGGAACAGTGGCATGAAACAGGGACAACACGACATCAAAAAAGAATTCTTGGGTTTAAGATTTAAGATTTCTGAGGATGCATCACTCTGAGTGATCATATAATCGAGAGCAAGGCCTCAATTATAGATCTACCGGAGTAGAAAAGGAAGGTCATCAGCATAAAAAGTCTTTGGAGGACAAGGGACTGAGGTGAGGGTGTTAGCTGGGGCATCACCATGACCATTAGACTTACCTAAGAGAGGCAATGGCACCCCACTCCAGTACTCTTGCCTGGAGGATCCCATGGATGGAGGAGCCTGGTGGGCTGCAGCCCATGGGGTCGCTGAGAGTCAGACACAACTGGGCGACTTCACTTGCACTTTTCACTTTCATGCATTGGAGAAGGAAATTGCAACCCACTCCAGTGTTCTTGCCTGGAGAATCCCAGGGACGGGGGAGCCTGGTGGGCTGCCATCTATGGGGTCACGCAGAGTCAGACACGACTGAAGCGACTTAGCAGCAGCAGCAGCAGTGCATTTGATACCACCCTTATGGCAGAAAGCCAAGAGGAACTGAAGAGCCTCTTGATGAAGGTGAAAGAGGAGAGTGAAAAAGCTGACTTAAAACTCAGCATTCAAAAAACAACGATCGTGGCATCCAGTCCCACCACTTAATGGCATATAGATGGGGAAACAATAGAAACAGTAAAAGACTTTATTTTCTTGGGCTCCCAAAATCACTGCGGATGGTGACTGCAGCCATGAAATTAAAAGACACTTGCTCCTTGGAAGAGAAGCTATGACCAACCTAGACAGCATATTAGAAAGCAGAGACGTTACTTTGCAACAAAGGTCCATATAGTCAAAGCTATGGTTTTTCCAGTTGTCATGTATGGATGTTAAGAGTTGCACCGTAACAAAGGCCGAGTGTCAAAGAATTGATGTTTTTGAGCTGTGGTGTTGGACAAGACTCTTGAGGGTCTTTTGGACTGCAAGGAGATCAAACCAGTCAATCCTAAAGGAAATCAACTGTTTGTATTCATTGGAAGGACTGATGCTGAAGCTCTAATACTTTGGCCAAACCTGATGCAATGAGCCAACTCACTGGAAAAGACCCTGATGCTGGGGAAGATTGCAGGCAGGAGGAGAAGGGGACAAAAGAGGACAAGATGGTTGAATGGCATCAGCGACTTGATGGACATGACTGAGCACACTTCGGGAGTTGGTGGAGGACAGGGAAGCTGGTGTGCTGCGTCCATGGGGTTCCAAAGAGTCAGACGCGACTGAGTGATGGAACAACAACAGTCTAGAACCCTCCCCAACCAGCTGACCTGTACACATACTTTCACCTTCTTTGAGGGAAGACTTTCTCAAACTTCCTCACGTGGTCATCTGTTACAGTACTTACTGATGCTATAGTTCTACACTTAATCAGCTAATCATACAATTAACATTTATCTCTCCAACTGCACTGTCCCTTCTGTGAGGGCACAGCCTGTTTTCTATCATAATCACCATTTATTCCTAATGCCTAGCACTGTGGATGCTGTCTATCAAATTAATAAGTGAATAAATACATGAATGAATATGTAAATGAACACAGTGAAAAAGTCGATGGGATTTTGATACTATTCTCATACAGCCTGAAATATCATTTTTCAAAGGCTTCCGATATGCCATATATGGCTACTCAGTTCATCCATGCATCAACCTCAAAGATAATTTTTTTTTTCAAAGATAGGTTTTATCACCTCAGTTTTATAAATAAGGAGATCAACCCTGAAAGAGATTAAATGACTTACCTCCTGTCCCCACCAGAGAAGTACCAGAGCCAAAATATTCTTAGGGAGAGGTACTCTATCTGCATGGAGAGCTGACCTTAGGGGTGGATACCTTCAAATTATTCTTCAAAAAAAGCAACTTCAGATGTGCACACATATCTGACTATGTATCAGTCTGACTGGCTTCGAGCTGGTGCTCTTCACCCTGACATCTTACAATAGAATAAAGGCCCTGAGAGCTGGACACTGGGTCGACAGAAGAGAAGAGATTTCAATGGAGAGCTCGATAAAAATCACAGTGAGGACAGTAGCCAAAATTCCGGTGGGCAGTCGCAGAAGATCAGAGAGAGGAGGAAGCAGCAAAACCAAAGGCTGACTCACTCACTCTGCAGAGATCTTCCCTGAAGTGGAAGGGGATTTTCATTCCAGGGGAGACCAGTTCTTGCTAATGATAAAAGTCTTCCTTATCCTCTGGGAAAAAATTCCTACACTGACATTTAGTACTTAAATACATGGGGCTTCCCAGGTGGCGCTAACGGTAAAGAACCTGTCTACCAATGCAGGAGATGTAAGATACGCAACTTCGACCCCTGGGTCAGGAAGATCCCCTGGAAGAGGTCATGGCAACCCACTCCAGTATTTTTGTCTGGAGAATCCCATGGACAGAGGAGCCTGGAGGGCTACAGTCACAAAGAGTCCAACACAACTGAACTGACTTAGCACACACATACACGTTCAAATACACAAGCATCTTTTTAAGGAAAAGCTGGGTTTTAACGACAGGAAGCCCTATGACTCACAGTCCTGTACAAGCAGAGTGGTTGTTATCTGGTAACGCTACTTGATTGTCTCCTTGACCTTGCAAACAGAATCCCAGCTTGCCAAAATGGCAGGTTCAAAGCACATGAACCTCTATATACATGCAGAATACGTGAGAAAAGAACTTTCACTTTTTCTTCTATTTTTGATCAAAAATCTAAATAAGAGAAGAGGTATCCATGTGCTATCTTGGTTTCCTAGAGCTGCCATTAAAAAAGTGCCACAAACTTAGTGGGTTAAAATAATGGAAATTTATTCTCTAACAAGAATCCGCCTGCCAGTGCAGGAGATATGGGTGTGATCCCTGGGTCAGGAACATCCCCTGGAGAAGGACGTGGCAACCCACTCCAGTATTCTTGCCTGGAGAATTCCATGGACAGAGGAGCCTAGTGGGCTCCTGGGTTGCAAAGAGTTGGCCATGACTGAGCGCGCATACACACACACTTCTCAAGCAATTCTGGAAGTTCGAAGTCTGAAATCAAGTGTCAGCAGGGCCCTGCTCTCTCTGGATTCTCTAGGGAATGACCCTGTCTTTCTTCTTCCCAGCTTAGAGTGGTTGCTGGCAATCCCTTGGGGTTCCTGCATTGCTCCAATCTCTGCCTTCATCATCCCATGACATTTTTCTCTCTGTGTCTCTGTGTTCAGATTTCCCTCTTTTTTTTAAGGACACCATCACTGGAGGAAGGTTCACTCTAATGAGTATGAGCTCATCTTAACTTGATAGCTTGATTACATCTGAAAAGACTCGATTTTCAAATCAGATCACATTCAGAGATACCAGACATTAGGTCGTATCTTTTTGGGGGACATCAGAGTCAGACTTTATTTTAGGGGGCTCCAAAATCACTGCAGATGGTGACTGCAGTCATGAAATTAAAAGACGCTTACTCCTTGGAAGAAAAGTTATGACCAATCTAGACAGCATATTCAAAAGCAGAGACATTACTTTGCAAACAAAGGTCCGTCTAGTCAAGGCTATGGTTTTTCCAGTGGTCATGTATGGATGTGAGAGTTGGACTGTGAAGAAAGCTGAGCACCGAAGAATTGATGGGGACGACAGAGGATGAGATGGCTGGATGACATCACTGACTCAGTGGACATGAGTCTGAGTGAACTCCGGGAGATGGTGATGGACAGGGAGGCCTGCGATTCATGGGGTTGCAAAGAGTCGGACACAACTGAGCGACTGAACTGAACTGAGTCAAGCCACAACATATGCTAACCATTAGTTCTTTCAGAGTTTAAACAGTACTTTTCCGCAAATGGAGATTACTAGAAGGCACCATACCTGCACTCAAGCCACTCAATTTACTTTACTGAAGGCTTTTAGTCCTTCAGTAAAATTTCCTTTATTTACATCAAAAGTTTAAATAAATACATGAAAAATATTAGCAGCTTCTACAAAATCACAACTGAACACAACAAATATTATATTTTTTCAAAAAACCTTTTAACAGTTACCATGAGAACAGTCTATTTCTCCTGATGACAATGAAAAGTTTTCTTTTGTTCGCAAGTTAGGAAGCTTAGCAGTCTGCATTCTAGCAGTCTGCTTATAATCGGGGTGTGTGTGTGTGTGTGTGTGTGTGTGTGTGTGTGTATGTATGGTTAGTCGCTCGGTCATGTCTGAATACTACTATATTCTGGGGCAGTATTTCTCAAATGTTGGTGTGTGTCAAAAACCATTGGGTGAGAGGGCCAGGGAGGGAGATGAATAAAACCCCAGGTGCGTGGACCCCACTCCAAGCCAACAAAATCAGAACTCGTGGGGATGAGACTCAGGCATACGTGCTGGTGACAAGTGTCCAGAGCGAACCTGATGAACGCTAATCTTGAGTACTACCAGGTAGGGCTTTCACATGCCCTTTCCCCCTGTATTCTCAGGGGTGAGTTCCTGTCCTTTATTGCAAGCTATTATAGATCCTATATTTGCACTTAAATTTAAGATTAACAAGCCATTTCTAAGCAGTCTACTTTTGAACTACTCATCTGAAATGTAGGCCCTGCAGCACTTTTCCCCCAAAGATGACATATATTCTCGAACAGATGGCTCTATCTATTTCATCCTTGCCATGTCCCTCTGTGGTACACTGGAGGAAGAAACTGTTTCTCCATTCAAAGATGAAAAATAAAGGCTCAGGTCCAAGTCAAACTGAATATTTATCAAACACCTTTAGTATGCAAGATACTGTTAAATGTCACCTCATCAGGACACACTAGGACGCTTGGGAAGCGGATCCCTGAACCCAGAGAGGTTAGTGCAGCCCTAAAGCACTTCCTCGGAGAAGGCAATGGCACCCCACTCCAGTACTCTTGCCTGGAAAATCCCATGGATGGAGGAGCCTGGTAGGTTGCAATCCATGGGGTTGCTAAGAGTCAGACACGACTGAGCGACTTCACTTTCACTTTTCACTTTCATGCATTGGAGAAGGAAACGGCAACCCACTCCAGTGTTCTTGCCTGGAGAATCCCAGGCACAGAGGAGCCTTGTTGGGCTGCCGTCTATGGGGTCGCACAGAGTCGGACACGACTGACGCGACTTAGCAGCAGCAGCAGCAGAGCACTTCCTAGCCCACTGATTCACCATCTCCTGTTTGCACAGAATTAAACAGTCTAGACAGCTTAATTATTTTAATTGATCAGTATAAGTTGTCATGAACAATTCTGAAAAGGAGCTCCAAGTTCAAGTACTTTCTTCTGTCCACATTATTTTTCTCATCTTCACTGCATATGTAAAAATTAACTAAAACCTCTCAATCTGAAGATAATAAGGCATTATAAGATACTACAGCCACTAAAGGAAAAGAAATTATATATATATATATATTAGTTCCTACGGCCTTCTATAATTGAAACTATCTGAAAAAAACCTAGAGTTGGTTTGAAGTCTTTTGTGAAATCTCTTGTGAGACTCAACTGTTGACTGTGGTTAGAATACATTCAAAAGTATAATCAGATTGCGTCACCACCATCACCTGCTGGAGGCGCGCTGAAGGCACATGTGCTTGGGAGGCTAAAGCTGGTTCATTGTACTACACTCTCATGTGGGCTTGCCAGAGAGATTAGTCACCATTTTGCAGCTGGTTTCAAATTCAGTTGCTGCGATACAAGTGCAGATGCAATGGCTTACCCTAATTATGTTGCTCCAGTTTAATCTTTCCATTTGTAGTACACATACTATCTACTGGATCAAATTCAAGACGCTGAAAATTGGTTTCAAACAGAAGAGACTTCAAAATCACACATGTGTGACCCTCCCCTCCAGCTTGCTAATCACATTGCATCACCGTATCTTTTGGATCCTCTGAATCCATCCCAAAGGTGTTTTTAGCTAAGCCATTACCGAATCTCGCTAGCAAAAAGGCAGGAAAAACTCTTCTTAAGAAACATTTGTTTTAATAAATGTTATGTTATCTCCAAAGACACTCTTTGACGTTAAAAAGTTCTTTCCATTTCCTCTCTGCTTGGAACTAACATACTAGCAAATCCTAAGGTAGTTCATCTTAATCAGTGGTTTATAAACTTGACTGATAAACAAAGACACCC
Source organism: Neotragus moschatus (assembly GCA_006410615.1). Taxonomy (NCBI): domain Eukaryota; kingdom Metazoa; phylum Chordata; class Mammalia; order Artiodactyla; family Bovidae; genus Neotragus; species Neotragus moschatus. Next base: position 118,214 of record SJYA01000701.1, read on the forward strand.
TACAAGATTTAGGGGAAAAACAGATTTCTTGGCTTCATCAACCTACTGAGTCATGACTTAAAGAGAGTTAAAATTATCTATAAGCTAAATAAAGCTTATGCTGGTACTGCTTCTGAGAGTCATATTGAAAGAAAGAGATGAACAAGCTTCTGCCTATTTCAGGCAGGTCTTTTTACTGCTTGTTATTATCCATTACTAATAAATGCCTTGTGTCAAGAATAATATCTAAACACAATATAAATAAATTAGAAATTTGGGAGTAACATTTACACACTACTACATATATAAAACAGATAAACAAGGATCTACTCTGTAAAGCAGAGAACTGTACTCAGTATTTTCTACTGAATATAATAATTGAAATGGAAAAAGAATCTGAAAAAGTATACACACACACACATATAAAAATGCATGTATAACTGAACCACTTTGCTGTACACCTGAAACTGACAGGTTGTAAATCAACTATACTTCAATTTAAAAAATTAAAGAATAAAGAATATTTATACAAAGAAATGAGGTCCATTGGAACCTTCAAAACAAAATATTAATAAAATAGTAGAATCATTAGATCCACAGAAGATAATCAGACAAGAGCACCAAGAGGATATTTCTGGAAAGTGAACAGTAATGATGAGGAATAAAATACCTGTTTCCAAATAGTCTTAATTCCCTAGACATCTATTTCACTTTGCTGGATGCATATAGTTTTTTTTATCAAGGTAACTTAAAAGTATGACTTTGAAGGTATACATTTTAAATTTTAAGACTATTCATTGCTACTCTCCTGTTTCTTCTGTTTCATTCATTTCACACTAGCACTGTGAAGGAAGTGCTAAACAAGAATAAACAAATTATGTGCACACCATGGGTACCATACCACATATGACATTATAAAAAAATTAAAATAGTTTTATGATTAAAATAAAGTGTAAGAAATTTGGATCAATGTATTTCAAAATCCATTAGGGGGCTTTCCAGGTGGCTCAGCAGTAATGAACCTGCCTGCCAATGCAGGAGACGCTGATTCAATCCCTGGGTCAGGAAGACTCCCCTGGAGAAGAAAATGGCAACTCAAATATTCTTGCCTGGAGAATCCATGGACAGAGAAGCCTGGCGGGCTACAGTCCATGGGATGGCAGAAGAGTCAAACAAGACCTAGTAACTAAAACAACAAAATACTATTAGGGATAAAGATAATACACTCAAGTTAGAATGGACACATTATCTAGAAAAATCACTCAAGTTCCATATATTTCTCTTCCCCAAATGAATGATGCCAGTTTTACTTCATTATTTGATCTAAAATTTATAATTATGCAAAAATATGAAGTTATTAATAAATGTTCTGCTACAACAGGTCAGTCAACACACTGCTTAAGTAATGAACAGAGTTAATTCTAAAAATTGGATTTCCCCAAAGACTAAAAGCTATACAACTATGCTAAATAGAACCTACAGTACTTTTAGTTCCTCTGCTTAATTTTCTAAAATTAAACCATTAAACAAGTTTAGTTAACACAGTTTGCCTAAACAGACTTTCATATGAATGGCAAATGTTAATCTGTTAATTATTTATGACCAGTTATAAATTTATGCATACATAGGAGTGGTGGAATTTAAACAAAATCCTAAGGTCAAAATTTTAATTCTCCCTCTCATCTAGATCACAGTTCCTGATCCATACAATTACAAATTAATATACAAATGTTATTTAACATTTTATCTGGTAAAAATGTAAATTATTTTACAAACACGTCATATTGTCTATATCCTAGAGTGGGAAAAATAAATGAATTTCATACAACAGAGGCCATCTTATCCAGTGATTGGAACTATTTCATTTAATAAAAATCTAGATAAATAGGAAATCATTTTTAAAAAGGCACACTTTAGATATTACATTTTACTTTAAAATAAATAAATAATGTCCATTTAGTAAAGTGGATAATTTGAATTTCTTTAGAAGAAGAAATACAATTTTCCTGGCACTGATCCTTCCTATATATTAATATTGAATGTTCTTGTTCAATACAACACAGAGCTATGTCTAGGGTCTCTATGATATGAGAAATTTTTGGCTGTGGATTGCTCGTATATCCTCCTCCTCATTATATTGAACCCATCCTTTTCTGACACAACCTATCTGGTTTCTGCATCATCCACAATTTTATCTAAAAAAACTCTGTGACAATCAGTCTCTTACCAATTGACAAAAGTCTTCAGTTTGAGATCATTAAAAACATACACACAGCAAGAGCAAACTATGTCCTTCAGAATCTCCTTGTAATTCAGGATATTATTAGGTTACAGTCTTCGCCAAGGTTCTGGAAATGCTTAAATGGGAATTTCGCCCTCTGTCACTACACTATTTCTCAAATGTTTGATGTCACCTCTTTTATATGACCGCTTACTCCGTCTTCTACTTTTTTCAAAATTCTTTTTACCATATATACTCTTTAAACAATCCAAAAATCTGATTCAAAGGTCAGAGCAGGAACATTACATTCAATGGCAAAACTATGGTTTTTAGGTCACTTTCTCTAAGGTCCTCCCCCGGACAGGGATGAGAAGTAACTTAATGTGTCATTTCAGGTAAGTTTATTTACAAGTGTTTCTATGCTGACGGTACATATCAATGGGGAAAATTCTATAACTAATTTAGAGTCCATCTGGCTGAAAAACTAAAAAAAAAAAGCATAATGTGTACTTTTCTAAAGTTTTGGCGCTTGTGAATTTGCCTATAAAAAGAAGCTTTAGCTTGTTAATTCTAGTTGTACTGCTGCCTACAGCAACTGTAATTCCCTTTCAATTTTTTACTCTATTGCTGCATGCTCCGCTTTTTTGTATCATTTTGGAGAACAGTTTCAACTATCTGGTACAATGAGCCTGCAATAAAGCTGTCCTTATCAATAAGAAGGAAAATCATTCGAAAGGTTTTGAACAACAGGTTGATTAGAAGAAAATTTCTCCATGCAAGTGCCCAACACCCCAACAACTGACTTTTCCCCAACTTCCACGCATCTGGTAGTTGACTTAACCTTCCCACAGCGGGGAGATTGGAAGCCAAGGCCTTTATTTGCACAAGAGCCACACATTGGAGTTCTGAGACTTCCTTAGTAAGCCCGGCATACAATTCACTACACACAGTATCCAATTGTTTTTAAGCAGATGAGAACTTAAGAGACATTTGCAAACCAGTCTGATGTAGATTCCTAGACTCTTTTAACTCGACCACACCTAAGTTGACAGTATCTTTATTTATATTTTAGCAATTAGACTATAATGATTATTTTCAAAATATTTAGCAATGTTTTTGTAGAAACAATTACTCCTTTTTTATACTCACATATTTTTAATTCAATTGTGCAACTGTAATAACAAACACACATATTTAGGAGCAAAGAGGGTGACATTTGGACAGGACACCACTCTGAAGGAGTGATGGAGGAGAAATGAAAAATCATTTCTGAGTTTACAAATCTTTGTCAAGGATCAATCCTATATTTCCAATTCTTATTTCAAAGATATACTTCTATCACAATTTTTTGAAATAAAGGTTTCCAAAGAAATCTGGCAAGTACTGATCCTTTTTGACTTATGATGGGGTTATGGCCCAAGAAACCCCTTGCAAATTGAGAATATCATTAAGGCAGAAACACATTTATAATACATCTAACCTACTGAACATCACAGCTTAGCCCAGCCTACCTTAAATGTGCTCAGCACACATTTAGCCTATAGTTGGGCAAATCACCTAACACAAAGCCTGCTTTATAATAAAGTACTGAATTTCTCATATAATTTATTAAATACCATACTAAAGTGAAAAGCAGACTGGCTGTATGAACACAGGATGGCTGTACGTGGTTGTTCACCCTCACGATCACATTGCTGACTGGAAGCGGAACTGCTCACAGTTGCCCAGGATCAAGGAAGAGTATCATGTTGCAGTTCTTAGCCCAAGAAACGGCAAAAATTCAAAATCTGAAGTTCTGTTCCTACTGACTGCCTATCACTTCCACACCACTGTAAAGTCTAAAAATCCTGTTAGGGACTGAATCTGTGTACGATAAGAAAAGTCAACAATGGAATTTTTAAATATAATTTTTACACAGTGAAACAAAACTCATTTTTCAAATAAGTTATGAATGCAATTTTTTCCATCTGGATACAGATAATATTGTTTCATTAATAATTAAAACTGACAATCTGAACTCTATCAGTTTAAACTAAAATAACTAATGCTGACCACCCACAAAACTATAAGCAGAGTAGGAGAACCTGGAAATGCTAACATAAACAGGTAAAAAAAAGTTTCCAGTTTAATTGGATTACTGCTTTTTCTTTAACGACAACAATAGGTTTCATCTAATGTGTTACTTCAATGAATCAACAATGAAGATGGAAAGAATTTAAACAAGAAAGTTAAGAATCCCCGAATGGAATTTCTAGCAGTATTTATATAACAGGCATATTTAACTCCAGGCTTCACTGAACCACAAGGACTCACTCAAGTAACCAACCCACAACTGTACAAGGCTGTTCTGAAGACAGAACAATAGCAAATAGGTCACTGTGCTCTGAAATCCTTAAAGCACCAAACGTATTAGGCATTCTTACTAAGACATATTAATTCTAATGTAAACCTTCTTCATTAAAGTTCTCATAATTTCTATTCCCAGGATTTTCCCAAATTCTTCATGACCAATGATAACTTTCTCAAAAGTATTCTAAGCAGTATTTCAATAAATGTGGGTTCAATAAAATATTCACTTTTGTAAACTCCTCCATGAAAAAAGAAGTTTTAAGCCAATCTAGAAAATGTTAAAAACTAGGAATCTAAATTAGATATTTTCTAGACATAGTAATATATTAAAGACTAAAACACTCTAATGAAATGTTCTCAATCATTTTAAGCCAAGCATTTCCCATACTTAATTTAAACATGATTCTCCTTTATTACCAACTGCTAACATCTAAAAAAATTAGTAAATGCTAATGTTTCCAATTTAACTTAAATACTAAGTTGTCTCTTATTCTGTCCTAACATGAAAATTTTACATCAATTTTACATTTTGTGACCCTTTGTCTCCCATGTTATACATAACATGCTCTCACTGCTAATTCTGGGTAAACCTATATTAAGCTACATAGTAAACAAGCAATGGAGTCATCTAAAAACCAATTAAATAAACACAAGAAGGTAATGCTCAAGTGTCTGAAAGAAATGAAAACCAAACATGTCAAAATTAATAGGATTCATAACAATAAAAGTTTTCATACAAAATATTTGAGAAAGGTCACAAAAATGTTAACAGAGGATTATGAAACTAAAACAACACAAAACAACTACTGTGTCCGCATGTTAAAAAACTAATAATTTTGATATTGAAATGGAAGTATGCAAGACAATAAATGTGGCCAGGACTTACAAAGCTTGAGATGCTGAAAACATAGCTTTTGTAACATAAACGTGGGTTCGGTAAAATATTCACTTTTATAATAGTGAATACAATAGTGAATCTATTGTGAATTGAATAGTGAATACAATAGTGATTCTGAAAACAGCAGATTTTCCTAACTGCCCATTTTCTAAAGTACAATGAATAAGTATAGAAATCTACCAAAACAGAATTTATTTTCAAAAAACTTAAAAATTATCTCTCACCTACAAATATTCCAATAATGTTATGTACTAGGTCCATCTAGTCAAGGCTATGGTTTTTCCAGTAGTCACATATGGATGTGAGAGTTGGGCTATAAAGAAAGCTGAGCGCCGAAGAATTGGTGCTTTTGAACTGTGGTGTTGGAGAAGACTCTTGAGAGTCCCTTGGACTGCAAGGAGATCCAACCAGTCCATTCTGAAGGAGATCGGCCCTGGGATTTCTTTGGAAGGAATGATGCTAAAGCTGAAACTCCAGTACTTTGTCCACCTCATGCAAAGAGTTGACTCATGGGAAAAGACTCTGATGCTGGGAGGGATTGGGGGCAGGAGAAGAAGGGGATGACAGAGTATGAGGTGATTGGATGGCATCACCGACTCAATGGACATGGGTTTGGGTGGACTCTGGGTGTTAGTGTTGGACAGGGAGGCCTGACATGCTGTGGTTCATCGGGTAGCAAAGAGTCGGACAGGACTGGGTGACTGAACTGAACTGAGGCTGTGAATCACATCTCAACAAATATAAAGATTATCACTTGGGCCATACTCTCTGACCACAATGTATTAAATTAAAAATCTTCACCAGAAAGATAACCAAATCAAAACATTTTGGAAATCTTAAGATATTTTTAAATAACTCAACAAATGATTACAAATTAAAAATTTTTAAACCAAGATTTAATGGAAATAACACAAACTAAAAACTGGAAACTGATACTTAGCAGCAAATAGGAAATACAGAAATTTTAATAAAAACATTAGAATATTAAGAAGTTTAAAAATTGATAAGCCAAAGTCAACAACCAACTTAAGAATCTAAAGGTGAATGACTAGCAATAAAAACTCTGTAAAGATGGCTGTTACAAAAATCAACTACATGTTTTTATGCTAGCAACAAAATAGAAAATGCAGTCTTTGAAAACATTTTCAGGATGACTAGGCAGTGAACACCTCTGTCCCCACCACTGAATCTAAAAGATAGAATTCATGGTTAACCTTGAAGTCCCTTGATCTCACACTTCCTTACTCCCTCCTCAAAGGTGAATTCCACTCCCTAAATTCCATGTTTCCCATCTCTTTTTAATGTATTATTATAATCATTTTAGCTTAATACATTTTAGAATCATATATATGTAATGACAATCACAACATACATACAAATATTCTACAACAATTTGACTTTTTCATTCAACAATGTGTATCTGGGATATTGCAGCACATACCTTTAGTTCTTCGTTTTTATTTGGCATTCCATTTCGTAAATATACCACAGTTTACACGATGATGAATATCTGGAGCTGTTTTTATGTTTTATTTTATCATTAGAAGCAAAAATGTTATTGGACGCTTAAAGGCAGAAAAAGAAAAAAATAATAACCTTGACCTAACACTCTGCACAAAACTTACTCAAAACGGGGCTTCCCTGGTGGCTCAGTGGTAAAGAATCCACCTGCCAATGCAGGAGATACGGTCTAGAACTATCCCACATGCCTTCGAGCAGCTAAGCCCGTGTGCCACAACTATTGAACCTGGGCTCTTGAACCTAGGAGCTGCAACTACTGAACCCACGTGCTGTAACCACTGAAGCCTGTGAGCCTAGACACTGTGCTCAGTAAGAAGAGAAGCCAGAGCAATGTGAAGGCCATGCACAGCTAGAAAGTAGCCCCTGCTTGCCGCTACTGGACAAAAGCCCGTGCAGCAATGGAGACCCAGCAGAGACACAAATCAATAATTTTTTAAAAATTACTCAAAATGGACCACCTAATTTATGGTGTTTTTGTTACAGCAGCCCAAAGAGGCTAAGACAGCAGTACAGGAAGGGCAAAAACAACATTCGGTAAGACACGTCACTTTTATGACCTAAGCAGGATGTATCAAACAGACCCTTGTTAGGAACAGATGGCTTCTGAGCAAATCCTACTCATCCCACAAGCCTCGCTTATCCCCATAGCGTCAAAGCCTGACTTTTCTTTCAACTGTAAGCCTCCCAGCGGTTCACTTTCTCTAGTTTCTTCCACTTTGTTTTACAGTATTCTGTCCTCCGAGTTGGCACTCCCTGAAATGATCACCAACATCTGACCTGTTCAGTTTATCCTCCCCATGCATCCTCAAAAAAATAGTGAGCTAGGAGAGTGTGAGACTTCTTGACTCTTTACTGGTGAAGATCCACAGCTGAGCAAGTTTCTAATGTTCACATGTACCAAAACTGATCTAGCATCTCACTTAAATCTATATTGGACATAACCGCGCACATTATGTAACTATTCACACACACACACACACACACACACGTGTATGTGTGTATATATGTGTATATATATGTTTGTAATTCAGATAATTTGAGAATACAGATAGAAAAGGAGATGAAAGTTCATTTCAGATGAAGAGGAAATAAAATTCCTTAATGGTGACAAGAAATTTGAAAATATGTAAGAAATTATTATGCAAGGCACCAAAAGACTAGGTATTGAATAATTAGCATTTCTGATGGTTAAGACCCCTTCTCCTCCCCTCCCTACCCCTCCTCTCCCTTTTCATTTCCTCCACACACACTCTCACACACACACACATACAGTTTTTGTTGATAAGCAATTCTTAAAATAAATCCATACAACATAGCTGCTTGTATTTATACAGACACAATACCCACATGTATATTTGCTATTTTGTACTGTTTTTCCTTTGACTTACAAATTATTGGCAAAAAAAGTTCTAATATTTACATCCACTATATCTGTTCAAACACTTTGTCTCTAGAAACCACAGCGGCTCATTTCAGTCAAACCAGCTTAGTTAATACTGATTATAAAATGTAATTTTAAGGTGGCCAGAACAGGGTAGTTAGAAAAGTACCTTAGTGTTTAATTAACAGAATTTGCTTCAATTTTGAATTCTATTCTAACAAAGGACAAATATACTGACTCGTTTTAAAAGGCTTCCTTTAAATGTTTCAAGTTATAAAGCACTGCTGCTTTTGTAAAAGATGCTATTAATTTCTTAATAAAGTGTTAAACCTGGTCCCATTCTATCCAAAATGGTAAATGCTGTCTAACAAGTACACGGGTGATTAAATCAGGGTCACTGTCACCTGGTTAACTATTTAATACATAAACAACTCATAATATATATACCTCTACAAAACTAAAGCTGAGCAATCAATAATTTTGTCTTCCTTCATCTACAAGTAGCTTATCCAACATTAACTAGTAAATTAAGAATGAAAGGGAGGGTTTTAAATCACAAAGAAAAGATTCATGTTATTCTTCATTCCCACTTGAATCTATGTAAAATGTTAAGTTACAGACAGCTAAGGAGACGCTGTTGTTTTGGAATATGTAATTGCTATTTAGATGATAATGGCATGGATGTCGCAGTAGAACCACGATCCAAATTTGAATGAGGTCTTAATGAAGGGGGCTAAAGAGAAGAATGAGGAATGAAATACAACAGTGTCAGCAACAGACCTTAATGAAGCAAATTACTTTCAGCACCTTTGTAATTCAGGAGGAGCTGCATTTTTTTAAAAAAAGTGACAACTAAAGGATGAAAAGCAGGACCTTTGCAAACTAAACATGCTTACAACATGACATCACTGTCTGGGCAACAAGGCATTGTGGAAGGCAGCCTCAATGTTTGGGTTTTACAGTTCACATCACAAAATAACTGCATTATAAGATCTGGCTGGACAACCTAGTTTCCTTAGAAAGCATCTTTATATTTCAAGTTAATGACATTTCAGAACAGAAAAAGAATTTAAACGTCCAAAGATACATTAACGGGCTTTTATAAAGCACTAGATATTAACACTAAGAATAGTTAGAAGGTAAAATTAAGCTAGATTATGGATCAAACAAAACTAAAGGGGTCTTTTTTTAAGAAAATATTCTAAAATATCACCCATTTTTAAATTGTTAGATTTATGAAGCATAGCCTGCATACTACTTAATAAATGATGAAATCACTTTACATATTCATACTTTAAAATCAATTTCACTTTTGCAGAATTGCACTGAGGCAATAAGAGAGCATATGGCATTCTCACTGCCAAATGGAACATACGTTTAACATGTTCAAATGATTTACTGAAGGTAACATTGATGACGGTGCTAGAAACGGGACACAAGGCTTCCAGCTTCCTAGGAAGCTACTCAAGGCCAGGAAAAGTGCCATAGTTACAAATTTAATTTGATACCCATAAGGACATTATAATCTTCAGTCTTCTCAGTTACAATAAAGTAATGGTAAAACTCATTCCTTAATATTTTAGACATGTCAACAAGCTTACTGCCTTGATGGATACAATTTTCACTGCACATACCAGGCAGTACTCACATCCATAGAAACTGATTCTTGCCTATTTATCTCAACATATAAGTAATTCTATTATCCAAATAATGCTAGTACAATCGTTATGTGTTTATAATGAGAAAATAACTTCTCAACATTAATCAGTACTGAGTGTGTCAGTACTGACACACTCATGTACTGCTTCTAGGGACTGACTTCAGATGCTTTTTGATAAGAATGGGACAAGATTGAAATCCTGGTGTTAAGAAAGATTCATGGGTGGTGGTAAGGAATAGTTGGGAGTTTGAGATCGACATGTACACACTGCTGTATTTAAAATGGATAACCAACAAGGATCTACGGCATAGTACATGAAACTTTGCTCAATGTCATGTGGCAGCCTGGACGGGAGGGGAGTCTCGGGGGAGAATGGGTACATGTTTATGTATGGCTAAGTCCCTTCACTGTTCATCTGAAATTATCACAACATTGTTAATCAGTTATACTCCGATATAAAATAAAAAGTTAAAAAAAAAGTTGCCAATACCCTTCCAGGTCACCATCAGGATCTTAGGCATCACTGCAAATGCTTTCCTATATTGGATTATTTTTAAAATCTAAGTGAAGATGGTCTATCCAAAAATAACAGAAACAACCAATAGAAAGTATAACATACTGGTTAAGAGCACAGACTCTGTTCGAGTTTAAAATCCCAGCTCTGGCACTTATTAACTGTGCAATCTTGGACAAGTTATCCAACTTCTCTCACAATTAGACTCCCCATCTGTGAGCTGGGGATAACAGTGCTAAGTTCTTGGAGCTGCTGTGAGGATTAAATAAGTTAATATTAACTTTCAATACTAATCTTTTTCCTACTTACGGGGGTGCATCTTTGAATGAATTACTTAAGTAATAGTGTACTTCATTTCCCCCAGCTCTAAAAGATAATAGTATCTGAAGCTTTTCATCACAATATAAATGAAGCTTCATGCTCAGTCATGCCTGACTCTTTGAAACTCTTTGGACCACACCCCACCAGGTCCCTCTGCCTTTGGGTTTTCTCAGACAAGAATACTAGAGTGGGTTGCCATTTCCTCCTCCAGGGGATCTTCCTGACCCCAGGATCAAACCCGTGTCTCCTGTGTCTCCTGCACTGCAGGTGGATTCTTTACCTGCTGAGCCATCAGGGATAATTCAAATGAAGGTTTGGAAAGAGCTAAAAAAAGACCAAAAATATTAAATATGCTGTTAGCACTGTTCACAATAAACTGTGGAAAATTCTGAAAGAGATATGCAGGTCAGGAAGCAACAGTTAGAACTAGACATGGAACAACAGACTGGTTCCAAATAGGAAAAGGAGTATGTCAAGGCTGCATATTGTCACCCTGTTTGTTTAACATATGCAGAGTACATCATGAGAAACGCTGGGCTGGAAGAAGCACAAGCTGGAATCAAGATTGCCGGGTGAAATATCAACAACTTCAGATATACAGATGACCCCACCCTTATGGCAGAAAGTGAAGAGGAACTAAAAGCCTTTTGATGAAAGTAAAAGAGGTGAGTGAAAAAGTTGGTTTACAGCTCAACATTCAGAAAACTAAGATCATGGCATCTGGTCCCATAAGTTCATGGGAAATAGAGAAACAGTGGCTGACTATTTTTTGGAGCTCCAAAATCACTGCTGATGGTGATTGCAGCCATGAAATTAAAAGACGCTTTCTCATTGGAAGGAAAGTTATGACCAACCTAGATAGCATATTCAAAAGTAGAGATATTACTCTGCCAACCATGGTCCGTCTAGTCAAGGCTATGGTTTTTCCAGTGGTCAGGTATGGATGCGAGAGCTGGACTGTGAAGAAAGCTGAGTGCTGAAGAACTGGTGCGTTTGAACTGTGGTGTTGGAGAAGACTCTTGAGAGTCCCTTGGACTGTAAGGAGATTCAACCAGTCCATTCTAAAGGAGACCAGTCCTGGGTGTTCACTGGAAGGACTGATGCTGAAGCTGAAGCTCCAGTACTTTGGCCACCTCATGCAAAGAGTTCACTCATTGGAAAAGACTCTGATGCTGGGAGGGATTGGGGGCAGGAGGAGAAGGGGACGACAGAGGATGAGATGACTGGATGGCATCACTGATTCAATGGACGTGAGTCTGAGTGAAGTCTGGGAGTTGGTGACGGACAGGGAGGCCTGGCGTGCTGGGATTAATGGGGTCGCAAGGAGTCGGACACGACTGAGCGACTGAACTGAACTGAGCACTGTTACATTAGTTCCAATTTTTCTTACTAGAATCACTGTGGCTATTTCTGACCTTGTCTGCCCTCCTCCTCCAATCACTCAGCCTCGGACCAGCAAACACAGACCCATGTGGTAATACTCACTGCCTATTCCCTCTTCTAGACTTTTGTCAACCCTACACCAAGAATTAATTTTTTTAGGCTTTCTAAAATTTTTTTCTTCTCAAAGGATGATTATCCATTTTGTTCTACCTGAATACAGATTTCACATATTTTCACTAACCCTACTCTTTTTCTTCGCCAAATGATCGAATATACACAAATATCACTGTGTGTCACCTCGTGTCTTGTCAACAACCAACATGTGAGAATAGGAGCTCTGTTCAGTTTAGAAGAATAGGCACTCAAGAAGGAGTGTCTGCCATCTTCTATTTTGTGGATGGCAGCAGCGCCCTGGCTCCTGGGCGTCATTTCTCTCTGGGTCATGCACCATGCGCTGAGTTCATTCAGATGCTCCTTCCATTCAGTAAAGAGTACTTTTAGGATCTTCCCATCTTCCCTGCCTTTTTCACCTCTACCCTCAAATTTCTTTTTTTAATTCATGACTCTTTTATGATTATGAACTCTAAGTTAAACAATATTTTGGTACAGAAGGAAGCCTCTAAGGCAGCAAGTCTTAAACTCGGTGACTCCAAGACCTCTGTACATTCTTAAAAATTGAAGACCTCAAAGGAGCTTTTTTTATGTCACTTATATCTCTTGTGGAGCTCCCCGAGTGGCTACTGGTATAGAATCTGCCTGCCAATGCAGGAGACGCAGAAAATGCGAGTTAGAACCCTGGGATGGGAAGATCCCCTGGAGGAGAAAATTGCAACCACACCGGTATTCTTGCCTGGGAAATCCCATGGACAGAGCAGCCTGGCGGGCTACAGTCCGTGGGGTCACCGAGAGTCAGACACAACTGAATAACAAACAGCATGGCAGCACATATCTCTTCAGGTTTTAGCATAAACTGAGAAATTTTTCATTTATTAATTCACGGAAAATTACATTTTACATGTTAACCTAAATAACATGCTTTAATGAAAAACACAAAAATGTAGTAAAAAGAGAGGCACTGTCTTGTATTTTTACAAATATCCTTCAGTTTTTGGCTTAAGAATCGGCATCTGGGTTCACCTATCTGCTTCTGTCTTTAGGCTGCTGTGATATATTGCTTCACTGAAGAATTAAAAGAAAAAATGCAAGATCGCACATATATAGTTGGGAAAGGGAAGACTTGATGGATCCCATGGAAGTATCTCTTTGAGGCCTGCCACTCTAAAGTATGCCTGTTTCATAATTAAAACATCTTATTGGCCAAAGGAACAACTAGAAGTGAAAACACTTCCTAGGGCTTCAAGCTCAGCCTCTGAACTGGATGGACAGTTGACAAACTGATGACAGCCCTTGGGGTGGTATGCACATGTCTCCCGAGGTGGTTTAAACCTGAATCAGGACCTCTGGGATTCAATACAGGTTAGGAAAGAGGTTTCTTAAATTAATGTTTCTGCCAGGTGTGTTTTATATCCATATAATGGACAAAGTTTATTTTTCTTTTTATTCACTAAAAGAAAAATTAGAGTACTGAAACAATGGTATTTCACATTAAAAAGTTAAAAATTCTAAAGGTAAAATAAATTGGAGTGCTGACTTACTATTCTAAATTTTGATAAAGGATCGTTTAAACAGCAACCTGAAAACAGACAAATTCGATTAATTTGAGGCACTGATGGAAGTCTTATTTCGGAAGCCTCAATTTAAGCATATTTTCAAAATCTTAGCAAAAAGGGCTACAAACATCGAGGAGAGTTTCATCGCCATTTTAGTAAGTAAAAGGAATTATTTTCGGCAAATAAGATAAACTACAGCTGTACTCAATTATATGAAGAGTCATTCAGTGAAAGTCTGGCAAGCAAGAATTTTAAAAGTAGGCAGTAAATTCAGTGCGGTGCTACTAGAGGACTGGCCGAGGGCATTCTTCTGAAATTCTGCTGTGGCCAGTCTCATGGCTTCAAAGAACACGTAATAAATTTATATTGCAACAGGGCTGAAGAATGATGTAAGTAAAAATCAAGTGCTCTTCCCCTGCAGCTAGGACACTGCAGTTGAACAGGTGGACATAGCAACTGTTCATCAATACAGAAACTAGTTGGCTTGTATCTCAGCATTTTTTAGAAAAGAGCCAACAAGGTACTCACACTCAGGTCAGAGGAACAGTCTAGTAGCTTTACTATGGATGAAATTTTACTCATGGGAGCGCATTTCAGAGATTATAATAGATAAGAGTGGAAAAATAAGATTCAGTGTCTTAAAAGTCACTTAAAATAATTTATGTGCCCAGTCGTGTCTGACTCTCTGCAGCCCCATGGACTGCAGACCTCCAGGCTCCTCTGCCTATGAAATTTTCCAGGCAAGAATACTGGAGTGAGGTGTCATTCCCTCCCCCAGGGGATCTTCCCTACCCAGGGGTTGCACCCACATCTCTTCCATCTCCTATAGTGGCAGGAGGATTCTTTACCTAGGAACTGGAAAGCACTTGTTTAATACATTGAGAAACATTGGCATCTTCATCCTTGAGGGCTGTTTTATATATTTATACATACTCACATATACATATATTAGAAAGCATCAGGAAAAATATAGGGACTGGGAATAGCTGTTTCAAGTATAATATTAGAGAAGAATACTCGAGTTTTAGATAAGAGCCATCTGAGTGTGGCTGAAACTCAGACCAGAATTCTATCTTACTTCATAAATAAAATACGACATTTTAAAAATAAACTCTAATAAAATATATATAACATTAAGGCTGTCTGAACTATTTTCTATCTTCCTTTAAAAGTCAGTTTGGGAAGCATAGGAACACCAGGTCCTAAAGAAGACTCTGAATTATATTATGAAGTTGTGAAAGAGCCAGTTAATAAAAATTCAGACTTGTAAAATGTGAAACAGTCTATTACTATACATTATCAAATGCCATATTTTTAAAGCCAAAGTATGAAATTATTTATCCTGTGAAATTAACCCCTGGTGGGGAAGATCCCCTGAAGGAAGAAATGGCAACCCACTCCAGTACTCTGACCCAGAGAATCCCATGGACAGAGGAGCCTGGAGGGCTCTAGTCCATGGTGTTGCAAAGAGTTGGACATGACTGAAGCGACTTAGTACTCACATTAAATCTAGCTTTCAATCACAAAAATAATGGAAGGAGATGACTAGACATCTCTATATTAATTACTTCTTGCGTCTGAGATCCCTTCCATAAAACCCAACTGTGTGTAAATCTACTTCTTGCACACCTTTTCTGCCTGAACTTCAGTGTGAATTTCACTTCTCTGTTTTACAAATCATGACCTTCTCTTGTTGGAGAAATTCATAAAAGAAGAGAGATCAGAAATAGAAAAGGGAAGCAGAGTGGAGGGCAAAGAAATAGCAGACATGGTGACAGTGGCAATCCGAGAGAAGATAAAGGCAGAGGGCAGACAGGAAGTACATCCAGGCATCTTCAGAGAGTGAGGGAGCAGACACGTGGGCAAAAGGGTCTGTGGTGAAGTAATCCCAGGGACATCAATCCTGGGGACATCAACAGCTGTATCCTAGATACAACCAAGGGGGGCTGCTAGGCAGACACGGGGGTAAGTACAGGTAAACACAGACACGGTCCATTATCACCCTAATGAGCCTCTGAATCATGCTTCTCTAAGGCAGGAACTGGAAGGCAGGACACAAAGGCCAACTGTGAACCAGAAAAGCAGGAAGACAAGAACATTTCAATGGAGGGGAGGCTCAGAAAAATGCTTCTTTTATAAATATTTTATCTTCAGCAAGTAACACAAATTCACAATCATAGGATACAGCAAGGGAAGTCCTTGGCAAACAAGGGATGGTACATGGAATCGAGCAGTAATGTGTCTAAAAAATTGAGCAGTATCCCTATTTTTCAATGTATATAAAACATCATGTAGATTGCTGTTAGCAGGCTTTACTTTTTTCATTCGGAAAATGTAAAAACTGACACAGATACACCTCCAACTTAAGTTCCCCAACCTAAGTCTCCTCTGAAGGTTTTAAGTTGCTGGCCACAACTTCATTTTCACAAGTTTGGGGGTCCCTGAGTCCTACAGGGCGGAAACTCTATAGTTCCTTTAAAGCTGTATATGTGTTTTAAAAAGGTACAATAGGTTCCATTCGACCTCACACATTTTTCTCTATAAGAATACAGAACATGTTTATTAAATGCCTGATACACAAATGATGCTTTTGAACTGTGGTGCTGAAGAAGATTCTTGAGAGTCTCATGGACTGCAAGGAGATCAAATCAGTCAATCCCAAAGGAAATCAACCCTGAATATTCATTAGAAGGACTGATGCTGAAGCTGAAGCTCCAATACTTTGGCCATCTGATGTGAAGAGCCAACTAAATGGAAAAGACCTTGATGCTGGGAAAGACTGAGGGCAGAAGGAGAAGGGAATGACAGAGGATGAGATGGTTGAATGGCATTACTGATTCGATAGACATGAGTCTGAGCAAACTCCAAGAGATAGTGATGGACAGGGAAGCCTGGCTTGCTGCAGTTCATGGGGTGGAGTCAGACACGACTCAGCGACTCAACACCAACAACACAAATTTTAACCAAATCTCTGTAGAGATCCAAGTGTGAATTATATGGATTTTTTTCTTAGTATAAACTTTTGAACTTGGGGGTCTGCCCCCCACCAAAGAATGAGTTAGTTAACTGAGTGAGCACCTTCCAAATATTTAAATGGCTTATTAAGTGGGTAAAACATCACTTTGGGAAAAAATACTCATATTTAGAACTTTTCCTATCTTTAAATATAGGTTTCTAGATGTAATCTGACTAGAAGCAAACAAAAGACTGATTTCCACTTATGTAAATCATTTTATTTATAACCCAAAGCTCACTTTAGAGGTTTTGCCATGAAAATTCACCAACTCCCCTTCACTCAACTCAAAATATTTATTGAACATCTAATAATCCTTGTAAGGTATTACATGAGCTCTGGCTTCCCAAGTGGCTCAGTGCTAAAGAATCAACCTGCCAATGTAGGAGATGCAGGAGACACGGGTTCAAACCCTGGAGGAGGAACTGGCAACCCACCCCAGTGTTCTTTTTTTCCCCTTCTTTCTTTATAATGGAAGGATAATTGCTTTACAATACTGTGTTACCTTCTGCCATTACATCAACATGAATCAGCCTTATGGAGAGGGGAGCCTCGGGGGCTACAGTCCATGGCTTTGCAAAGCGTCAGACACAACTGAGCACGCACGCATATGAACACGAAGGTCATAGTGACTCACAAGTTATGGTTCCCAAGAAGTGGTGGGATTGAAAAATAGATCTGCCCTCAGTCAATGCATCTTCTGGGCTAAATGTGAAGAGCCCAGAGGAAGGAAGTAGTCTTTCTGGTCCTAAACTTAGAATTGAATCTATTTCCAAGATGACCTTACAGATGGGAACATCATATCCACTGACCACCCTAGGGATTCACAGAGTTTCTAAAGTGAAACTTTCCAGTGCTCCTGTTTAGTTCAGCCTGGTGCCACTATTTTTAAACAGTTTAATGATTTCCCTATTTTCATGGAGGTAAAAATAAAACAGATCTGTCCAACTCATAAATTCCTGTAAAATTCTAAGGAAACCAACATTTTGACTTGAGGCCCAACTTTACAAATGGGTAAAGCATAAACAGCTTTAACTTTTAAATCATCACTTGGAGAAAGAATCTAAAGAGACCTAAAAACTCATTCTATTACCTTTAAAAAAAAAAAACCAGTCTGATAAGAAGCAAAAACACAAAACCGTTCTAAGAAAGGCTGATGCTCTTGTAAATTGATGGAGCCAGTGCCCCTTAGGGTTGAGGGAACCAGTATGCACAGAAGCCAGCATTACTTTGCTACAGAAAAAACCAAGGGCTACTTTTCAGCTCCAAATCACCTTGAGATGAGCTGATTTTAAGACAAGAGTCCCACTCCCCTTACCATTAAATAACCACAGAGGAAGAGGAGAGCTAATAAAACAGAGAGCTGGAGAAGGAGGGTGAAAGGGGTCAGTGCAAAAAAGAACTTGAAATGCTAACGCCGCAGCGCTCACCCAGAAAACTAGGCTATTTGATAGTCCAAAGAGTGGACTGAACTGCCCAGACAGGATCTCTGGTTATATGATACACCACAAAACAGGAAAAATATTGGGGCAGAATGAAATCTGCAATGGTTCCATCTCAAACACTTTGTAAGTCAGGTGGTTCTGGTTCAGGAAGTGATTTCAAAGGAAAAGGCTAAGTTCTGAACACATTGCAAATAGACTTACAGCCATTTCTCACCAGAATTTCTACAAATTGGGTTGAAACTGATAGCAGAGATGGAGGGGGAAATGCACTCAGATAATACTTCTAAAAATACACTGAAGAAGTCAGTCTTTGTAGTTGCTTAAAAAATGAAAATTGTTGTATTTTTCAACCTTTTCACAGAAATAGATCTGACCTATCTTTAAATTCACTAATTTCACCAAAAGACCTGATAAAGTGTACATAACTCATAATAAATAAAATCTCTTCAGAAACAGAGATAACTGTTTTTCTTCAAGCCTACCAGCATGGGGTATAGCCCTTCGGCAGAAGTATTTGAATAGGCACTCAGAGTTTACTTGAATTTATTGAATAAATGAGTAATTTACTAGAAATCCATGAACGGTTTACCAGGATTCTATAACTCTCCTGAAACTACATGAAATATTGGGCCCATGGGTGCATGGGCATTTTTCATCCGATTCTCACACAGTTCATACCCAAAAAAGGGTAGGACTTATTTTGAGTAATGGAAGAATTATTTCTCTTTCAGGCAATCCACTATTAAGACTGCTTCTTATTGAAGTTTGATAAGAACTTGACAACAAAGATCCAGATAACACACTTCCTGGCTAGAATCTGTACTGCAGAAATTCTCTACTTCTAATTAAAAGATGAGTTATATGCTCTGACAGTCAAATGAACAGAGGGTCAAATTGATAAGGAATCCACTCCAAGCGACTCCCCTAAGCAAAGGCCATTTTACAACCCCTTATGACAGGGCCTGGAGAAATATCAAAATTTTCCTTCCAAACACTTATGGTCTCTTTAAACTGAGTCACTCAAGCAACTGAGGAACTCTGATTTATACTCTCAAAGTGGGAGATGAGTCCCCAGGAAGACACACCATGACAGGAGAAACACAGCAAATCCCCTAGCATCTGAGTCACTGCTCGCTGCTGCTGCTAAGTTGCTTCAGTCACTAAGGCTCTTAGCGACCCCATGGACTGCAGCCCACCAGGCTCCCCTGTCCATGGGATTCTCTAGGCAAGAACACTGGAGTGGGGTGCCATTTCCTTCTCCAATGCATGAAAGTGAAAAGTGAAAGGGAAATCGCTCAGTCGTGTCCGACTCTTAAGAGACCCCATGGACTGCAGCCCACCAGGCTCCTCCATCCATGGGATTTTCCAGGCAAGAGTTTTGTTTTAAAATGCTACACAGTTTTAAAGCGTTTTATGTTAAAATAACCATCGCTATGTTTTGCACCGAAGGCAATATTCACATGAGTTTGAGATAATACCAGCTCGGAAGGAAAAAAATTCCTTCATGCCCACCCCCAGAGGCTTTAGGGGGCACACGTTCATGCCTCTCTGTCACTGGGGTACTTCTGGAAAAAAAGTATGAGCAGAACTGCCACAGAGAGAGGCAACAATAAATTTTCAAATTGAATTTTCCATTATTTGTTTTAAAAAAATTTTTTAAATCTCTAAAAGTTATCCATAAAGTATCTGTTTTAAGCAGATAACCTTAAACTCCTCTAGATGAAATGGGTAAGTTATTTTTTTCTTAAGTCTTTCAGAGATAAGCAAGTTAAATATTGTAAACTGCCTGGAAAACTTGATGACTCTGATGTTAAAGCAATAAATATTAAGCAGTTCTATTGCACAAAAATTAGACAGCAGAAGTACTATACAGTGAGAGACCCGTCCAAAAAATATATATATATATATGTGTGTGTGTGTGTATATATAATATATATATAAAACCCTATATCATCAGCATTGTTGTGGAAGATGTTTCTCTATAGCTCAGCAAAGGGTCAAGTACATACTTCAAGGAGAAGAGGAATGCGTTCATCGAGATTTCAATGGGTGAAAAAAATAATTTTTAAAAATAAGAAGAAAAGCAAAACAGTCTAATTCACCCTTGCTGACCATTATTTGATCTACCCCCGACCATTCCTACTGACTCTGCTAGGAACACATACCAAGACTGAAGTTCTTTCTACAGAACTTGGAATAGAGGGAGGGTGTTTACTGAGCTTACAAAGCTTAGGTCATAGATGATTCTGCTTCCCATAGTCCAATGCCCAGGAAAAATCAATAAATCTGTGACGAGTCTTATGTTGTTCTTAACAGATTTCAGAAGGAATGTCTGAAAAGGGCATTCTTTAAAAAAGAAAAAAAGGGAGTGTCTACATCTGAGTCTGGGCTGACAGGGCCCTAGCCATGGAGTTATTAAAGGTAAGCCAGTTGGCAAGGATCACTGCCCACTAAATTTAAAGGCAACTTTGAGCGGTTTGAGAGGGAGAAAATCTTTACAGTGTTTCATTTAGCTTGAGCTTGTGAGTCACTCGTTCTGTATGAGGGAGAGTAACTGGCAAAAAATGAGGAAGAGCCTTGTGATCGATAAATTTCAAGCAGTTGACACTGGTTAATGGCTGGGGAAAATATGCTTCCCCATGATCAACTGAGATCTAAATTTCCATAATTTAACTTCCAAATTCATACCACAAGTTATTCTATTTCCAAATCAGACCTCGTGGCCATTTCTAGTGGCTAAACTCATGTCTTCTAATAAGTTTTTCTTTCCTGGAAAATTAAAATTTTATACTAAGACACATCTAAGATTCCACATTGTTTTCCCAAATTATCTTTATTTTATGTACCTCACAAATCAAACCATGTTTGTTTAACGTACCCAACTGTACCCAACGTGCCCAACTCTTCTAATCAATGCTGACTTGAACAAATTGAGTCTCATAAGAGCTCAAGCAGAAAACAGATCATAGTGGTAACAGTGTTGTCAGAAACCCATGGAGATAAATTGTGTTTAAAAGAGCCTGGTACTGATGAAGATGGACAATCTACCTCACTCCTTCACACTCTTGCCTTACTAAATCCAACTGTGAGTACATAAAATGAAATGTGAATAATGCCACTTAATTTATAGATATCATTTATGATCATGTGAGAAGACAGATGCGGAAAAAAACAAAGAACCTAGAGGATACCTGAATGATAACCCCAATAGACACAGATATAAAAGATGCGAGGCCTGCTCAGAAGAAGAGGGGAAGGGCCTTGCTTAGGGACACATGCCCAGAAGCGAGGCTTCTTTATTCAGGGCCATGGAGCAAGGGGTCAGATTCTGTCTGCAAAAATTCCACTGCCAGAAATTCAATGGGACAGCCGCTAATGCCAGAGAACATGAAAAGCACGAGTGTTCTTCCTCTGAGACTAAACATTCAGGAAGTTCGGTGCCTAAAAGTAACAAGCAAGGGACATGGTTGAGAAATATGTAGCCAAAATTAAGTGGGCCAAATCAGAGTAAAAACCCATTTTCTATGTCTAGAAAAAGACGAAGGGACAAAATTAAGCAGATTTTTTTCTCTTTTCACATCCTTTCTCATCTAATAGAACATAACCATTCTTTGTTACAAATAAAATCCTAAATTGGTGAGGTTTGAAAATTCTGCCTGAGATAAATTGTGGTGAAGCAAATGTTGAAGACTAGTAAATAAACTATTGTATGATTACCAGGTGAGAGGCAAGGGAGATTTCTCTCCTTGGAAAATGTGCTTAAATCCTTCTTCAGGATGTTGAAATATGACTCAGAGGTAAACCTCCAACCACTTAATAGTGCTCCTCTATAGGTAAGGGAAAAAGATAAGATTTTTTTAAATGAAAGGTTCTTATATATTTGTTCCAAGTGCCTAATGATTCAATTGAGGAGAAGGCAATGGCAGCCCACTCCAGTACTCTTGTCTGGAAAATCCCATGGGCAGAGGAGCCTGGTAGGCTGCAGTCCACGGGGTCGCTGGGAGTAGGACACAACTAAGCGACTTCACTTTCACTTTTCACTTTCATCCATTGGAGAAGGAAATGGCACCCCACTCCAGTGTTCTTGCCTGGAGAATCCCAGGGACGAGGGAGCCTGGTGGGCTGCTGTCTATGGGGTCACACAGAGTTGGACACGACTGAAGCGACTTAGCAGCAATGACTCAATTGAAATTTTAAAAAATCCAGTTGCTTTCAGTCAGTGAATCATTAATAAGACATTCCAAATCACCTGAAAATAATGAAAACTAAAAAAAAAAAAAGATCTTATTCTTCAGAAAGAAAAACCTTTTTAACACCAGTCATGCAATTATTAACTAAACAATCAATACAACAACCCACTATAAAGAAAAATTATTATATACATATTCATGGTATGATTAGAGTTTAAAAGTCTAAACTTCAAATTTCAGAGATATATTATGCAAAATAACATATGAAGATAAATATAAACCTTCACATTAATATTATGAAGATTTCCAAGTACAGAAAAATAAAAATAGAATTACAATTATGAATTAGAATTATGATCTGGCAACCCCCTCCTGGGCAAATAACCAGACCAAATCCTAATTCAAAAAGACACATGCACCTCTGTAGTCACAGCAAAACTATTCACACTAGTCAAGACATGGAAACAATCTGAAAGTCCATCAGTAGATGAAGGGAAAAGAAGATGTGGTACACATATACAATGGAATACTACTCAGCCAAAAAAAAAAAAAAAACCCAGAACGAAACAATGCCATCTGCAGCAACATGGATAAGTCAGAAAGAGAAAGACAAATACCATATGACACTGCTTATATGTGGAATCTAAAATATGGTACAAATGAATCCATCTACAAAACAGAAAACAGACTCACAGAACAGATTTGTGGTTGCCAAGGCGGAAGAGGATGGGAGAAGGATGGCGTGGGAGGCTGGGGTTAGCAGATGTAAGCTTTTACATATGGAATGGATAAACAGCAAGGTCCTACTGTATAACACAGAGAACTATACTCAGTATCCTATGATATACCATAATGGAAAAGAATATTTTTTAAAAAGAATACATATGTGTATAACTGAACCAGTATGTGGTAAAGCAGAAATTAACACAGCACTGTAAATCAACTATACTTCAATTTTTAAAAAACTGCCAAGAAGCAGACTATACAAAATTAAACGGGGTCCAGGTTTGTGAAATCCACTAAAAATTACATAGTTCACATAAATTACTTATAAAATACAGTGAAATTTCACCTTAAAGTTGACTTCAAAGTGTAAAGGATGTCTCTTGATACACTGCAAGTTCTGGTTGCATAAAGGTATTTACAGAATAAAAGGATTATCTACATGGAGGAACAGAGGTGAGAGAAATTCAAATAACAAGGGGGTGACGATCTTTGCCCTATATGTTGTTTCCTCTAAGAAATGCAATAAATTATTAAGGTACTGAAAAATAAAAACTAAGATAATATGATACTCTGGCCTAAAGTCTGTTAAAATAATATTTATAATTATTTATTTAAATATGTTAACAGAAACTAACAGTATTTGTATTTACTCGACCAATGTTTGGTGAACTGGAAACAAGAGGCACAATGAAATTACAGTAGTAAGAGGAAAAGGCACTTCTCCTTTTCGGAGAACGTCAGTTTTCATGAATGAATCCAGGATTCAGGGACATACATCTTTGGGGCTCTCTTTGACTTTGGGGGTTTATCAGTAATATGTTTGTTGCAATAAATGTAAATTACCGAAATATGCAAAGATAAACAGTCAAAAGGAAGAAAAAATGAAATCACCTGTAATCATAAGGTACACAGATAAACGTGTTTCTTTCCAAAGAATTTTTAATCACACAAAATATGTAATTATATAACAAAAAAGTTTATCCTAAACATACCATTGTATAAACTGCCTTTGTTTATATTTTGATGACAAATTGGAAAAGAAAATGGCAACCCACTCCAGTATTCTTGCCTGGAGAATCCCCACAGATGGAGAATCCTGGCGGGCTACAGTCCACGGGGTCACGGGGAGTCGGACACTACTGAAGCAACTTAGCACAACACAGCAAAAAGCAAAGAGAGTCTACTTGTTTAAAGCTTCTGATACTGCCGCTGCTGCTGTTCAATTAATAAGTCATGTTCGACTGTTTGCAACTTTATGGACTGTAGCCTGCCAGGTTCCTCTGTCCATGGGATTTTCCACGTGAGAATACTGGAGTGGGTAACCTTTCCCTTCTCCAGGGGATCTTCCTAACCCAGGGACTGAACCCAGGTCTCCATCATTGCATGGGGATTCTTTACCACTGAACCACCTGGGAAGCATCTGATATACACTGCCAATCTGTCTTCCATAAAGATGGTTCAAAGATAAATTCTCAGCAGCTGGAGGCAGGCCAGTACACACAGTCTATCTGCATCTTTTTCCTAGGCTTTCTCTCAGTAACTCTTCTCTATTGGAATGGCCTTCTCCTCCTGCTGCTACCTCTTGGTCCTTGTAAGGACATTAAAAGAATAAAAATAAAAATTTCATCTCTCTTCTTGCCTCCACTGTTTTACTGGTGCAAACTCTACCCCCTGGTAGGTCTCCATCCTCACAGTGCCTCTTATGCTTGCTGACCAGCTGTTTTCTGGAAGGAAGGAAGACAGTGATGTGTGGGAGGGACGTCCAGAAAAGAAACAAAGTCCTTGCTTCCTTCACAGAACAGAATCCCAGCGCTCGAGCAGGATGACCGCCAAGTTCTATGTACTTAAGATGTAGGACTCAACATACTGCGCTGCGTGTAGGAGACGAGCTAGTTTTTTCTCAGCCTGACTGCACCCCAGATCCTGGCATGAAGCTGTCACCTTTGCACCTTGGTATGCTTATAAGACGTTCCTTCTGTTTTCAGGACTATTTTAATAAAAGATGAGTCAGACTAAACTGGGGCTATTAGCTACACAAAATTTCAGCTAAAAAAACTTCACACTGACTTTTGATTGGCAGCTGGTGGACTGATTTCTTGCCCTCCCGAGAGAGAACTCAAAGTATCAGAAAACACTTCAGTACCAACAATTTACTCCAACAGAGATGAGAAGAACTTGAGGGATCTGTCAGTCGCCTTAAATACAGAGAACCCAGAAGGTATCACTAAACTATGAAGCTATTAAAAACAAACCACAGCTTCACAGATGAAAATCTAGTTGACTTGCTCATTCACCACGTGAAGAACCCGTGCCCCAGTAAAGCGATCTGAATCGCATGTGATGAGAAAGGAAATCAGCAGCAGGGTTGCCCTCTCCTTAGAAATCTTTTCCACAGCAAAGCCCATGAAATGTCTGGAAGTCTAAATACTCTTTGCACAACATGATGAAATACTGGCATTTCAAATTCTACCACATAAACTGTAATTTTAGACAAGATTTTACACTTGATTTGTCTAAGTTTAAATTGCCATTAGGTGACGCTAGTGGTAAAGTATCCATCTGCCAAGTCAGGAGACATAAGAGGCACAGATCCAATCCCTGGGTCGGGAAGATCCCCCAGAAGAGGGCATGGCAACCCTCTCCAGTATTCGTGCCTGGAGAATTCCATGGACAAAGCAGCCTGGAGAGCTACAGTCCATGGGGTCGCACAGAGTTGGACGTGACTGAAGCAACTTAGCACACACACACTGTTCAATTTATTTTAGGCTATAAAATAAAATATAAAACCATGACTATGACTACAAATGTTCAAAGAATAAAACAGCTACAGAAGTAAATACGATTTTCTGTTGGCAAGCTCTTCCTTTAATAACTCTTTGCGCCTTCTTCGTACGTGTTACCTGCCCACCTTAATGTTGGCTCTCTCTTGAATTTAAGAAAAATTTCAGAATGGAAAAACTGAAATCCCATCAGCTTCTTTTTTCTCACTAACTGTGAAGAGAACACTCTTATTCAGTGTTGGGGAGGGGGGTGGTATAGCACCTCTGCCCAGCTCTAGGAAGGTGCACAGGGAACGTAACTTGAAAAGTAACAACACACTTGTGCCACATGCTTCAAGGTCCTGTAATTTTGGAGACATAAAGGAAGCTGAAAGAAACTGCTCTCCCTTAGGGAACAGAAACGTTTATCTGAACTGAGAACATTAAAATATATTTGGATGCATTCGCTTATTTTCCTAAGAGGTAGAAATCATAACTGAATTTTTGTGGTGGTAAATTGAACCCAACTTTAGCAATAAAAAGATGCCCAGAGGCTAGAAAGGCATTTATATCTCACCGTGAAGGGAATGCTTTTACGGTAATTGGTTCCTATCATAATATGGTATTTTCTATAAGGGAGCTTCTATATACTATTTACCTTTCTATCTCCCCCCCACCAAAAAAAAAAAAGAATGTACATATCTCAAAGTATTCTGAATATACAGCTTTCACTCAAAAACACTTACATATGAGGCTACATAAAACTACCTTTAAGATCTCCTTCCAGCACTAAAAATTATATGTTGCCTCACCCCCACTCTTTAATAGCAGAATGCTATAAATTATAAACCATAGCTCAATTTATAATTTCAAAATGTAAACATGCAAAAATAAGATTAATGAAAGTTTTACCACTGCCTTTAAAAACTTTTCTTTAAAATCTGATGTACTGAACATAATTAATGTGCAATTCAAGTAAAAATATAATAGATATTGGTTTTTAAGCTTTAAAATTACTTTAGAATTATTGGGGATGATCAAAGGAAACATATACATTTCAATTTTTTTCCCAATTTTACAAGTTTAAAAAAAGAATTATGACTTCACTTAATGCCTTCAGCATTTTTGAAAACAGTACATTCTAAATCTATAACATAAAAGCTATATGAGTTCTAGAGGTGAGTTGCTTTAAGCTTATATTAAGTTGAAGACCATATTATCATTAGCAGGACTGCTGACTTAATAAAATAGCTGGTTCATATTAGAAAGGAACTGCCTAAGTAATGTCAATAATCCATTCCTGAAAACTGGACACGTAGGAAAATGCACCAGACAGCCTATTCCTCATTACTTTAGATGGGACAAATTAAAATGTGTTGCACACCAATCTAGACCTCCCAACCAATTTCTTAAAATATAACTAAGACACAGTAGATTGCCTATGTATATTAGCAAGTGGTGATGTTAGTATGTAGAACTCCTTTCCTGATCTCCCAACAATTAACATGATTGTTCACCAACTGCTGTGTAGCAGAGGCCTGGCCTCCCTTGTTACCAGCAAAATCAAGATACAGATCCTTCTGATGCAGACCTTTTGAAATATTTACATGGGACTCTGGCATCCGGTCCCATCACTTCACGGCAAATAGATGGGGAAAAAGTGGAAACAGTGGCTGACTTTATTTTGGGGGGCTCCAAAATCACTGCAGATGGTGATTGCAGCCATGAAATTAAAACACACTTACTCCTTGGAAGGAAAGTTATGACCAACCTAGACAGCATATTTAAAAGCAGAGACATTACTTTGTCAACAAAGGTCCGTCTAGTCAAGGCTATGGTTTTTCCAGTAGTCATGGATATGAGAGTTGGACTGTGAAGAAAGCTGAGTGCCAAAGAATGGATGCTTTTGAAGTGTGGTGTTGGAGAAGACTCTTGAGAGTCCCTTGGACTGCAAGGAGATCCAATCAGTCCATCCTAAAGGAGATCAGTCCTGGGTGTTCATCAGAATGACTGATGTTGAAGCTGAAACTCCAATACTTTGGCCACCTCATGCAAAGAACTGACTCATTTGAAAAGATCCTGATGCTGGGAAAGATTGAGGGCAAGAGGAGAAAGGGACGACAGAGGAGGAGATGGCTGGATGGCATCACCGACTCAATGGACATGGGTTTGGGTGGACTCCAGGAGTTGGTGATGGACAGGGAGGCCTGGTGTGCTGCGGTTCACTGGGTCACAAAGAGTCAGGCATGACTGAGCAACTGAACTGAACTGAACTGGCAGTCTAGTCCTTTCACTTGAAATGTAGCTCAAGATTGTTTTCACACACTGGTCTGTTAACAACTGAGTCCTGCAGGACACAGATACAAACTTTGCCTATATATAAATCAACTGAATGACTTGACTGGAACATACATGTATTCCACAACACCTGGACAACAAACACTAAGAGGGGCTCTGCCAACGAAGACTGACCCAGGAGGATGCATCACTGCAAGCACGTCTGTCAAACATCAGTCCAGACATTTTCAGCTGCAAGTAACAGACGTCAATCCCAAAGTAGCTTAAACTTTAACCAAGGAACTTATTATCTCATCTAACAAGAAACCCAGAGGTTGAGAACTCACAAGCTAGTAAACAGCAGTGTCCTCATGGACCAGGTGAAAGTGTGAAAGTGTTAGCTGCTCAGTCGTGTCCAACTCTTTGCGACTCCATGAAGTGTAGCCCACCAGGCTCCTCTGCCCGTGGGATTCTCCAGGCAAGAACACTGGAGTGGGCTGCCATTCCCTTCTCCAGGAGATCTTCCCAACCCAGGGATTGAACCTGGGTCTACTGCACTGCCGGCAGATTCTTCACCATCTGAGCCACAGGGAAGCTCATCAGTAAATAGATT
The DNA here is from genome assembly GCA_006410615.1 of Neotragus moschatus. Lineage (NCBI taxonomy): Eukaryota > Metazoa > Chordata > Mammalia > Artiodactyla > Bovidae > Neotragus > Neotragus moschatus. The sequence continues at coordinate 147,134 of SJYA01000701.1, forward strand.
AGCTCAGCAGTGTCACCACGGACCAGGTGGCTTCCACATTTTATTCTGCCAACATGTTCCCTCTGTCTCAAGCTACCTCTCCTCAGCAAAGATAGCAACAATGGACATAAACACATCAAGCATTTCACTGAGATAAAACAGCTGCCAGGGGCGGGGTGGCTGTCTCTGCAGGGTCTGTCTATGAGCCCTTCAGGTCCAACTAGTGAGAATGTTCACGGATGCCCAAGCTGGCAAGGTGGACTGGACTACCCTGACTGGCAGAGACAAATTGGAACTGCCCTCCCATGGCTGGAAGGAAGGCCACTCTCTCTTGAAACACATGGCCACACAGAAAGAGCATCCTTTGAGGTGTGGAAGAAGGGGGCATGGATTTGAGGCAGGCGAAACTGCTCTGAATACTTACTTTATTTTGCATTAATAACTAAAATTTGTAAAATTTAAGTCCAGGAGATGGGTGACAGAAGCCAAACAAAGGTATATTTTCAGTGGAAAATACCTTAATAGAAGTCGTTACCAAGGTTTCTAACCAAATACTAAGTGATTTAGAAGTTATTCCAAAACCTGTTTTGGGGTTTCCTTGGTGGCTCAGACAGTAAAGAATCCGCCTGCAATGCAGGAGACCCAGGTGTGATTCCTGGGTTGGGAAGATCCCCTGGAGAAGGTAACGGCAACCCACTCTAGTACTCTTGCCTGGAGAATCCCATGGACAGAGTAGCCTGGTGGGCTAGAGTCTATAGGGTCCCAAAGAGTGAGACATGACTGAGTGACTAATACTTTCAAAACCTGTTAACAATTTATGGATGGAGGATCAATTTTATGGAATCCTCATGCTGACTGTCATGTAAGACACACAGCAGACGAGGGATCTGTATGGCTACCATCTAAGCGGCAAAACGTTAAGAAGTTTAAATAACATTATAAAACAACGATATAGGAGCTGCTATGTGATTAAGAACCAAATAAATGATGGAAGAAAATGTACACCATGAGGTCAAAGACAGAGCTCTCTAGAGACCAAAAGGCAAGATTTCATGTGGGATCTGACTGTAACAAGATACGGACAAAGTTGACCAGGCAGGGCGCTCTGCACAAAGGGAACACTGGGCCCTGAGCCTGGCAGCAGAAAAACATCCTGGTTCAAATAGTGAGAGGTCCACACAGAGGTAAACCAAGAGCAACCTGTCATTACTAGTTACTAACTATATGTTTAAGATAACAAGGAAAAACATCCCCCAACCACAGGTGGGGATCTATACATATCCATTATCATTTGCCTATTTTTTTAGTTCTTTGAATGAGAANTGGGTCACAAAGAGTCAGGCATGACTGAGCAACTGAACTGAACTGAACTGGCAGTCTAGTCCTTTCACTTGAAATGTAGCTCAAGATTGTTTTCACACACTGGTCTGTTAACAACTGAGTCCTGCAGGACACAGATACAAACTTTGCCTATATATAAATCAACTGAATGACTTGACTGGAACATACATGTATTCCACAACACCTGGACAACAAACACTAAGAGGGGCTCTGCCAACGAAGACTGACCCAGGAGGATGCATCACTGCAAGCACGTCTGTCAAACATCAGTCCAGACATTTTCAGCTGCAAGTAACAGACGTCAATCCCAAAGTAGCTTAAACTTTAACCAAGGAACTTATTATCTCATCTAACAAGAAACCCAGAGGTTGAGAACTCACAAGCTAGTAAACAGCAGTGTCCTCATGGACCAGGTGAAAGTGTGAAAGTGTTAGCTGCTCAGTCGTGTCCAACTCTTTGCGACTCCATGAAGTGTAGCCCACCAGGCTCCTCTGCCCGTGGGATTCTCCAGGCAAGAACACTGGAGTGGGCTGCCATTCCCTTCTCCAGGAGATCTTCCCAACCCAGGGATTGAACCTGGGTCTACTGCACTGCCGGCAGATTCTTCACCATCTGAGCCACAGGGAAGCTCATCAGTAAATAGATTAGCTCAGCAGTGTCACCACGGACCAGGTGGCTTCCACATTTTATTCTGCCAACATGTTCCCTCTGTCTCAAGCTACCTCTCCTCAGCAAAGATAGCAACAATGGACATAAACACATCAAGCATTTCACTGAGATAAAACAGCTGCCAGGGGCGGGGTGGCTGTCTCTGCAGGGTCTGTCTATGAGCCCTTCAGGTCCAACTAGTGAGAATGTTCACGGATGCCCAAGCTGGCAAGGTGGACTGGACTACCCTGACTGGCAGAGACAAATTGGAACTGCCCTCCCATGGCTGGAAGGAAGGCCACTCTCTCTTGAAACACATGGCCACACAGAAAGAGCATCCTTTGAGGTGTGGAAGAAGGGGGCATGGATTTGAGGCAGGCGAAACTGCTCTGAATACTTACTTTATTTTGCATTAATAACTAAAATTTGTAAAATTTAAGTCCAGGAGATGGGTGACAGAAGCCAAACAAAGGTATATTTTCAGTGGAAAATACCTTAATAGAAGTCGTTACCAAGGTTTCTAACCAAATACTAAGTGATTTAGAAGTTATTCCAAAACCTGTTTTGGGGTTTCCTTGGTGGCTCAGACAGTAAAGAATCCGCCTGCAATGCAGGAGACCCAGGTGTGATTCCTGGGTTGGGAAGATCCCCTGGAGAAGGTAACGGCAACCCACTCTAGTACTCTTGCCTGGAGAATCCCATGGACAGAGTAGCCTGGTGGGCTAGAGTCTATAGGGTCCCAAAGAGTGAGACATGACTGAGTGACTAATACTTTCAAAACCTGTTAACAATTTATGGATGGAGGATCAATTTTATGGAATCCTCATGCTGACTGTCATGTAAGACACACAGCAGACGAGGGATCTGTATGGCTACCATCTAAGCGGCAAAACGTTAAGAAGTTTAAATAACATTATAAAACAACGATATAGGAGCTGCTATGTGATTAAGAACCAAATAAATGATGGAAGAAAATGTACACCATGAGGTCAAAGACAGAGCTCTCTAGAGACCAAAAGGCAAGATTTCATGTGGGATCTGACTGTAACAAGATACGGACAAAGTTGACCAGGCAGGGCGCTCTGCACAAAGGGAACACTGGGCCCTGAGCCTGGCAGCAGAAAAACATCCTGGTTCAAATAGTGAGAGGTCCACACAGAGGTAAACCAAGAGCAACCTGTCATTACTAGTTACTAACTATATGTTTAAGATAACAAGGAAAAACATCCCCCAACCACAGGTGGGGATCTATACATATCCATTATCATTTGCCTATTTTTTTAGTTCTTTGAATGAGAAAAACCTAATTACAGCACCATGTCCTGAAAGCATCCCTGGAAAAGTAAATATACTCACACTGAGTATAACTGACCGCATAAGACAGAGAAACAATGTCAAATTAACGCACTGTCTGAGACCACCATTGTATAAGTCATTCTATCAAACAGTTTTTTAAGCGTTTGATTTTACTGTTTTGTAATGTTACTTGACTTTCATTTTTGCACCTCTTGTGATATAGATTGTAACCTCCTTACAGACATCTCTTATCTGCTATATATCTTACTAGTAGTAATTATTCCCTAATTTTTATTTAGCTGCTCAAAAATCATTCTATTTTCTGAACCCAAATTAGTAAAAGCGGCCAATAGGATGTAACCTGTCTCTGACTTAAAAAAATCCCTAACATACCACAGCCCAAGTGGCTAGTAAACACTGGTATACCTAGCCATAGATAGAAAAGTCACTATTTAACCTTTCTAGGGTCACAGATCTTTGAGAACCTGATAAAATTCAGAGACTCTTCTCACCCAAAAATGCAAACACAGTATTTTGCTTGTAATTTCAGGAGGCTTCCAGAGCAATCCACTCAGGCCTTCAAACTCATCATGGCTAAGACCCCCTAACACAGTGATAGCAACAAGTACAATCACTGATTGTCACAGTTATCAATTCCTTTAAGCAATCCATCAGACTATTTTAAGGGTTACAGTTTTCCTCCGGCACTGCCAAGCATATTTTCAGCTTGTGCATCAGGAAATAATAGATGCCAGAAATAAAAATAAGTCATTTCATAAGTTTAGGGCTGAGCTATTTGACTTTGAATACTGAAAAAAATCTCAGAAAAATGATGCCTTTAAGTCATTAATACTACCATGCAAAGCTTTAGTATACTCAATACTTCTCATTAAAAATATCATACACACACATATATGTGTGGCCATTAAAGTATATGCCATTTTTGATGGAAATACTGATAGCAGGGAATGAATCAGTTTCTAACTTACTGATAACCAGAGTGTAGCAACACTTCTCAGTTCTTTAATAACGTCCCACTAGTTAACGCATACTTTAAACATTTCGGCGCTCAGTGGGTATGAATGGACTGTCTGCTGGACTCCTCGTACAAGCATGCAGTGGCCTTCCAGGGTGAGTGGAAGAAAGACCTGTGGGTCATAGGGTGCTTACTATTCCCTTGCCTACAATCTACGGTAGCAATGATCACTGCATTCTCTCCAGCTGAGCCCAGAGAGGCTGGCTCGGAAACATTCTCCCTAGCATGTCGCTGAGCTCATCAGGATTAGCAAGTAAACTTCTTATTCTCACCTCTGTAAGTGAAGAAATTGGTGTGAAGTTTCCTCTCATTCCTCTTCTCTAACAACGTCGTGAGGAAGCCATAATGCTATTAACTTTTTATATGGAAGGAAAATGAGGCTGAAAGGCTAAGGAGCCTGCTTGATCCACAATAAGAAAATGACGGAACTTGGAATCTGAATATTACGGTTTCCAGTTCAGTACCTGGGTTTGGTCATCTGCAAATGACAAAATGAAATAGTGGCTCACACAGAAGTTTATCCCTGTCTCGCATAAAAGCAGTTCAAAGGCAAGCATAACGGGCTGTTGCGGCAACTCCACGGTCTTTGAAGGACCCAGGCTCTTCCCCACTTATTCTTCATTTATCCTCACAACGCACTCTAGTCTTCATGATCCAAGACAGCGGCTTGTCCACCATCAAACCATCATATCCGTGCTTCAGGGTGAGAAAAGTTGGGGCAGGGGAAGAGACGGACGGTACACACCAGCTGTGCTTTTAAAAGGTTCCATAAAACCTGCAGTACAACGTTCCTTCTTAAATCACGCGGCCCAGAAATTTTATCAAAATTCCACATCCAACCACAAAATGGCCACGTGGCCAGATAAAATGCCACTAGCAAAGAAGTAGAGAGACGCAGATATAGAAGGAAAACTAGTAGCTTCTATTCCTATCTATTCCTACACTATGTTGAAACTAACAGATGTGGAGAAGGCACAATTGGAAGTGTCTGAGAGAGTGACTTGCAGCACAGCGGCCCCACACAATTCACCGGCTTATTGTCTCCTTGTCATATCCCATCCACCTGGCATGAGTGTGTGTGCACCCTGTCTCAGCGATGCATTCAAGAGGTGATCATTCTTTCCACTAAAAAACAATTCTCAACTGGATGAAATTATTAAATTAGCTCCATTTTTTTTTAATTAACAAATTTCCAATAAAATAAAAACCCAAACAATATTTCACTGTTTTAAAATGGTCAGATATCTGACAGCTCATTACTGACAACAGGAGAGAATTCTAATGTCCCATTCCAAATCCCAGTTCTAGACCTGTTCCTCACCAGTGGCCCTAACATACCCTCTTCTCCTGAAGAATTGCTTACTGACCCTGAATATGTTCCAGATTCTTCTGAATGCACATACTTTACAGCCTTTCCCACCACCTGAAAATGTTTTGCTCTCCTGCTACACTTTATAAAAGAATTATTACAGTGATTCTCAATATTAGCCTGCATAAAAATCACCTGCAGTGCTTTTTTAAAAAAAATGCTGATTCTTAGGCTATAGTTACAAAGATTCTGTTTTTTACTAGCTATGGGTCAAGCCCATAAATCTGCCTTCTTTTTTAAACAAGGAGCAGAGTGTCCAGGACAGAAAAGTGCTCCAGAATGTTCACCTGATGACTACCACAGCAAGAAAAGACCATCTTACACCAATTTAAGATGTTTTTCTTGTAGTATGAGTTTTAATAACTTTATCAGATCTCCCAGGCTCCTGGGAGAATCAACGTGAAGTCTGTTCTTGAAAGAACTCAATTCAATGACGGAATAACAATATATAATGTAATGTAGTGTTATTAACCAATGGAGAAGCTCTACATTTATGTACTAAATATGAAAAGCAAAAACAACAGGTAAAAAAAAAAAGCTTTTCTTCTGCCTTAGTTTACAAGAATGCTATTTTGAGGTACCACCATAATTCTATCATGATATAATCAAAGAAGACACATTCTCAGAAATTCACGTTTGGAAAGATTAATGTGTGACCTCAATAAGAACTCCTCCTTTCATAATATGCTTTGGCTGCATATAATGGGAAAAAACAGATACTGAATAAGACAACCACTGAAATATAAAACAATATCGCAGCATTATTAAAATTACTAGCAAGACAATATTTAGGTCTTCCAACCTAAATTACTAGTACAAATTACAATGCTCATATGTATACATTCTACTTAGATTCTCATCCCCATTATTTCCTTAACAGAATGAAACAAGAATAAACTTCAAGTGAAACTATCAGAGCTATTCATCACAATTTTTCAGTTAAAGTGGTCTCAGATGCGGAAGATATAACATTATGAAAGCCTCTGAGTCAGTGCTAGAGGAAACCCATTTATGGACTATTGTGAGCACACATGAATTGTTCTGCCTGCTGAAGTTGTGCTGAAAAGGTGTCCTCCAGGAAACAGTACCACAGTAAACCGGTCAACACCCCAAAGAGTGGACTGAAAATCTGACTGCCCGATGGCTTTAGTTCAAAGAAAAAACTACACCAGAGTGGCTCTGAAGAGTTCACAGATGTTAATTTGTCAAATAAATTGACCTCAAGTTACTCTAAGTTAGATACCCTATGGCCAAAGACAGTTACAAGCCACTTGGAATTCATATTTGTATAATTAAGTTGACAAAATGCTTCTCAACTGCTTTACTGATTAAAAAAAAAGTTTTCAGTTTCTAAATATATTTAAGAAACCAATTTCATTCCTTAGAAATCTGAACCTTTCTGCTCTTTATTTAATGTTTGAAAAGATGTTCTACCTAGAAATTTTGTCGTTTTATTTTGTTTGTTTATGGCTCAACTGCAGTGGAAGAGAAACTGTAACTTTTGCATTTTTACGAGGTCTTTTTCAAAGTGTTTTAACACATGATTTGATGGTGTCCATAACTAAATTATAAAGAGTGAACTGCAGCAGTTCTCAGCCTTGCACGCACACAAGAACTATCTGGGGAAAACAGTCAGTGTCTGGGCCGAACCCCACGTGTGTCCAATCAGAATGGAGGGATGAAGCCCCAGCACCAGCGCTTCTGCAAACCGCCCCCTAATTCAAAAGAAGGGTGGACTCACTGAGTTAGGGAGACAGATCCCTAACTCCCATTTGAGTTGGCTGAGTCTTCTGAGCCCCTTCCTCACAACTCACAACTGACTGTGTGCCACGGAGGGCCCTCTGCTGCCTCTCAGCTCAGGGGACATCTCTGCCCCGGCCCATGAATCCCCCTTCTTGTCCTGTACCTTCAGGAGACAAGGCAGGATGGTACATCCCACAGGGGTCAGCCTGGCCTCAACAGTTTCACCTCTGAAATGCCACGAGATGAGCCAGGATTAGGAACCAACGAACGTGCAAATTCTGTTCATTTTTACCCATTATACACACGACTCACCATTTCTCAGTGGGAAAATAAACAACTGCGTTATGAGTTCAGTTGAAAATCCTGGCATACTTCCTTTAGAATTGAAAGGTCAAGAGAAAAAACCAGAAAGACCGCCAAGTAAATTCATTGCAATTTGACTTTTTCTGAATAGCACAATACATGGGTAAGCAGATATTAATAGGGTCGGCTGCTTTTTTAACCCATAAACACTTTTTTTGAAGATGTTATACTTCTCCTGTAAGGATGGGGAAACACATGGTGAAAATCTGTTTAGTTTCTGTCACTGTTGTTTTCATTAACGCCTTCAGTCCTACACAGAATCGCAGGGACTTACTGTCTCTTATTCTCTGGAATGTAAATTTTTATTATACACCACTAGATTTCCACTTTTAAATAAAAGCAAGAGTACAGAGATGAAGACACTGCCTAAAAAGTTCCACATAAAAATGTGACAGTTTAACTTTAGTGTGTGTACATGGTTTCAGTGATTCCCACCATGGGGTACTCAGTAGGAGGCAATCTTAGAACTAACACACTATTTCCCAAAACCTGATTTACCATTTAAACTGGCAAACAGAGGTGAGACTCAAGTACATACTTCAGTGTTAGTATTTAAAAGTTGAAATCCAAGCTGTAGTGAATTACTAAACTGAGTCTAAATTCAATCAGTTTTACAAAATAATTAGCTTAATGGGAACTAGAAGTTCTTAGGCTATAGTTTTAAGAAGCACCTGCATATTCTGAAAAGCACAATGAACTTGAGTTTTACTGTAACCCAAGCCCTTTAATCTTTTAATGGTGTTTGCCCAATTTCATTTTGTCTGCCCCAAAGTTACATTCACTATTTGGTCACCAATGTTGGTGAACATACAACAATCCTTTCCACTTTATTTTCTGGGACTTTTCTTGGTTGCTGTTATCTTTCTTTTTTTCTATAATATAATAAGCTAATTCATGCCTTTGTCTTAGTTTTGGGAGGATTTTATGCCAACATCTAGGCAAGAGATACTCTTTTTCTTAATTTAAAATAAGTGGTTGCATACTACAGTAGTAAATTTGTAATCAACCTAAAGATAATGTCTTAAAAGCACAATTAAACATGTCATAACGGAAGAAAACCATGGTAATTACAAATAGTACCAGGCTTGCTGGGGTTTTAAACAGTAGTGTAAGACTAAGAAAAACTGCCACCCAGCGATACAAAAGAAAACTGCAATTTGTTTTTGTGTAAAATGAGCACCCTAGAGGATTACTTCGATTTCATTACTGAATGAACAAGTAGTTATTACCTCCTTATGAGAATAGGAACTAGTTAAAGCGAAAGGATGTTTTTCCACCGGGCCTTTTTGTTTTTAATTTCCTTACTATTATTTGGCACACTCGACATTTTACAAAGGCTAAAAGCTTTGGAAATCCTAACAGGGAAAAAGCTTTCTGTCCAAAAGTGAGCTAATTCTGTACAAGCAGCCCAAATATCCCTATTATCAATAAAAGAATCTAGGCTCTGCTTGGACTCTGAATTTCAAGTCATGTGGTGTTGACTTCAGCAACACCATCTAATAATTGTGACCTCAAACCTATTTGTATTAAGTTGGAAGGCACGCCTAGAGGAAAAGGTATTGTCAAGGGGGGACCTACAGATAACTTATACCCTTAACAACATTATTTACTCTAACCTCTAACCTTTTTAGAAATACACTATAAAGGCCAAGTAAGATAACAGTCTAATAAATTCTACAGAATCCATACTGATAAGAAGTTGTTGAGAAATCTGTATTCAGATCAAGAAGCAAGAGTTAGAACCAGACATGGAACAACAGACTGATTCCAAACTGGGAAAGGAGTACGTCAAGGCTGTATATTGTCACTCTGTTTATTTAACGTATATGCAGAATACATCATGTGAAATGCTGGGCTGGATGAAGCACAAGCTGGAATCAAGATTGCTGGGAGAAATATCAATAAGCTCAGATATGCAGATGACACCACCCTTATGGCAGAAAGTGAAGAGGAACTAAAGAGCTTCTTAATGAAAGTGAAAGAGGAGAGTGAAAAAGTTGGCTTAAAGTGCAACATTCAAAAAACTAAGATCATAGCATCTAGTCCCATCACTTCATGCCAAATAGATGGGGAAATAGTGGAAACAGTGTCAGATTTTATTTTCTTGGGTTCCAAAATCACTGCAGACAGTGACTGCAGCCATGAAATTAAAAGTTGCTTGCTTCTTTGAAGAAAAACTGTGACCAACCTAGACAGCATATTAAAAAGCAGAGACATTAGTTTGCTAACAAAGGTCTGTCTACTCAAAGCCATGGTTTTTCCAGTAGTCATGTATGGATGTGAGAGTTGGACTATAAAGAAAGCTAAGCAGTGAAGAATCTATGCTTTTAAACTGTGGTGTTGGAGAAGACTCTTGAGAGTCCCTTGGACTGCAAGGAGATCCAACTAGTCCATCCTAAAGGAGATCAGTCCTGGGTGTTCACTGGAAGGACTGATGTTAAAGCTGAAACTCCAATACTCTGGCCACCTGATGCGAAGAACTGACTCATCTGAAAAGACGTTAATGCTGAGAAAAATTGAGGGCAGGAGAAGGGAACAACAGAGGATGAGATGGTTGGATGGCATCACCAACTCAATGGACATGGGTTTGGGTAAACTCCGGGAGTGGGCGATGGACAAGGAGGCCTGGCGTGCTGCAGTTCATGGGGTTGCAAAGAGTCAGACACGACTGAGCGACTGAAATGAACTGAAGAAGTTGTTGGTATAGATATAATCTAAGTCTTCACTTAGTTGTATCATTTATAAGTTAATAAATGCACAAGAACACGTACATACAATAATTTTCCTGCAATGTATCTACTGCACAAAAGGACCAAGCAAGATGTGTGGACACATGATAACCAAAATACAGATGCCAAAGGACGGAGTCATGCTGGTAACAGGAGCTCATTGCTATTATCTTCCCTCTGTGATATTTTTCAGAATTTTTTACACATACATAAAGCATGCTCTGAGAGTAAAAGTAGATACTATATAAGTTAATGTAGAACCGTATGAGAAAAAGAACTTGGGACAGACCAGTTTCTAAAAACAGTTTTCCACCCTATTTTTTAAGATAATAAACTATATTCCAAATAATTTATCCTGACTTTTATTGGTCAATTCTCAGTTAAGGCTTTAACTGTGGAAGGATATTTCAGTAACTCAACAGTGCACAGTTGTCCCTAGGTTTTTGCAGTACCCTTACTAAAATCTGCAGCGGCTCACCAAGTTCCTTAAATAAAACAGTGCAGTATTTGCATATAACCTATGCATACCCTCCTGTATACTTTAAATTACTTATCACACCTGATACAATGTAAACGCCATGTAAACAGTTGCTAGACACATGGCAAATTTAAGTTTTGCTTTTGCTGGATCACTCTGGAATTTTTTCTTTCAATATTTTCAATCTGCATTTGGTTGAATTCATTGATACAGACCTCTGTGGACATAGAGGGCTCACTATATCTTCCAGTCTTAAGTTCATTAAGGAGAGTATAGTTTACTGTAATATTTTTAAGTATTTAAAATATTAAATAGTGGAGAGTCTGAGGCAGCCAAAATTAAAGCCAAATTTATGTATAATACAACCAACCCTCTTTCATTAAAAAAAAAAAAAGCATAGCACTTTGTCTTTTAAAAATTAATTGTCTAGGGAACTCAGGCAAAGTTAAACTGACAAACATATTTATACTTCTCTGGTATTTAATCCTGTTCTCCTTTGCACTATATTTTAATCCCATTCAATAATAAAGTTACTTAAGGAATATTTTAAAATTATTGAACACAACTTAAATTTTTAAAAAAGAGCTTAAAATGTCATTACTGTCTGAAAATTTAAAATGATAATATGACTTGAAAAAAAAAAAAAAGATGGATAGCTTAGTGGTTAAGAGGACGGGCTCTGAAATTAGAAGGCCTGGGCTAATTCCAGATCTGGCCCATGTAAACTGGTGAACTTTTTCAAGCTCTCTTCTGTATATGGGGGCTTCCCAGGTGGCACTAGTGGTAAAGAACCAGCCTGCCAATGCAGGAGACATAAGAGATATGGGTTTGATCCCCCGGAGAAGGCACAGCAATCCACTCCCAATATTCTTGCCTGGGAAATCTCATGGACAGAGAGCCTGGCAGGCCACAGTCCATAGCGTTGCAAAGAGCTGGATATGACTGAAGCAACTTAGCATGCACTGTATATGGAGATAATATGACCACCTCACTCAAAGTGTTCTCCTAAGCATATTACAACATTAACTCATTTAATCCCCTCAACAACCCTATTGTTACCATGCTCATCTTCTAAATAAGCTAAACGATACCTGGGAGGTTTTGTAACTTCCCCAAATGGTGAAGGGTGGCAGATATACCAACCCAAAATATGCCACTTTCGCATAAAGATTATTCTGAGCTAAACTTGAAAAAACACCAGGTGCAAGAAGGACACTCTGTCCTCTCCTTTTTTTCCTGAAAGTAGGAGATAAAAACAAAACAAACAAACCAAAAAAACTTTCTGGAAGATTCTAGGAGGAAAAAAAAAATCACAGAACAGTAGTAACCCAAGGATTTTTCATGGAAAATGGTAGAAGGGTTGAAGCTTTACAGCTGGGGGGAAAAATGGCACTAACCCGAGATAAGCAGCAGTAGACATGGCAGCTGAAGGACCAGGACGCCTCAGTCAACATGTGGGGGTCTGCTCTTGCTTGGATCATTTGAACAAGGGTGTGGGGTCCAGCCGCACCTGAAATTAAACTGCGGTCCTGAGCCTGGTGCAGGATGGTGCCTCACTGTGACTGCTCAACCACAGGACAAGTGGTGCAAGAGCTAAATCCCACTCAGTCCAAGACGGCCCTGGAAAAACTCCCTCAACATACAGCGTGTCAGCTTATGGGAAAAGGCACCGTTAGCGTTAGAGCTGAGAGGTATCAGATGGGGCAGCTGGTCTGTGAAACCATACTAGAGGAAGTAATGGCTGGAGAGTCCCTCAAGAAGCAGCAAATCTTGGCATTTCTGTCTTCTGAGCCTCAGTTAAAGACCACTACTTAAACTACTCTTTCTTGGAAAGGCAGGGTCCACAACAGAAGCTTCACCGGCTGGGGGCAGAAACCCCTGCTTGGGCTAGTTATAAGACAGGCAGTGAAATATCTTCAAGCTACAAGCTACCAGACACTGGAGGAGATTTTAGAAACAGCAGCCCCAGCAGCTTTCTCAGCTGTGGTTAAAACTTGCCTCTGTGATGCTGCAAGTGGCAGGCCACAGAAGAAGGCAAGACGGATCAAGAGTTCTCCAAGTACAGCTGCAGAAGCTGTGTGTGCTCGCAGACACGCCAGTGCACCATTTCTAATCATGGGAGCACAGGAAAACACAGCTCTATGGGTGAGCATTAAAGCTGTGTGCTAAGTCACTTCGGTTCTGTCACTCCATGGGACCCCACGGACTGTAGCCCACCAGGCTCCTCTGTCCATGGGGGTTCTCCAGGCAAGAATACTGGCGCGGGCTGCATGCCTTTCTCCAGGCTACAGAGGTGTTCTAAAACAAGAAATACAGAGCAGAGTTTGGAGAACCAGGCATTGCTAGAGCAAATTTCTGAAAGAACTGATTGTGAAACTCCTGAAGAGGCAGAAACATCCCAGGAGACCAGAGGCAGCCCTGAAGCTCCTCCGTTAGTTGGGCTAATTGGGCAGGTAAGGGGGAAGCAGCGCTGGCAGCACTGAAACGGAAGTGGGGCTGGCAGAGCCGGTTCTGTCTTGGAAGCCAAAGCACAGCTTCCTGACACTGTAAGAAGGGCCAGGGAAGCAGCTGGGTTGGTGGCACCCCACTGCATCCCCGTCAGGAGGCTCCCCAGAAAAACCACCAACCCTGGTCAGACTATGCCCCACTACTTTGCCTCAGACGCAGCGGATCTGGTCAGAGGGAAAACAGCTCTCACCACTCTCCCCTACGGCCCCTGTTCCAGGCCCCAGGAAGCAGATCCAGGAAACCCACGGGCCTACCAGAACATGACTGTGGGAAAGATAGGATATTTTATGGTAGCATTTAACTACGAGGAAAACTCTCCTCTGGTCTCCCAGAGATTAAGGCCAAGAAGTGGAAGAGGGCCAGAGGGGTAAAACCCTCGTGTCCTTACTGCAAGAGACCATGTCCTGAAAAGAAGTGCCGAAGAGGCAGAGATCCACCTGACCATTCTGGATGTGTGGGTCAGAGGCATGGTATGAGCCTGGCTCTTAGAAGGCCTAACCTAAAAGCTCAACATAACCTGCAAACCCAAAAAGCCATCTTCCACTTGTCAAGACACACAAAGCCTCTGCCAATGCCAGGGGACCTCAGGCTGACTAGGCCAAGATATAGAGAGAAGAGGTAGGGAACCAGAATCTACAAAGAGAGACCCTGAGAAATACCATCAAAGAGCAAACACTCTATGAGCTCATGCAAATCCTCAGATTAGGAGCTGACTCTGGCAGAAGGAAATCCAGGTAGAAGAGGATGGGTGTCCCAAGGGGACACTGGGTTTTAGTTCCTCCTCAACACCCTATGAGAAGACAACTGCTGGGAAGAACCAGCCAAAGACTGCCAATCTCTTCTTTGGTACTGGCAAATGACATGAAGGAAATGTCATGTTTCAGAACTCCCCTTGGGAAGAGCATAGTATCTGGTTGAAAGGAGTATTTTTTGAAGCCACTAAAATCTTAATAACTAGCAGGTATTAATTTTATAATAGAAAATAAACTAGTCTTAAGATTCAGGAGACATTATTTAACATATTTAGATTTTAAAGTGTACTTTAAAACTCCTGATGGGAATGTAAACTGGTGTAGCCACTATGCAAAACAGCATGGAGGTTCCTTAAAACACTAAAAATGAGCTGCCATATGATCCAGCAATCCCACTCCTGGGTATATAGCTGGAAAAAAATGAAAACACTAATTCAAAATGATACATGTACCCTAAAGCTCACAGGAGCACCATCTGTAATAGCCAAGACAAGAGAAAACCCAAGTACTTATCAACACACAACTGGATTAAGAAGATGCAATGCGTGTGCGCGCACACACACACACACACACACACACACACACACACACACAGAAAAAAGAATAAAAAGCCATAAAATAAAAAAGTTCTGCTATTTGCAACAGCATGGATGGACCCAGAGAGCATTATATTTAGTGAAATAAATCACAGAAAGACAAATACTGTACAGCATCACTTACATGTGGAATCACAAAAATACTACAGATGAAGCATATGCAAAATAGGAGCAAACTCACAGACACAGAAAACAAACCAGTGGCTACCAAAGGGAGAGGGAGGCAAGTTAAGGGTATGGGATTAAGAGCAGGCTACTATATATGAACAAAGATAAGCCACGAGGATGTATTGTACAACACAATTATAGTCATTATGTTATCACAGTTCTTTTCTTCTAATAATTTTTATTGGCACCTAATCTGTGAAAATATTCAATCACTATGTTGTACCCCTGAATGTTAATACTGTAAATCAACTCTACTTAAATAAAAATATAAATGTACCTCCTTCAGCAACTATTTACTGGATGCCTAATTTAATTTCAGAAGCTGATTTATAAGCAGCACTAAGCCCTGCTCCTTCAAACAGAATTTGAATTTATCAAGAATTCTTCAAGACTTCTGGCTTTTCATAATTAAAAAAGGTTGACTCGCTTGCTGGATAGAAAAATGGGATGATTTTATAAATTAAACCTGAAGGACACATCCTAACTGATATACAAGAAAAGTCAGACTTGATGACAATATTTCAAGTGATTAATGATCCACATTTTTATAGATTTAATATACATCAACTAATTCTGGAATTAGTAGAAAAATATTTAAAAATCAATCATATAACTTTTCAATTAATCTTTTAAAGCAAAAATCATTCATTTAATAATGTGGCTTCAATCCCTGGGTCGGGAAGAACTTCTGGAGAAGGGAATGGCCATCCACTCCAGTATTCTTGCCTGAAGAATCCCATGGACAGAGGAGCCTGGTGGGCTACAGTCCACGGGGTCACAAGGAGTCAGACATGACTGAGCCACTAAACAACAACAACAAAGTCCGAAGAACACTCACCTAAAAGGACAAAGCCATCTGCCTCTGTCTCAGGCGCTGACGGCTTTTTAGATTCCGGAGGCTTCCTGAAGAAGTGAAACATTGCTGCTTCTGCTGTACCTGAAACAGAAGCAAACATGGTATTATGTGAAATTCAGATGAAACTTTCACCCTTCTTACTAAAAAGCCAAGTGTAAAGACATCACAATAGGTACTTTTAGGAATTCTATCGCCAAACTTAAGAACATGAGCCCTCTTTAAGTAACAGAAGTATCAGAAAACAAAACCAGAATATCAGGAGCATTGACTTCCAGTTTGATCATCCTGTGTGCCTTGAATCCTGCAACCTCTCTCAACTTCTGAACGTATAGGAAATAATCCAAAAAATCACTGCAAGTAAAACTAAACTCAACAGATAACACCAAGTCTGAAAGGATCCCAGTAACCATTACCTGGACACTGGACTGAGGAAAGGAAAAGAAAAAAAAAAAAAAAAACACCTCTCCAGATCTCTTATCATGCCGCGTGAAACTGAGGCCACCTGAGAAAAGAAGGCACTACATACACCCTCCAGAGCTGGTTATCTGATTCAGACGCTCAGGGCTCTATTCATGGAAAAACTGCAGCCAGATTTAAATCCCTCTCAGGCAAGTATCTGTACTGGTGAGATTATTGTGCACTGCCACACACACACACACGCCCTCTCTCCTCTTTGTCCTTCCATCTTTGTACATTCCAATCCCAAAGAAAGGCAATGCCAAAGCCACACACACACACACACACACACACACACACACGCCCTCTCTCCTCTTTGTCCTTCCATCTTTGTACATTCCAATCCCAAAGAAAGGCAATGCCAAAGAATGCTCAAACTAACACACAATGACACTCATCTTACACGCTAGTAATATTTAAAATTCTCCAAGCCCAGCTTTACCAATACATGAACCACGAACTTCCAGATGTTCAAGCTGGTTTTAGGAAAGGCAGGGGAACCAGAGATCAAATTGCCAACATTCGTTGGATCATCAAAAAAGCAAGAGACTTCCAAAAAACATCTATTTCTGCTTTATGGACTATGCCAAAGCCTTTGACTGTGTGGTAACAATCAACTGTGGAAAATTCTGAAGGAGATGGGAATACCAGACCACCTGACCTGCCTCTTGAGAAATCTGTATGCAGGTCAGGAAGCAACAGTTAGAACTGGACATGGAACAACAGACTGGTTCCAAATAGGAAAAGGAGTACGTCAAGGCTGTATATTGTCACCCTGCTTATTTAACTTATATGCAGAGTACATCATGAGAAANTGACCTGCCTCTTGAGAAATCTGTATGCAGGTCAGAAAGCTACAGTTAGAACTGGACATGGAACAAAAGACTGGTTCCAAATAGGAAAAGGAGTACGTCAAGGCTGTATGCTATCACCCTGCTTATTTAATTTATATGCAGAGTACATCATGAGAAACGCTGGGCTGGAGGAAGTACACGCTGGAATCATGATTGTCGTAAGAAACAACAAAACCCTCAGATATGCAGATGACACCACCCTATGACAGAAAGTAAAGAAGAACTAAAGAGCCTCTTGATGAAAGTAAAAGAGGAGAGTGAAAAAGTTGGCTTAAAGCTCAACATTCAGAAAACAAAGATCATGGCATCCGGTCCC
>SJYA01000701.1:164753-211556 GCA_006410615.1 Neotragus moschatus
GGTCCCATCACTTCATGGCAAATAGATGGGGAAACAGTGGAAACAGTGGCTGACTTTATTTTTCTGGGCTCCAAAATCACTGCAGATGGTGACTGCAGCCATGAAATTAAAAGACACGTACTCCTTGGAAGAAAAGTTATGACCAACCTAGACAGCATATTGAAAAGCAGAGACATTACTTTGCCAACAAAGGTCCGTCTAGTCAAGGCTATGGTTTTTCCTGTGGTCATGTATGGATGTGAGAGTTGGACTTATTAAGAAAGCTGAGCACTGAAGAATTGATGCTTTTGAACTGTGGTGTTGGAGGAGACTCTTGAGAGTCTCTTGGACTGTAAGGAAATCCATCCACTCCATCCTAAAGGAGATCAGTCCTGGGTGTTCATTGGAAGGACTGATGTTGAAGCTGAAACTCCAATATTTTGGCCACCTCATGCGAAGAGTTGACTCACTGGAAAAGACCCTGATGCTGGGAAAGATTGAGGGCAAGACGAGAAGGGGACGACAGAGGATGCGATGGTTGGATGGCATCACCAACTCAATGGACATGGGTTTGGGTAAACTCCAGGAGCTGGTGATGGACAGGGAGGCCTGGCATACTGTGGTTCATGGGGGTCACAAAGAGTTGGACACAACTGAGTGACTTAACTAAATTGAACTGAACTTTGTACATTCAGCTTTACATATTTGGGCAGGGCAACAACTCCTCGAAAATAACTGGGAAGGAAGCTAAAGGGAGTTGGGGAGAACATGTACCATTCTAAGGACAGTCCCTATTAGCAAAGCAATACAAGAGACAGCAAAGCAGAATTCCTGGTGAGCATCAACTGCCCCACATTTCAGTTTCATTTATTCTGGCCATATCAGAATATCCAAGGCCAAAGTTGCCTAATGTGACAGGCAAGTTTGGCTTGGAGTACAAAATGAAGCAGGGCAAAGGCTAACAGAGTTTTGCCAAGAGAATCAACTGGTCATAGGAAACACTCTCTTTCAATAACATAAGAGATAACTCTACACATAAGCATCACTGATGGTCAATAATGAAATCAGATTGATTATATTCTTTGCAGCCAAAGATGGAGAGGCTCTATACAAACAGCAAGACCAAGAACTGACTGTGGCTCAGATCCTGAACTCCTTATTGCCAAATTCAGACCTAAATTGAAGAAAGTAGGGAAAACCACTAGGCCATTTAAGTATGACCTAAATCAAATCTCTTATGATTATACAGTGGAAGTGACAAATAGATTCAAGGGATTAGATCTGATAGAGTGCCTGAAGAACTATATGAGGTTTGTAACACTGTGCAGGAGACAGTGATCAAAACCTCACCAAAAAAAGAAATGCAAAAAAGCAAAACAGTTGTCTGAGGAGGCCTTACAAATAGCTGAGAAAAGAAGAGAAGCAAAAGGCAAAGGAGAAAAGGGAAAAACATACCCATTGAATGCAGAGTTCCAAAGAACAGCAAGGAGAGATAAGAAAGCCTTCCTAAGTGAACAATGCAACGAAATAAAGGAAAACTATATGATGAAAACAACAGAGGAAAAAAATGGGAAAGAATAGACAGGTCTTCAAGGAGATACCCAGGGAACATTTCATCCAAAGATGGGCACAATAAAGGACAGAATGGACCTAACAGAAGAAGAAGATATTAAGAAGTGGCAAGAATACACAGAAGAACTATACAAAAAAGATCTTAATGACCTGGATAACCACAATGGTGTGCTCACTCACCTAGAACCAGGCATCCAAGAGCGCAAAGTCAAGTGGGCCTTAGGAAGCATCACTATGAACAAAGCTAGTGGAGGTGATGGAATTCCAGTGGAGCTGTTTCAAATCCTAAAAGATGATGCTGTGAAAGTGCTGCACTCAATATGCCAGCAAATTTGGAAAACTCAGCAGTGGCCACAGGACTGGAAAAGGTCAGTTTGCATTCCAATCTCTGAGAAGGGCAACGCCAAAGAATGTTCAAACTGCTGCACAAATGCATTCATTTCACATGCTAGCAAGACCATGCTCAAAATACTCCAAGCTAGGCTTCAACAGTACATGAACTGAGAACCTCCAGATGTACAAGCTGGATTTAGAAAAGGCAGAGGAACCAGTGATTAAATTGCCAATATCCTCTGGATTATAGAAAAATCAAGGGAAATCCAGAGAAACATCTACTTCTGCTTCATTGATTATGCTAAAGCCTTTGACTGTGCGGATCACAACAAGCTTTAGAAAATTCTTCAAGAGATGGTAATACCACAACACTTTACCTGCCTCCTAAGAAATCTGTATGTAGGACAAGAAGTAATGTTAGAAACCAATATGGAACAATGGACTGGTTCAAAATTGTGAAAAGATTACATAGAGGCTGTATACTGTCACTCTGCTTATTAACTTACATGCAGAGTACATCATGAGAAATGCCAGGCTGGATGAAGCACAAGCTAGAATCAAGATTGCTGGGAGAAATATCAGTCACTTCACATATGCAGATAACATCACCCTTATGGCAGAAAGCAAAGGACTAAAGAGCCTTTCAATGAAGGTGAAAGAGGAAAGTGAAGAAGCTGGCTTAAAATTCAACATTCAAAAAAGAAGAACATGGTATCTGATCCCATCACTTCATTGTAAACAGATGGGGAAATAGTGACAGACTTTATTTTCTTGGGCTCCAAAATCACTGCAGACAGTGACTGCAGCCATGAAATTAAAAGACACTTGCTCCTTGGAAGAAAAGCTATGACCAACCTAGAAAATGCATTGAAAAGCAGAGACATTACTTTGCTGACAAAGGTCTGCTTGTCAAAGCTATGGTTTTTCCAGTAGTCATGTATGGATGTGAGAGTTGGACCATCAAGAAGGATGAACGCCAAAGAACTGATGCTTTTGAACTGTGGTGCTGGAGAAGACTCTTGAGAGTCCCTGGGACTGCAAGGAGATCCAACCAGTCCATCCTAAAGGAAATCAGTCCTGAATATTCATTAGAAGGACTGATGCGGAAGCTGAAACTTCAATACTTGGGCCACTTGATGCTGGGAAAGATTGAAGGCAGAAGAAGAGGATGACAGAGGATAAGATGGTTGGATGACATCATCGACTCAAAGGACATGAGTTTGAGCAAACTCAAGGAGACAGTGAAGGACAGGGAAGCCCGGCATGCTGCAGTCCATGGGGTCACGAAGACTTAGTGACTGAACAACAATAAAACCAGAACATCAAACAGGGAGAGTAAGTCAAGATTTTATCTGGAAAAAAGCCTTCTAGAAACTGAGATTTGTTTGGGTATTTATGTAGGTCAACCTGCCCTGAGTTGTAGATGAGAGTAGATGGTAAAGGAATCAGTTTGTTGGAAACATATCTGGCAGGTTTCACTTTCTAAAATTTAAAAAAAAAAAAAAAAAAAAATGGAGAAGAAAAACACCAGCTGTGTAAAAAAGAAAATATTTCAGTAAAGGAAAAGAAAGAGCCTATGAAATCTGCAAAGACACAGCTTACTGGATATAATGATGGAGCGATAAGAAAAGTCTGGAAAAAGTTTAGCATCCTCAAAACAGTATAAGGAGACATGGCCTTTAAATATGGCAAAAAGAAAGTGAAGTCGCTCAGTCGTGTCCAACTCTTTGCAAGCCCACGGACTGTACAGCCCACCAGGCTCCTCAGTCCATGGAATTTTCCAGGCAAGAATATTGGAGTGGGTTGCCATTTCCTTCTCCAAGAGATCTTCCCAATCCAGGGATTGAACCCGGGTCTCCCGCACTGCAGGCAGACACTTTACTGTCTGAGCCACCAGGGAAGGCCCAAAAAGAAAAAACAAGATTAAATGGAAAAGCAACAGGAAAAGATGAAAAGACAAGGAATGAGATTAAAAAAAAACTGAGTAAGATAAAAAAGAAACCGATTCAAGAAAGAAATTATATCAGAAAAGAACTGGTTGGCTTACAGGCAGGAATGTAAGAAAATAAAGTTCATTCAAAGACTTAAAAGGTTAGAAGAAGCAACTAAGTTCTCAACCCTAACAGCTAAAACTAAAACAGAGAATGCCTCTGAAGGAAGAGCAGATAACTAAAACTCAGTCTTGGTAAGGGACAAGTCAAGGATATAATCATCAATCTGATACTAAAGCCTCACCTGGCATGAATATCTGTGCGTGTGTGTTAGTTGCTCGGTTGTGTCTGACTCTGAGACCCCATGTACTGTAGCCCACCAGGCTCCTCTGTCCATGGGATTCCCTAGGCAGGAATACTGGAGTGGGTTGCCATGCCCTTCTCCAAGAGATCTTCCCGACGCATGGGTCGAACCCAAGTCTGCTGAATTGGCGGGCTGACTCTTTACCAGGGGAGCCCTTCATTTAGGACACGAAGCGTGAAGGCATAGAGACGAAGCAGGCTAGTGTCCAACTGGAGCCTCACAGAGAAAAGGCGCCTTTGAATAAATAAAGGGGAGCACGTTTAAGGGTGAAAGATGAGAAATGCAGCAGATCTGAGAGCTACCATCACAGCTGTATAACTATAGTTATATTTATATATATTAACTTTATAGTTACAGTTAGCCAAAATTGTAGATCTAGCTACAGACACATGAAGCAGACTACAATCAAATAGATAAGTAACCAATAAAATTTTGGAGAGTTGTGCTGCCAAAGTGACTACCAGTCTGGATTAAAGGGGGACTATGACTCCTGGATACTTAAGCAGCCCTGCAGACAGAGAGCTGCCAGCGCAAACCACTAGTCCGCCAAGGAGGGTCTCCTCTACCACTTCAGTGGTAGCCAAGGAAGTTGCTGGAAAAGGAAGGAACTCCAAGAGGGTGGAGCCAGTGGGGCTGGAGACTGCTGGGGAGGTGGGGTAGCCTCCCGGGAAGCAGAATTGGGGCATAACTAGTTGACATTCTCCAACCCAAGGCGGGGCTCCCCAAGATGCCTGCTCAGTGGAGTGCCAGAACCGCCCTCCTCTGCGCCTGCTGGCAATCCCCCACCCCCTCCTTTCTGGGTGAGAGCGGTTTGGCATTACCTTTCCCAGTTACAGGATGGGACAGGACAGACCGCAGGTCTCTTTAGCTCAGGAAGTCGCCACCCAAGAGCGCCACATCTGAACCTGACAAAGACATACTGACCTGAGAGCATGTCATTATGAATGAACGGGACAAAAGGTTACAGCAGCTCCTCGGGAAGGGGTGAGTTATTTTGCCTACAGTAGGGAGAGAGACCGAGTACACAGTGACCACAGACGAGAGCCATGGAACCGTCAGGCTCTCAACCTTCTATCAGGAGCCATATGAGGACTACAGTTTCCTACTCCCTTTGGAGGTCAATGTGGCAGTGTCCCTTGTTCAGTTCACTGCCACATGCTGTGAGAGTTCTACAACAAGGAGCTTTGTGGACACAGAGAGAGGTGCTTCAAAAAGTGGTTCCTGATTTTAGCAAACAGAACTCAGCAACACATCAAAAAGCTCATTACACCATGATCAAATTGGGTTTATTCCAGGGGTGCAAGGATTCTTCAAAATATCCAAATCAATCAGTGTGACACACCATAACAAATCGAAAGACAAAAACCATATGATCATCTCAAGAGATGCAGAAAAAGCCTTTGACAAAATTCACCACCCACTTATGATTAAAACTCTTCAAAAAATGGGCATAGAAGGAACCTACCTCAACATAGCAAAGGCCATATATGATAAGCCTACAGCAAACATTATTCTCAATGGTGAAAAACTGAAAGCATTCTCCCTAAGATCAGGAACAAGACAAGGGTGTCCACTTTCACCACTATTATTCAACATAGTTCTGGAATTCCAAGCTATAGCAATCAGAGAAGAAAAAGAAAGAAAAGGAATCCAGATAAAAGAAGAAGTAAAGCTCTCACTGTTTGCAGATGACATGATACTGTACATAGAAAACCCTAAAGACAGTATCAGAAAATCACTAGAGCTAATCACTGAATTTAGCAAAGTTTCAGGATACATATCAATACACAGAAATCACCTGCATTTCTATATACTAACAATGAAAATCAGAAAGAGAAATTAGGGAATCAATCCTGCTGGGGTCCAGCCCCAGCAGGTCCAGGGAATTCGAAGCAGGGACGGTGTTAGCGTCTTAGAAATAAGTATTTATTTAGATATATAAGACTAGGAAATAATAGTATAGTGGGAAAATTAAGTGGAGAAAAGTGGCTGAATAACTTGGTTTATGTGGAAAGCCAATAAAACCTCGAGACAAGAGGTTTGCACCATCTACGTTGGGCCACCAGCGTCCACTTGAATATCTAAGGGTGCCCCACCTTGGGCTCCTTTCGTGTGGATCTTAGAAACCAGGACAAGTAATTAGACATGGCGAGCCTCCACGCCCCAGATGGGAATTCAGCCAGAAATTAGAGTAAAGAAGAGACACAGGGGAAGCCCAATATCGGTGCAAGACTATCAACGCAAGACTCCCAAAACTATTTTTCAAAATCAGCTCATATACCCCAAGTGTTGCATAATGGAATATGCAGAGTTATGCAGGGGCGGCAGTCCTGACCCTCATTGAGATAAGGCTTTCTTTTTGCATACCCTCCCATATACAAAAGGTCGCAAGTAGTTTACATTATNATATCGGTGCAAGACTATCAACGCAAGACTCCCAAAACTATTTTTCAAAATCAGCTCATATACCCCAAGTGTTGCATAATGGAATATGCAGAGTTATGCAGGGGCGGCAGTCCTGACCCTCATTGAGATAAGGCTTTCTTTTTGCATACCCTCCCATATACAAAAGGTCGCAAGTAGTTTACATTATCTTCTGGCCAAGAGGCCTGTTAACATTTTTATGGCTCTCTTCCTGGACAACTGTCTATCAACCAGAAAACTCCTTTTTCCTAGAAGTGATTTTTCTTTACTCTGCATTACCCTAAAGTTACATTTTTGTAGAACAAAGGTGCAGTGGGTTATAACNGTCTGAGTGAACTCCAGGAGTTGGTGATGGACAGGGAGGCCTGGCGTGCTGCGGTTCATGGGGTTGCAAGGAGTCGGACACGACTAAGCAACTGAACTGAACTGAATGTAGAAACAGACATAGAGAACAGACTTATGCACGTGGGGAGAGGAGAGGGTGAGATGTATGGAAAGAGTAATATGGAAATTTACATCACCATCTGTAAAATAGATACCCAACGGGAACTTGCTGTATGGCTCAGGAAACTCAAACAGGGGCTATGTATTCACCTAGACGGATGGGATGGGGAGGGAGATGGGAGGGAGTTTCAAAGGGGAGGGGTTATATGTATACCTATGGCTGGTTCCTGTTGAGGTTTGACAGAAAACAGGAAAATTCTGTAAAGCAATTATCCTTCAATAGAAAAATAAATTAATTTTTTAAAAAAAGAAGATAGGGAACAAAATAAGTAAACTTTAGTGCTAGGGGAAAAAAAAAAAGGAAAGTTGTTCCTGTTCTAACAAACAAAGGAAAAGCCTTTAAGGGAAAGACTCAAACTTCAATACATTTTCATGTCTGGCCATAAGACTGAAATGGAACAAACATAAAAATCAGAAAAGCAGTTCTCATGAGTCATACTCAAGCCCTCAAAGTTTAGATACATTGTTATGAAACTCAGAGCAAACTCAGCAGTACTACCAGAATCTTTTTAAATTCAAGTATTTTGTATAGAACTTATAATTCAAATAATTAAGTGACGCATTTAAGCTCTCCATAACCTATAAAAAAAGTTAAAACAATACACAGGCTTAAACAGGCTGCAGCAGGCTGTCAACAGTGCGACTTCTGTGGCAATGGATAGTATTACAGTTTATCACTCTAGAACATTAGAAAATCCCAAACATTTCAGAGAAGGAGAGAGAACTTAGCTTCCAAGAAGTCAAGAACTATCCAGGCATGGAAGAAATAGGTCAGGAATAGGAAAAGAGTAGTAGAGACAGTATAAAAGAATTCAGAATGGCAGCAAAGTTTGCTACAAACATCTATCGGAAATTGCTCTCAAATTGCTACAAAAGTATCCACCACCCTCACTCCTGTTATTCTGCCTACCTGACCACAGTCTTAACTCCTTCAAGATGTTTTTCCATGGGACCATGGTGCCAATTTCACAATCCAACTCTTGGGATTCCCTTGTACCATCAACACTGCTGACATTAGTGATTCATTCATTCCACTAGGTACCTAATTCAGTCTAACTATATAGCTTTACAGCAATCACTCTGTGCATGAAAAGGCTATGTCCTGAGACACTAAAATCTACAACAAATTATCTTTATCTTATGGTATTTTTTGTGTCATTAAAAATACAAAGTGGTATAAAAATTTATCCTAGCAGAGATGGCAGTACCATTCTACCCTCCTCCCTCTACGGGCTAGTCCCACAGCAGGAAAGTTACACGGCTAGGTCACCACTCCAGCAGCCAGATTTTCTTACTCCACCTAAGACTAGAAACTGGGCAAGAGAAAGGGAGTAACTACCACCCCAGTAACACCTGCCAGGCTTCTACAATGTGTCAAGCACAGTACCAAAATGCCTTAAAGACTCTGTCTCCTGTAATCTTACCATCACCACACCAGGTACACATAATTACACACACCATGTAAATACAAGAACTGAAGCTGGCAACGTCTGGATGCAAATGTACATGGCTCGTCAACAGCAGAGCTAGAATTTTAAACCAAGTCTCTTGGGCACCACAACTGAACGTTTTTCATCAACAAAGCACCAAAGACAAGGAGCCCTTAACAAAGCATTTGTGTTGGACTTCAATAGAATATTTCCTA
The DNA here is from genome assembly GCA_006410615.1 of Neotragus moschatus. NCBI lineage: Eukaryota > Metazoa > Chordata > Mammalia > Artiodactyla > Bovidae > Neotragus > Neotragus moschatus. The sequence goes on from SJYA01000701.1 coordinate 173,506, forward strand.
GTATTAGTCAAAACACATTTGATCAGTTTCATGCTCGTCTTTCTAAATGCCTACTTTCCCCAACCATGCTCAGCTCTGTGTTCTGAAGACACTTGCTAATTCCACAACATCCATGTTCGAGACTTTCACTTAAGAAATAGTCATAAAATATAAAGTAAGTGCTTAGGCCAGATACTAACTAGGCACTAAAAATGCAGCTGCTGCTGCTGCTGCTAAATCACTTCAGTTGTGTCCGACTCTGTACGACCCCACAGACGGCAGCCCACCAGGCTCCCCCGTCCCCAGGATTCTCCAGGCAAGAACACTGGAGTGGGTTGCTATTTCCTTCTCCAATGCATGAAAGTGAAAAGTGAAAGTGAAGTTGATCGGTCATATCCGACCCTTAGTGACCCCATGGACTGCAGCCCACCAGGCTCCTCCATCCATGGGGTTTTCCAGGCAAGAGTACTGGAGTGGGTTGCCATGGCCTTCCCCGAAAAATCCAGCACTCAAATACATGAGGGAACAAACAGCAACCTGAACCTACCCGATTTCAAAGGCAATCCTGAGCAAAACTAAGAGGGATTTAGGAGCCCCACCCCCAAAGTGCAGAAGGCCTGTAGCAGCCCTGGTACTCCCGGCCAAGCAGATGNGGCCTTCCCCGAAAAATCCAGCACTCAAATACATGAGGGAACAAACAGCAACCTGAACCTACCCGATTTCAAAGGCAATCCTGAGCAAAACTAAGAGGGATTTAGGAGCCCCACCCCCAAAGTGCAGAAGGCCTGTAGCAGCCCTGGTACTCCCGGCCAAGCAGATGGGAAGCCCCAAGTATGCATGCTTCTGACATACATGGCTTTGACGGTAGCCTTCTTCTGCTTGTTCTAGCATGTTCCAGCTTCATTTCCTTAGATACGATTTCAGCATTGTAGAAATTGTCAACAGTGAGCAAATTTTACACTTACAGATGGCAGAAATATCAAACTTTATTCTTAAAAAGCCATTAACCCCAGCAGCAACACCACGGCCTGGCTGAGCTGGGACCCAGCCCAGAAGGCCTCCTAATCCCCAGACGCTGGGATCCTGGAGCTGCCTCCACACAGCGGGGGATGAAGTGTTCACTGCCCAAGACACAGGCTGGGAGAAAATCCTTGCAAATCACAGATCTGAAACAGGATGTGTGTTTAGACCATACAAAGAACTCTTAAAATTCAATCATGAGAAAAAAATTCAATAAAAACTGAGCCAAAGCTCCAAACAGGCATTTTCCCAAAGATGATATGCGATGGCAAAGAACCACATTAAATGAGACTCAACATCATTAGTCAACAGGCAAATGCAAATTAAAATCTCAGTGGGTTAACACTATATATCCTTTAAAATATTAACACTGTAAAAGGCGTGCCATGCCAACTGTTGACAAAAACATGGAGCAACTGGAACTCTTGCACACTGTGGTACAACCACTCTGGATAACGGTGTGGCAGTTTCTTAACACAAAGTAAACATACACCTGCCATATGACCCAGATCTTCTCCTTTAAGTATTTATCTAAGAAAAACAACAGCATATGTCCATATTTATATGCAAACTTTATACAGCTTTTTAGGCAACAGCTCCAAACTGGAAACAACCCACATGTTCAACAATAAATCAAAGAATAAACAAATTGTAGCATACCCATTGGAGAAGGCAATGGCACCCCACTCCAGTACTCTGGACGGAGGAGCCTGGTGCGCTGCTATCTATGGGGTCGCAGAGTCGGACACGACTGAAGCGACTTAGCAGCAGCAGCAGCAGGAGCATACCCATAATACTATTCAGCAATAAAAAGGCATGAAGGCCTAAAATATGCTACAACATGCATGAATCTTGGGAGGGGGGAAAAGAAATACCAGGCTGAGTGAAAGAAGCCAGACCACAAAAAACTTCTAGAAAATGCAAACTAATATAAAGTGACAGAAAGCAGATGAGGGCCTGCCTAGGGAATGGGAGGTACAGGGAGGGAGGGATTACCACGATCACAAGGAAACTCTTGAGGGTGACAGATATACCCATTACCTCAATTGGAGTGACGGTCTCAGGAGAAATAAACATGCCAAAACTCATCACACTGTACACCTGCAACATGCGCACTTCATCCTATGTTGATAATACCCCCAATAAAGCGATGTTTAAATTATCAGCATGACACTCTAGGCGTTATATAAACACAGTGTGCTGTGCTTGGTCTCTGAGTTGTGGCCAACGCTTTGAAACCCCGTGGACTGTAGTCCACCAGGCCCCTCTGTCTATGGGATTCTCCAGCCAGAATCCTGGAGTGGGCTGCCATGCCCTCCTCCAGGGGATCTTCCCAACCCAGGCATCAAACCCAGGTCTCCAGCATTGCAGGCAGACTCTTTACCGTCTGAGCCACCAAGAAAGCCCATAAACACTGTAGTTCACAGTTATTCACTGTCTCAAATCTCTTAAACCACTTTGTGTTGTTATAGGTGCAGCCTTCATATACAAAGTGCTCCTTCCTCTATGCGTTCCCATAAAACTGGAAAATGGAAGGACAGTGTCTTCACTTTTAATGATACATAGACTGCACATAGAAGGCTACTCTGATCACCGTGCAGGGCAGATTTTACTGCTCTGAAGGGCAAGTGGGTAGCACAAGTAACGTATTTATTTTTCCTATTATTCTAAGATTTACCTTTTAAATAATATTACCCATGACAAAAGGACTAAAGGTAACCTGATTTTCACAATCTGATCATCTTGTTTCAACAGACTTCTTGATAATGTAAATACATTAAGATAATGTAAATATACTAAGATGTCTATGTAGGACTGATATAAATCAATCCAGGAAATTTTGTACTGCTGAAAAACTAAAATCCTGAACCATGTTTAATCTTCCTCTTCTGTATGATGAGTTGTGAACTGCATGGTTACACAAAAGTAATAAAATCTAAATAACAAGTTTCCTAATTTATTCCAAGAGAGGCCAAAAAAGACCAAAGTCCATGCTTTGGACAGTTTAATCATAAAAGATTATATTACCTCTAATAGCATTAAACAGTATAAAACATTCCAGAAGGCTCAATGAGAATAAAGAGCCCTTTACATTTGACCAACAGGCAGCCTTGAGTTTAACTTCATTTGATGGGCACAGATGTAAACCAGGAAGAAAAGGGAGGACTCTCCTGTAAGAAGGGTCAGCAGGAACAAAGCACAGCATGCTGAAGGGACAGCAGAGAGACTCAGCTCACTGGAAGCACAGAGGCAGACAACAGACGACTACAGAAGCAAAGCAGAGGGGCTTCCCTGGTGGTCAGGTGGTTAAGAATTCAACTTCCAGCACTGGCAGTGTGGGTTCAATCCCTGTTCAGGGAGCTAAGACCCTACACGCCATGTAGCCAAAATACCAAAACATGAAACAGAAGCAACAGTGGAACGCATTCAGTGAAGTCTTTAAAAATGGTCCACATTAAAAAAAAAAATCTTAAAAACAAAGTATTGAAAGGGCTACAAAATCAAGAAAATGTTAGAATATCCAGAGCGGCTTACCAAGGTTTGCTGAATCCTGTTGGTGTGCTGCAGTCCATGGGGTCGCAAAGAGTTGGACACAACTGAGCAACTGGACTGAACTTATTTTGTGTAGTCTAGGCTCTTGCAGAAAGTAGTGTTACAGAAAAATTTAAAATAATAGTCTGGACTTAGAGAGATTACATACTAAGTGAAGTCAGAGAAACACAAATATTAATATCATATCACTTACACGTAGAATCTAACAAAATGATAAAAAATTAACTTACATACAAAACAGAAATAAACCCACAGATATAGAAAACAAACTTACGGTTACCAAATGGGAAAGCAGAAAGGGATAAATTAGAAGTCTGAGATTAACATACATACATTACTATAAATAAAATAGATAACTAACAAGGACTGAGTTGTAACACAGGGAACTCAATAGCTTGTGATAACCTATAATCGAAAAGAATCTGGAAAAGTATATGTGTATGTGTGTGTGTGTGTGTGTGTGTGTGTGTGTATTAATACATAAAACTGAATCACTGTGCCATACACCTGAAAACTAACATGACATTGTAAAGAGTGATACTTCAATAAAAATACAATACAATAGGCTGGAGAGGCTGATTGAGAAAGTGGAGCCAAGAAGTGAGAATGCTGTAGTGAAAGGGGCTAGACTGAGGTGGGAGAAGTTTAATAAAAAACTTAGAAGAAGTTTAAATAAAAAAGAAGGGGTGCACAGCAATGTGAAATAGGATTTAGTCGCTCAACTCTACAAATACTGATGGAAAGGAATCAGTAAAAGATGATGGAAGTTGCAAGCCTGAGGGAGCAGGGAAAGTGACATTAAGAATAAGAAAAAGAAAGCAGGAAAAGGATGGTTAAGAAAAAAATGATGAACTCCATTTCAGACAAGTTTAGATACAGGGAAACAAGGACGGGTCCACACGGAAACATGTAAAATGCAGCTGGAAAAAAAGGACCCAGTGCTCCAACGAAAGGGGTAAGTAAGTTGGAATTAGGGAGTTGTTGGCATGTAAGTGGTAGCTGAAATCACAAACATCAGTGGAACTTCAAATGGAAAATACAAGTTCAGGGACTGAGATCATGATTTCTAAGATCTCAAATTATACTATAAAATGCATCCCTTTAATTATCAGCGAATGGATGTGGATACCACCATTGCTTCATCATTTTCCAACACATAATACTGGCTGCCATACCAGGACTAAAACACTAACTTGACTTTATTGTTACACATTTCAAAACTGCAGAAACAACTGGCCTCTTCAGTACAACCCAGGGGGAGAATTCAAATGCCAGATAACCAAGGGTGAAACCAGCCCAGTCTGAGACAGAGGGAAGGAAAGTGCAGGCCTGGTCTAAAGATAGCACCTCCAGGGAGCGGAGAGATGCCCGGGGAGCCACAAGGAGGAGCCCGTCACCAAAACAAGGCTTGAAGGAGCTCTATTTAGGGAAGAGCTCTGGGAGGCTTTGAGCTGGGAAAGCCTGAAATCAGATCTGCACCTGCAGTTACAGCCAAGGCAAAAAATAAAAATAACTACAACCAAAAAAATTAGGAACAGGCTGAAGTNTGAAGTATATTTGATTTATGTTAGAATGTTTCAGAATCTTTTCCACTACAAGATAGTGAATATAGCTCCCTGTGCTATACATACCAGGGCTTCCCTAGTAGTTCAGTCAGTAAAGAATCTGCCTGCAGTGCAGAAGACCCAGGTTCAATCCCTGGGTCAGGAAGATCTCCGAAAAGGAAATGGTAAACCACTTCAGTATCCTTGCCTGGAAAATCCCATGGACAGAGGAGCCTGGTGGACTGCAGTCCATGGATTGCAAAGAGTCGGGCACGACTGAGCGACTAACACACTGTGCTATATATTGGTCCTTGTTATTTATTTTACATACAGTAGTGTGTATATTAATTTCATACTCCTAATTTATCCCTCGTCTTCCCTCTTTTCACTTTTAATTAATACTTAATACTTATTAAATACTTAATATTAAATAAATATTAATTTAATATTTGACATGATTTAATATTAAAATAATATTAAATAATTAACACTTGTTTAATTAAAACTTAATACTTTTAATTTAAAAGTATTATACTTCTCACTGCAGTGGCTTCTTTGCAACGAGAGCTCGGGCTCTAGACATACGGCTCTAGGCACATGGGCCCAAGGTGCACCAACTCAGTAGCTGTGGCATACGGGCTTTGTTGTTCTACAGCATGTGAAATCTTCAAACCCAGGGACTGAACCCATGTCCTCTCCACTGACAGGGGGATTCCTATCCACTGTACCACCAGGGAAGTCCCTCCCTTCCCCTGTGGTACCATGATTCTTTCCTATGTCTGTGAGTCTTTCTGTTTTGTCAATAAGTTCACTTGTATCATTTTCTTAGATTTTACAAATAAGTGATGGCATACGATATTTGTCTTTCTCTAATTTATTTCATGTAAAGGTATGACAATATTTAGGTCCATCCATGAGCTGCAAAGGCATTATTTTACTTTGTTTTTATGGCTGAATACTCCACTGTCAACATATACCACATTTCCTTTATCCATTCATTTAGGTTGCTTCCATGTCTTAACTACTATAAATAGTGCTCCTATGAACATTGGAATCCGCCTACAGTGCAGGAGACCCAGGTTTGATTCCTGGGTCAGGAAGATCCGCTGGAGGAGGTCATGCTAACCCACTCCAGTATTCTTGCCTGGAGACTCCCATGGACGGAGGGGCCTGGTGGGCTACAGTCCACGGGTCGCAAAGAGTCAGACACGACTGAGGGACTCAGCACAGCACCGCACTGCTCTGTAAACATCACCCTCCAAAGTCTCTACCAGAACTGGAGACTTTTGTCTAGCTTTGCTGCTGCTGTTGAATGTGGGGGCGTGAGGTTTTGTTTTCCTTTCATTACTCTTACTTGATTTTCAGAATTCATACTTGATTTTCGGAATCAAGAATGGTAGCCTTGTCAGCTACAAATGGGCACTTGCCATTGACCTCCACAAGGGTTAAATCATGTGCTGTTGCACTCGCTGACCTTTAACATTCCCTGAAAGCAGTTCAGGGTAGACAGCAGAAATGAGGCACTCTGTGCTCTGGAAACATTGGCAGAACAAGTCTTCTGAGAGTTAAATATTCTCAGGAGCTGATTTTACGAGCCCAATTCTTGCATCTCCTCACATCTAGAAAAGCACTAAATTTCTTCATGGTGACCACTATCCCCTCATGACTTACAGAAACCTGCAAAAATACATGCTTGATTGCATGTACTCCCCTTTCACCAAGATCACATATACACTGATCCTCCCCCTACCTCCTTTGGAGCAGTTTCTCAGAATATCTGAAATGCCATCTCCTGGGTTCTAGTCCTCATTTTGTCACAAAGAAACCTTAACTTGCAAATCACATTGTGCATTTTTTTTAAGTTAGCAACCTGACAATGATAAAGACTGACTGCTTTTTTCCTCTACTGTCTCTTACTGATAAAATGAAAAATAGGATAGCATTTAAAAAAAAAAAAAAAAAAGCCATCACTGATTCTACTAATTTGGGGGGAGGAAATCAACCATTACATTAGATTACATTAGACTACAATTTCTCAGTCTTTTCATTGTTAGTATTTTAGACCAGACAATTCTTTATTGGAATATACTCCTCTGTGGACGGGTGTAATCACTTAGCATGTGATGCATTTTAGCCATAAGATATCTTAATTTCAAGAGGTGTTATTAAAACAAACAAAAACTTTCTTCTTTTTAATGCAGGACATGTAAAAACGGTATCTTTCTTTTCTTAAGGAAGGATGCTAGATAGTGTGAAGAGACACTTAAATTTAGAAAATAAAGTTGCTGCATTTGAGAGGCTGATAACAAGTTGCACTCATAATTTGTATCATTTTGGTCTCAGTCATTGACCAAGAATGTAACTGAAGCTTTGGTGTTATCTTGATTCTTGTAAGTTAATTATACAATGATGTATTTTTGTTTTATAAAACAAGCATAATTCTAAATAACACAAAATTTTCTGATTTTAGATTAAGTAACACCTATACCTATTAAGAAAACACGAATTTCTAACCACTGCATTTGACGGTACAACTCTAAAATGAAAGCACAACCTGGAAAAGACCCCACAACAACTCTAACAGAAGCATCTCTTCACAGGAAACAAGTATTTTGGTGATTTAAATAGGTGATTTATTTAATAATGTCCTAAGGGAGAATGAAGTCAACCAATGTGAGGTCACCTTTCTTTACAACTCTATAGCATAGAGAAACTGAGAAAGAATGAAATAAATAAAACACTATTCAGTGTGGGTCTTTAAATTTGCTTACATCTACCACACAACAGGAATCATTATATACAACTTCCAAAAACTCAACTGCCCAGTACAATATCTACATCATTTGACTTCCAATACAATCTAACCGCATTATCATAAGTATTTCCTCCCTAAACAAAAACAAACTTCTAACATTCAGTCATTTGTTCATTTGCTCACTTTTCATTCAACCAACAAGTGCTGAAGGCCAGATACTGGCCAGGCACACCGCTGTGAAAGCGTAGTTGCTCAATCATGTCCGACTCTGTGCAACCCCATGGACTGTAGCCCGCCAGGCTCCTCTGTCCATGAGGTCATCGCAGCAAGAATACGGGAGTGGATTGCCGTTTCCTGCTCCAGGGGATCTTCCCAACCCAGGGATCAAACCCAGGTCTCCTACACTGCAGGCTAATTCCTTACCGTCTGAGAGCCACCAGGAAAGCCCACTGGTGGGCCCTAGAAAATCAAACCAAACAAGGCACTTTCTCCAAACTCAAGGAACTACCCATTAATATGCTGCCTCTGGGCTGCCTCTCAACCACCTCTCACAGGACCAGCGGGCACAAAGCATGCTGCCAAGCCCTGTTAAAACCAGCACCAGCCAAGCAAGTGGCTGACAGGTGGCTAACAGTCTAGTCAAACACTGCTATCTGTCTGAAGGCTTGCTTCACACTCCTGAGTACGTAAGAAAGCTGACTGTTTTACCTCCTCCCAATGTTTCATCTGGAGAAGGAAATGGCAACCTACTCCAGTGTTCTTGCCTGGATAATCCCAGGGACGGGGGAGCCTGGTGGGCTGCCATCTATGGGGTCACAGAGAGTCGGACATGACTGAAGTGACTTAGCAATGTTTCATCAAAATGCACAGAAAGAAACACAAGACAAAATCTGGCAATAACTCTATCAACCATATGCCAAAGTCTCCTCACCATATGCCACAGTCTGAGTCAAAGGTCCACGAACTGCACAACCAAGAAGCTCAACTGACCCGAGAGCTCATCACCATACTTACTGTCTTGTGCTACATCTTCCGAAAGGTTATCCAAGGATGAATGAATAAGTGAAGAGACAAGCAAACAACAAGAGGAGAGTGAACCAAGAAGACGGGGAGAACACGTCAACCATCCCCATCGCCCGAACTTAGTTCTGAAACACAGGAGCTCTACCTACCAGAAACAGACAGGCTGCTGGACAAGTCACTGTATGGGAACTCTTTCCAAAGTTTGGCAAAGTTGGATTCCCTTTCTCAACCCTCCCCCTCTCCTGGGAGATCTACCTCATTCCAAGATGGTAATTACTGGCCTGGGCAAGCCAACAGGGAAAATTAAGGAGGGCAATGGTTCATAACCGCCCAAGGACAACTCTGTAAAACAAGGTCCCAGAGAGAAAAGGCTCCATGAGCAGAACACATGAAAGTAACAGACACTGCTTTCATGGCTGAAGAATTGTGTGTGTGAACGCTAAGCCGCTTCAGTTATGTATGACTCTCTGGGACCCTAGGGGCTGTAGCCTGCCGGGCTCCTCTGTCCATGAGGTTCTCCAGGCAAACTGCTCCTAATTCTCTAATTCATTCAGAGACCTGGACAGTCTGTGCCGTGGAAATTTCCATCTCAGCCTGGCAGAGCCACATGATGATGAGTGCCTGTTAGCCCCTGGGAACAGAACAAGCCAAGGATCAGATGCAACCATATATCTTCCAGGACTAGACACAGAAGCAAGAAGCTGCCTGCAACAGAAAGCTCAGTGAGGAAGACGGAAGAAGCCGCCCTCACCCACTTCAGTGGCTTTAACGAAGGAAGGGAAAATACAGACCCAAGGATCAAGAGGAAGAGTACCTCTCTGACGAAAATTCTCTTGAAACTCTTGAACAGTACAGACAGTATCCTGGCAGCCCTCAAAATCTTCTAGCTCCATCCAGGCTGCCGAGCGGAGCTGGGCAAAACATACCATCGCCCAGATGGTTCATGATCGCAGCTCTCAGACAAGCCTACATACTTCCTTCCTTTGGGGAAGCACCCTGGGGTTTTCATCCCCCTTCATTATCTTACTTTTCATCATCATTAAGATGTCCAACAGATACTTTAGGATAATTTGGTCATGCTATTAACACTTAAATACTTAGTGTAACAAGACACTGTGCTCAGGGCTTTACATATGCAAATCTTACTTAATGCTTAAAATGCTTAAACCGCATGAAGCTTTTTTATCTCCCATGTTTATGTCCATGTTTTTATCTCCCATGTTTACAGAAATTACAGCTCTGGAGCGGATGAATAATTTTTCCAAAAGTCACTTAGGTATCAAGTATCAGGTCTGTATCCTTCACTCTGTGCTGTATTGCTTCAGTGTTCAAGCCTGAGTCATCTTCCCAGCACACACAGCTCAGCTGGTAAAGAATTCTCCTGCAAGGCAGGAGACCCCAGTAGCATAACAAGTCAGCCACGATCTGGACACTAACAACACCCTGCCAAAGTTACTGTGTGTCAATGAAGTATCCTACTTCATTAGATGTTTGCTGAGCACCTGTGTGAGTCAAGTGCCATCTTGGGATAATGGGAAATAAACCTGCTTTGAGATGTTTAGAGTCTTAAAAGTGTACAACAGATGTTACTTAGCCTTACTATGATACTACCTCCACAAGCATGTAAGATTTGTAAGGGGGCGGGGGGGGGGTTGCTTATTTTTGTTTATTCCACAAATTATCAGCATTCCCGGACCACTGTTGAATATTTTAAAAGTTTACAAGATGTGCACTCCTTAAATATAGTCTTGAGTTTAAAATTAGCAAGAAACAATCTATAACAGCAACTGAGAGGGAATATGTTCATGGCCTTTTAATAATTCACATTAAACATTTATTCTTATATATCAGTGTATTTACCAATTCAGATAATTGTACACCAAAAATAAGATATGTGAAGTGCACAATCTTTAAGTATAAAGCTTGATAATTTTTTGCAAAATGATCATATATATGTATCAGTCAGGGTCCAGTCAGGAAATAGAAATCACACCAGTTGTTTGAGCAGGGAAAAATGTCATACAATGAATCGTTAACTGGTAGGAAGTAAATACTCAAAGGAATAAGATTTCAAAGAAAAATAGCAGTGCAAACTCCGCGCCCCACCCCCCACAAAAAAAAGTTAGTCACTATCTCTAGGCTGAAGAAGAGTGGACAGTGAAGTAGTTAAGCACCCCACCCCACAAGATGAAGATTCGGACCTCCTTGGAGGGACAGAAACTGTATCAGGAGCAGTGGAGGAACTCGCCAGAGAGCAGGCTGGAGTTAGACTGTGGGCAGGGCGAGGCCTCAGGGTCACAACCTGACCTCGAATAGGCAGCTGGGCTCCGGCTGAAAGGTCCTAAAGGGGGCTGGAACCTGGGAGGGAGGGGTCTTACACAACAGCCTTGCAGTGTTCCTTCAGGGCCCTCCTCTGGGAACGCCTAATACTCCAAAGGAAAGTGGTTTACAGAATCCAGCTTCATGTCACACAGCGGTGCAAGCAAGACTCAGTGTGGAATTGAGAGAGAATCAGTTGGAGCTGGACTTCCCTGGTTGTCCAGTGGTTAAGAATCAACCTGCCAATGCAGGCCACGTGGGTTCAGTCCCTGATCCAGGGGGACCCCACATGGCACAGGGCGAGTGAGCTCTCATGCCACACTACTGAAGCCTGTGCGCCCTGGAGCCGCTGCTCCACGCCATCCCAGTGAGCAGCCGGCATGCCGCAAGTAGACAGCAGCCCCGGCTCGTTGCAGCGAGAGAAGGTCTGTGCAGCAACGAAGACCTAGCACAGCCACAAGTCGGTAAATTGATTAAATTTTTTTAAAAAAGAGAAAGCCTGGATTCTGAAAGGTTTCCTATTCATGGTTCCGGTCCTTTGTGAGGCTAATAATTTTAGGCCAGTCAACTTAACCCAAAAAAGTTCTAATCAGTTTCCTTTTGATAAATGTACCCCAAAAGAAGAAAGGGTAAACAAAATGTAATATTCACTACATACAATGGACTGTAATTCAGCATTAAAAGGGATGCTTCTATACTACAATATAGAAGAACCTTGAAGACATCAAATGAAATAAGCCAGACAGGAAAGGACAAGCACTGTGGCATTCTACTTACAGGAGGAACCTAGAGTAGTCAAACTCATCAACGGTTAAATGGGCACGGAATTTCAGCCTGCGACGGTGACAAAGTTCAGGAGCTGGAAGACAGCGATGGCTGCACACAACGTGAATATACCAAATGCCACTGAGCCATCCAATTAAAAATGGTTACAATGTGAAATCTTGTTACGTACATTTTACCACAATTAAAGTAGTAGTAATCAAAAAAAAGAGTTTAAGCTGATTTAAAGAGGTCATATTTCTTGTACCACAAGCACCTTGATTACTATATTTCAAGCCATTCATCATCATGAACCCAGAATATTCTACCTAAAATGTCAAACTTCACCCCTTGATCCGCCAGCCTCACTACTAAGCTAAACTCCTCCGCATGGCATATGAGGAGGACATTTCAAGTTCTTGTGTCTACTTACCTTTGTTAGGTAGTTAAGAGTAGGGAAGGAAGAGTCCAAAATGGTGGTTAAAGAAAAGAGTGACTAGAAAAAGCCCCCGAAAGGGTGAGAGAGGGAAAAGCCCACAGAAAGGGGAAGCCTCAGACGAGCGAGAAACTCTGCTGAGCAAACAGCCAAACACGGCCCCTTCCCTGACTGGCCTTCAACGCTCGTCCCATTTGGTTGCAGGTAAAAGCCCTAATTTGCACCTGCAAAACCAATCAGGCTCCAGGGACTATAAAGGGTCAAAGACAAAAGATATAAAAAAGGAAGCCAAAAGGAGTCAAGAACACTCCTATGGGAGTCGGCTCCTCTCACATCTAGAGACGTGAGAGCTCTAACTGAGCTGTAGGTAGTCTGCCCTTCCAAGTCTCTGTTACAAGACAAAAACCTCAAGAAAATACTGCTGCTGCCTGCTTAATAAACCATGCCTGTTTGAGCTGTATGTAGTCTGTCGTTTCAATTCTCTGCAATGACGAGATAAGACCGAGGGAGAAAAACCAACCCCAGACCTTCATCCTGAATTCTTGCCGCCCTTTGGCACACTGCTATATTTCCACTAACACTTTGTCATCCTTAACAACTAACAGAATCCCCACAGTGGCTCTCTAAAAGGGCACTTGTGGTAATGTTTTAAATATAAATATCTATTTTTAATGTATGGCTAACCCAAAAAAAGAATAAAGAAAATCTACAGAGGCCAGAAAANGCTATATTTCCACTAACACTTTGTCATCCTTAACAACTAACAGAATCCCCACAGTGGCTCTCTAAAAGGGCACTTGTGGTAATGTTTTAAATATAAATATCTATTTTTAATGTATGGCTAACCCAAAAAAAGAATAAAGAAAATCTACAGAGGCCAGAAAACACAAGAATCTATAAACCCACAAGGTTATATGCAAGGACTATAAGTAACATTTTCCTTGCAGGCGTTACTGATTGCTAATGGCTAAAAGCCTGGGTTTTAATTATCCAGGTCTCACAGGGAGAATCCCGTGGAGAGAGAAGCCTGGTGGGCTACAGTGCATGGAGTCGCAAAAGCTGGACACGACTTAGCGACTAACCTACCACTGCCGCCACAGGGAACAAGGACAAAGTGTGGGAGCCAACAACCTTGGAAGGAGGAAACACAGATCTTCTCTGGAGGACAACACCTTCAAACTCAACCTCAAAAAAGTCAACAAAAAAGTTCCAAGAAACATGAATTCATTAAAAAAAAAAAAAAAAACTGTACAAATAAAGATACAAGCCACGGTAAGGAAGAGTCAAACAGAATTAAAAACCTCTACAGAATCAGACCTATAAGGACTGTGGGTACCAAAACTAGACTCTAAACAGACTCACCTTACACTCTGTGAAATATGAAGAAATAAAGGGAGACCTGAAACTATGACAAGAGAGCATCAAATAACAACTAAGATGTGTATAAAGAACCAAACAGAACTTCTAAGAAAAAAACTAGTATTGAAATTACAGCAGATGAGTCACAACTGCATAAAGAATAAGTAAACTGGAAGATCTGAAAAAGTTATCCAGAATTCAAAGAATCAAAACCACTGAGTCATAAAACAAAGGTCAAGAGCACACCCTTACTTCTAACTGAAATTCCAGAAGGAGTTAAAGAGAGAAACAATATTCAAAAATATAATAGTTGAAAATGTCCCAGTGCTGATCAAGACAGGATTATCAGATTCACAAAGCACAACGTATTCACCACAAAACTAAAAGAACTCTTCATCAGTACACATTACAAACTGAAGATCAAGCAGATACAGACATGAAAGCTTATAACAAAATCACAATCTAAATGAAAAGCAAATTAACAGTAAAATAGTACCAGAGCAGCCTTAAGAGAAATTAATTGTCCACTTAGAATACTATATAGATAATAAACCTGCCTTTTGAAAACAAAGATGAAATCAGCATATTCAGAGAAACACAAACTGATGTACACACTACCAGTGATTCTCATTGAAGGAACTTCCAAAGCAGGGACCTCAGAAAAAGGTGGGGGGAAACAACAGAAAGAGAGGTGAGATATAAAAATAAAAAGTAAAGACGGATTCTTTGTCTTAAAAATAAAAAGAAAATGGTACATATGAACAATTCCAAACAAATATTAACTGCATAAGACAATGTGTTCATGCTCAGTTGCTCAGTCGTGTCTGACTCTTTGTGACCCCACTGACTGTAGCCCACCAGGCCCCTCTGTCCAAGGGATTTCCCAGGCGAGAATACTGGAGTGGGTTGCCATTTCCTTCTCCAGGGGATCTATTCAACCCGGGGACTGAACCTGCATCTCTCGCACTGTAGGCAGATTCTTTGCCACTGAGCAACCATATAGTAACACCCGATTTGAGGAGCTAAAAAGAAACTAAAGTAGAATTAAAACTGTTAAACAGCATACAATTGAAGAAAGGGCCATGGAGTTACAGGTTCTCATCTTGACACAGAGAAAACTTTAGGCCTTAATGCGCTTGTTAAAGGGTGACCATGAACAAAACTTTTTTAAAAGAACATAGAATATATAANAAAGAAACTAAAGTAGAATTAAAACTGTTAAACAGCATACAATTGAAGAAAGGGCCATGGAGTTACAGGTTCTCATCTTGACACAGAGAAAACTTTAGGCCTTAATGCGCTTGTTAAAGGGTGACCATGAACAAAACTTTTTTAAAAGAACATAGAATATATAACACAAAGGAATAAAACAGAATTACAGGAAAAAATTTTAAAAGTCAAATCTAAAGAAGAGAGGAGAAAACAACAGCAACAAAAAGCAGAACATGCAAGAAGTGCAAAACAACTCCCAAAATGCATCCAAACACATCAGTGACGACAGTCAGTGTGACCGGGCAAAATATAGAAAAACCAAACCTCAAGCTATATGCAGTTTATGAAAGATACACGTAAACCATAAGGACATGGAAAAGTTGAAAGTTATCAGGCCAACACCGACACAAATACCACAAGGTCACAGAGCATAAGTTTATCAAACAAGGTATACTAGAAAAACCATAACCAGCAAAGTGGCAAAGAATTTGTGATCCACCAAACACTAGTGTTCTCAGAAAAAAGGAATCCAGCTTCCACATAACCTTTCTGCTGCTGCCACGCTAAGTCGCTTCAGTCATATCTGATTCTGTGCGACCCCATAGACAGCAGCCCATCAGGCTCCCCTGCCCCTGGGATTCTCCAGGCAAGAACACTGGAGTGGGTTGCCATTTCCTTCTTCAATGCATGAAAGTGAAAAGTGAAAGTGAAGTCGCTCAGTCGTGTCCGACTCTTAGCGACCCCATGGACTGAAGCCTATCAGGCTCCTCTGCCCATGGGATTGTTCCAGGCAAGAGTACTGGAGTGGGGTGCCATTGCCTTCTCCAACATAACCTTT
Source organism: Neotragus moschatus (assembly GCA_006410615.1). Lineage (NCBI taxonomy): Eukaryota > Metazoa > Chordata > Mammalia > Artiodactyla > Bovidae > Neotragus > Neotragus moschatus. Next base: position 189,306 of record SJYA01000701.1, read on the forward strand.
CTAGACTTTGTATTATACTACAAAGGTACAGTAATCAAAACAGTATGGTATGGCACAAAAACAGACATGTAGATCACCGGAACAGAACAGAGCAGCCAGAAATAAACCCACATCTATAATCAATTCACCTTCAATAAAGGAAGCAAGAATATACCATGAAGAAAAGAAATTCTCTTCAACAAATGATGTTGGGAAAGTTACATACAAGTCAGTGAAATCAGAATACTCCCTCACACCATATACAAAAATAAACTCAAAATGGTTTCAAGACCTTAATATAAGACATGATACTATAAAACTCCTAGAACAGAACATCGGTGAAACATTCTCTTATATAAATTATACCAATATTTTCTTAGATCAGTTTTCCAAGGCATAAGAAATAAAGGCAAAAATAAACAAATGGGGCCTAATCAAACTTAAGAACTTTTGCACAGCAAAGGAAACCATAAACAAAAATACAACATATGGAATGGGAGCAGATATTCGGAAACAATCTGACAAACAAGGAGTTGCTATCCAAAATATACAAACAGGTCATACAACTCAAACTGAAAAGACAAATCTCCCAACCAATACATGGACAGAAGACCTAAATATATATTTTCCTAAAGAAGACACACAGATGGCCAAAAGACACATGAAAAGCTCCTCAGCATAGCTAATGTTTCAGTTCAGTTCAGTTGCTCAGTCATGTCCGACTCTTTGCAACCCCATGAACCGCAGCACGCCAGGCCTCCCTGTCCATCGCCAAGTCCCGGAGTTCACTCAGACTCGCGTCCATCGAGTCAGTGACGCCATCCAGTCATCTCATCCTCTGTCGTCTCCTTCTCCTCCTGCCCCTAATCCCTCCGAGCATCAAAGTCTTTTCCAATGAGTCAGCTCTTCTCATGAGGTGGCCAAAGTACTGGAGTTTCAGCTTTAGCTAATGTTTAGAGAAACGCAATTCAAAACCATAAGGAAAAATCTACAAAAAAATAAAATGCTGGGGAGGGTGTGGAGAACACAGTTGGTGGGAACGTAAAATGGTGCAGCCACTATGAAAAACAGTACAGAGGGTCCTTAAAAAACCAAATTAAAATTATCATATGATCCAGCAATCCCATTCCTGAGTATATATCCAGAAAAGATGAAAACTTTAATTGGAAAAGATACATGCATAGCAATGTTCATAGCACCACTATTTACAATAGGAAAGTCATGGAAACAACCCAGGGGCCCATCAACAGATGACTGGCTTAAAAGAGGTGGTGTGCGTATGCACATGTACACACAGACGACTACTACTCGGTCACGAGAAAAGAATGAAATATTGCCACTAGAACCAACAGAGATGGACCTAACGAATGTCACACTCAGTGAAGTCAGATGGAGAAAGACAAATAATATGACATCACTCACATGGCAGCTAAAAAATAATCCAAACTTATATATACAAAACAGAAACAGACTCACAGGCATAGGAAATGAACTTATGGTTAGCAATGGGGAGAAGGGAGTGAGTGGGGATAAATTAGAAATACGGGATTAACAGGCGCAATAGAGATTTACTGTATAGCACAGGGAACTATGGGCTCCTCTGGTGGTTCAGACAGTAAAGAATTCGCCTGCAATGCAGGAAACCTGGGTTTGATCCCTGGGCTGGGAAGATCCCCTGGAGGAGGGAATGGCAACCCACTCCAATATTCTTGCCTGCAGACTCCCATGGATGGAGGAGCCTGGCGGGCTACTATCCATGGGGTTGCAAAGAGTCCGACACAACTGAGTGACTAAGCACACACACACACAGAGGGAACTATATTTAATATCTTGCAATAACTTACATCAGAAAAGATTCTGAAAAGAATATAAAACCGAGTCACTTTGTACATCTGAAACCAACTATACTGTAAATCAAGTATACAACTACAATTTGAAAAAAATAAAAAGAATCCAACCTCTGCACATGTAGGAAATTCTGTCCAAAGGAAGCCTACTTCTTAAGGAACCACATTGTTAGGGAGGAACTGCTGGAGCTCACAGGCTGGCATCAGCTTATTGACCAGAGACATTAATATGCCTTTTGTTACCTGAATATTATTGACTGGAGATGTTTCAATATTTACTTACATAAATTGCCAGCCGCAGACATTAGTTTCTACAAAAATCCCCTTGTCAGTAATCCCCTTGTCTTTTCCAATTAAAGTTTTTCTTGTCAGTAATCAACCTGCTCCCTCTCTGAGCTAAGACTTACCAGGTCAGCACTCCAACAAGCCACCAAAGAGGTGAGGAAATGAACACCAAAGCTCAAAAGTCTTGCCTTCCTTAGGTGAAGTATAGGACAGAAAAAGAGACAACAAAGAAAATTCAACCAAAAGAAAGCCAGTGTATCAACAGTATTAGCAACAAAATTAACTTTAAGGCAAAAAGCATGATTGGAAATAGTCACTACTTCACTGCACCATTTTCCTTCATAATCTTCATCTGTGTGTACTGAAAGACACATCCTCAAAAATATGTAACACAAGTTGTCAGAAGTTCAAGCAGAAATTGCCAATGCTGCTGCTGCTGCTGCTAAGTCGCATCAGTCGTGTCCGACTCTGTGTGACCCGAGTCAGCTGGCAGCCCGCCAGGCTCCCTCGTCCCTGGGATTCTCCAGGCAAGAACACTGGAGTGGGTTGCCATTCCCTTCTCCAATGCATGAAAGTGAAAAGTGAAAGTGAAGTCGCTTAGCGACCCCATGGACTGCGGCCCACCAGGCTCCTCTGTCCATGGGATTTGCCAGGCAAGAGTACTGGAGTGAGGTGCCTTTGCCTTCTCCGATTGCCAATGCTACCATCTGCAATTATCTCTATAATTGAGACATTAATCAAACAAAAGTAGAAACAGCTGAACACTGCAATTAACAAGCTTGATCCAGTAACTGGAAAACACAAATTTTTTCCCAAGAATACATGAATCATTTGCAAAAAGCTGTCCATATTCTTCATAAGTCTTAAAGCAAGCCTCATACTTTCACAGTATCAGACCATACCATTTGAGGATAATGCAATTTACACTATAAATTAACAACAAAATTACTTTAATAAGTAAAACCTTTATGTGTGTGTTCAGCTGTTCAGTTGTGTCCAACTCTTTGAGACCCTATGGCCTGTAGCCCAGCAGGCTCCTCTGTCCATGGAATTCTTCAGGCAAGAATACTGGAGTGGGATGCCATTTCCCTTCAGGGAACCTTCCCCACCTAGGGATGGAATCCAAGTCTCCCTCATTGGAAGCAGATTCTTTACCACTGAGCCACCAAGGAAGCCCAAAATGAATATATTTGGAAACAAAAACAACCCTTGAATCAGAGAGTATCTAAGACACTAGAAAATACTTAGAACTTATTTAAATCTACTTAGGAATATTTGTGGGCTATGCCCAAGGCAGCAGATACAGTTAATTATGGTGTATTAACTGGTGACTCAATGATAAAGAATCCACCTGTCAATGTCAAGATAACGTGGGTTAGATCCCTGGGTCAGGAGAGTCCCTGGAGGGGAAATGGCAACCCACTCCAGGATTCTTGCCTGGAAAACCCCATAGATAGAAAAGCCTGGTGGGCTACAGACCATGGCGTCATGAAAGAGTCAGACATAAGAACTAAGCAACAGTAGAAGATAACTATACCAAACCCAGAATGTTTTACAGGTGAGTTCTGCCTGACACCAAAAAACAGATGTCTCCAGTATTACATAAAACCCTAGAGAATACAGAAAACATTCCACAACTTATTTCATGAGACTACTGCAATGCTAATATTAAATAATACCAAAATCTCGCAAAGACTACATGAGAAAGAAAAACTACAGGCCAATCTCATTCATGAAAATGAATGCAAAAATCATTTCAAACAAAACTATAGCAAATCAAACCCAAAAATACAGAATAAAAGATAATGTGTCATAACCAAGTTGTATTTCTTCCAGGAATGCCAATGTTATTCAACACTGAAAACATATTCAATCATCTCAATGCAAAAAAATTCATTTGATCAAATTTCATAACCACTCAATTAAAACTTTTATCAAACCAGGAATAAAAGGAAAAGTCCCTAATCTAGTAAGCAGAAAGTTGTGAAGGACTTCCAGGAAGGCTCTTTAAAGGGAGCTGAGTCCATGAAGACAGGCCCTTTGTGTGTCCACTTCTTTGGATTTGGAATGGGGACTACATGGCTGATTTCCCAACATCTACTCTGGCCTATGAGGTGAGTGTGGATCAACTGGAATTTTCCTACACTCCTGACAGCAGGATAAATTGGTAACACACCAGTTTAGAAATAGCTACATATATGATAAAATTAATATAGAAAAAAAGGGTGCTTAATACAAATTTCAAGATAGTGTTTATTTCTAGCTGGGTGAGAGAATGACTTCAACTGAGGAAGTGACAACTCCTAACTGGTAAAGTTCAATTTCTCTAGCTAAATGAGAGGTCCAACTGGGTTCATTTCACTTCTCTGGAAACTATACATATCAGTTGGATATACTCTTCTCTGTGTATGAGATATTACACAATAAATTTTAAGTGAATGAAAAAATATCCAAGAAGCTATTTGAAAATATCGTCTTTCTCGTCTCCCTATTTTTAAAAAAAAAATGCTTCTGGTAGGTAAAAGTGGTTTTTTTCATTGCTATAAAATTGCTATTGAGATCTGGCACTTCAGGGGCTGCTCTTTTTTAAAAAAAAATTCTATTAAAGACATTCATGTGTACTCCTCCCTGTATAACGCAATCAAGTCGGCTTCCAAACATCTCTGAAGTGCAAAAGACGTGAAGGCTTTGCACAGACTCTACTGACTTGCAACCACTTTCTTATATACCAACTGACATGCACCCTATTTATGCTAATGAAATCCTTTAAACTTGTCTTAGTAACAGCAACACTAAAGGGTAAGAATATGTACATAGATACTAAGTTGCTAAATAAACAGAGAGGTGAACTATGCTTTAGTTAAGATATCAGATTTACATCTTAGTGCTGTGTGGTATCTCAAACAGGATCTTCTTAGCTTAAGGCAACTGTGGGACTGAACCCCAGACGCTAGATAGGTACCCGAATGGTTTTAGGCTAATTTATGGATTCGGTTTCCTAGAAAATAATAATATCCTCAAAAAAAAAACTTCTCCAACTTCTGGAGCATCCTTCGCAGGTATTTTTCTGAGCACTCTGGAATATCCCTGGCAAGGCAGGTACCAAATCCCGGAGGGTAAACGCCCGAAAATCAACAGCGACATAACTCAACAACAGATTCAAGAATTACCCCGCCCCCCATCCCAGCCAAATCTCCCGGAAACAGATTGTCTTTCACACGTGATCTCCCCTCCAGAATCCTGAGGTGTGAAAAGCAATAGGGAAAATTACTGGGAATTGAGAAAAGAGTCGCTGAATGATATGGACAAAACTTAAATCAGCTGGGGCCTTGCAATTAGTTACCTAAGTGAACTCCGGGAGTTGGTGATGGACAGGGAGGCCTGGCGTGCTGCGATTCATGGGGTCGCAAAGAGTCNCACTGACTCTATGGACGTGAGTCTGAGTGAACTCCGGGAGATGGTGATGGACAGGGAGGCCTTGTGTGCTGCGATTCATGGGGTCGCAAAGAGTCGGACACAACTGAGCAACTGAACTGAAGTGAACTGATATATAATACTACAACCTGGAAATAGGTAATTTCTACTTAGCTGAACTCAGTACACAGACAAAAATGACTCATGAAATATTTAAAATCATGAATTGTTAGTTTTAACCCACACATTTGAATAAAAATTGGTCAGAGCATACCAAATTTTGGAGCTAAAAATGGCAAACCAGTGAATGACCAGTCGGTAGTTGCTGCCTCCAAAACAAAGCAGAAAATGTTTCTGAGAAAAAGAGGGTAATTGATGAGCAACTTGTGTCAAGGTAAAGAAGGGCGTGGTCACTCACCCAGCTCCAGCTCCAGCACACCTGAGCCTAATCTGTTCATCTCATGGTAACTGAGAAGAGTCACTCATCAACTGTGAATTTTAACATATAAAGGAAGTTTTGTTATTGGTCCACTTGCATAATTCATGTTCCCATGTTTTTTCATATCACAAAATTGCTTCCTTTTACTGTAACTATATTCTGCCCACTTTCCAAAATACAAGTCTCATTTATATCAGTCTCTTGTTAGGTAAAACTGTCCTCTATTTAGCAGTACTCAAAGCTGCCTTTTCTAGCTTTGTAAAATACACACAAACCAGAAAACAGATGAAAACTCACAATACCATCACCCACAGCCGAACTACTAGAATCTTAATCAATGTAGGCCAAAAGCAGACGGACTGAGAAAAACCAATGATGACTACATTTNTACTCAAAGCTGCCTTTTCTAGCTTTGTAAAATACACACAAACCAGAAAACAGATGAAAACTCACAATACCATCACCCACAGCCGAACTACTAGAATCTTAATCAATGTAGGCCAAAAGCAGACGGACTGAGAAAAACCAATGATGACTACATTTCATTGTATAGCCAGTTTCAGCTGTAAAGAAAATGGACACTTTGACTGAGTGACCAATATAATTTCAAGAAGTTGTCTAAATCCAGTAGATTAAACAGTTGGTCTCATGAAAATCAGGAGAGAGCAGACAGGAAACAGTGGGAAAATATAGGGGAATGAAGAGAGTCATGTGCTGGAAGACAAATGTAGCTGAGGGGGAAGTTTAAGTTCAGTAATATGGAGAACTCTCAGGCAGTTATTCCAGGAGTGGATGGAGATGCTAAACTAGAAGTTCTGAGTTCCAGCTGTTTTCTTTGGGTATATCACTTTACCAAAACTATAATCTGCCACTTTTTTTCTAGGCCTCTACAGACTCTCATGCTCTGCCATCTGTTTTAGAACTGAAGACATCATCAATACACCTGAATTACGATGCTCTTATCTCCTCATTCTCACATCTGCTTGCTGAAAAATTAGAAAAGTTTTACTTCACTGTATCTGAGTATCATTTGTCTATCTTGATCCTCCAACTTTTTTCTTTTCTGGGCTAATTCTGGCCTTTCAAAAATGTCTTTACCCCTTCACTTTTTTTCTAAACACAATGCTTTGGCAAGTTTACTGTTCATCATTGCATGCAAGTTGCATAATTTCATAAATGTATTTCATACAACATGACAATGATTAATAAAGAGAGTGAAAAGTGTGGAAATCTCACTGCAATGTACTCAAAACAAGAACAACTCAACCTCTATGCCTTTTTCCATCCTTCTTTTGCTCAATCTAAGGTTTTACGACAGTGGCTGATCAGCAAAAACAAAACAGAATAACCTTACCAAGTGTGACAGAGTGACTCTGAAGGGATACTTTTTAAAATTTTTAATGCCATAAGTTAATTCTTTATTTAAATGCTAATCTATTAGTATAACCCTCTCAAGGCACCGTCAATTTCAGTAATGATGCTGAAGGCTGCAATATGATCAAGGGAAGCCTCTACCACTTGATACAAAGGAGTGGAAATGATAGACAGCTCATTAATCATTTACCCTGGAGATGAACACATTCAGTTCCTGACAGGGGGCTGTAGGTGAATGCTGCCAAAATGAGAAATGTCAACTGTCAAGCCTCATACATAATAACAGTGTAGCTATTTTTAAGCTTTATTGAACATTAGAGTTAAGCTCTTTTTCCCTACAGTTCCATCACATATGCTTGGCAAGTTTTGTTCTCTGAGAATTCATTCTCACTCTGCTCAGACATCTCTGTTTGAGAAAATATATACTCCTCAAACTTTAACATAAGATATTGGAAAGGTTGTTTAGAAATCTGTAGCATCCTGCATATTGGGAGTGAACTCTAAAAGAACTGAGAAATCAAAGAGGCAAAGCAGAAAAGGTATTAATAACTTTTTGGCTCATTTATCTGCACAGTGTATGTTTTATCCGCAGTAAGGATAAAACACATTTTAAGCTCCTCAGATCTCTAGAAGGAACAGATGTATTCTATAATTCATGCAACTATTTTCTGAAGACAGAGGTAAACAGAATTCAATGAAATAGACTTAAAAACATTGTATGTTCACCAAATTAGGTGAACAATGTTACCAAAAGAAATGACCTTCAGAATCTGCCCCAGCTTGTCTATAGTTTATGTGTTATGTTTCCAGTGGAAAATGTTCCCAGCCTGAAGAAATTCTCTTCTGGAAGCCAGCAGTATCTTACAATTCACTGGTAGAATTACATACACTTTTTAAAAAAGAATTCCATGTATTTCAGAAATTCATCTAACTTTTAAAAATGGTGCGTTTGTCCTAAGAGTCACAACTGACCTTGCATTCTATTTTTGAAGAATGGAAGAAGATCAGAATATTTAAGATGAGAAAACACACTAACTCCCCCACACTTATCAAGTTGCTGAATATTTTGCTCCATAAATTAAACATCTTCATCGTACTTGGGGGACATTTATGTGCCATAAAGCTACACGCTTATATTGTACAAATATCAAGTATACCTGCCTAATGAGTAATACAAATTCCAAAATTGATAAGGAAAGTACTTATCCTTTTAACTAACATGTGTAGTAGAGGAACTCTGCAGCAAATTTTTACTATAAAATAATCAGCTATCAAATTACTTGATACTAAGAAGGATACTGTTTTACCTACCACGTTTGGTAGTGGCAACTTCTTAAACTGTTATCAACCAAGTATCTGGCTGCAATGTAAGAAAATGTGAACAAACATGAATTTTGACATTTGCCTTCTCAAGCTCCAGACTTTCTTGCAAACACATCCCCACACACTCCCACTTACCCTCTCTCCCATGTATGTATATACATACATGTGGAATGGAGCTAATATTACTCACGTAAAAAGGCGTAAGACTAACAATTTGCATGGTTTCCTATGAAAATGCCTCTTTCAAATTTACGATACATTACTCCCTTCAAATGCTCTTTAGACTACTCGTCTTTATGACTTCATATTTTAAGAGCCTAACTAGATTCCTATATCAATTTCCAGTTATGAAATTAAGTTATGGCAACATGCTTTTCACAAATTGAATGATGAAAGAATTGTATTCACTGAATTACTATTATTGCTGCTATTTCTGACATTACATAAATTATCCTTTAATCCTAAGGTTACCTTCTTAGCAAAACATTTAAAAATACTATACTATTAATAGATCAGCAAGAAAATTGCATTTTTGAAAAATGTAATGGACCTCTACTTCCTCAAATTATTTCTAATTAGAAAATAAGTTTTAAAGTCCAAAATTAGAAAATTAAATAAAATAAAATGACATTTATTTTGGCCTACCGAGAGACAAGATGCTATTATGATACTCTTTCTAGCAATTACAAATATTAATCTGAGTGAATTTGAGTCTGCTGAAAACAATGCTCATGTCTACCTCTTCCATTAGCCAGCTCCTCCAAGGCAACGGTGGTGCCATCAACCCTTTGAAATCATAACCTTTGAGTGTCCAGCACATGTAAGCATGCTAATGCCTGGTTGCTTGCTGGAAGCATAGACATGCAGGAATGTTCAGAATTCAACACTTAAATATCTTCTAAATTACTGGAAATGAGTTGAGTAAAATGCAGTCTAGCCTGGATTGGACAATAATCATGATTTCTAAATACGAAGGACAGATGTACAGCCACAGGCCCAGAGCCAAAACACAGGAGTCAGGAAACATCATGAGGAACATCTAGGAGCGAGAAGATTGAAATAAAGTCATTAATGATATAGCACTACATCAGCAACAGTTACAAAAGACTGGTCCCAAATAGGAAAAGGAGTATGTCCACGCTGTATATTGTCGCCCTGCTTATTTTATTTATATGCAGAGTACATCATGAGAAACGCTGGACTGGGTGAAGCACAAGCTGGAATCAAGATTGCCAGGAAAAATAGCAATAACCTCAGATATACAGATGACACCCCCTTATGGCAGAAAGGGAAGAAGAACTAAAGAGCCTCTTGATGAAAGTGAAAGAGGAGAGTGAAAAAGTTGGCTTAAAGCTCAACATTCAGAAAACGAAGATCATGGCAACGGTCCCATCACTTCATGGCAAATAGAGGGGGAAACCGTGGAAACAGTGGCTGACTTTATTTTTCTGGGCTCCAAAATCAATGCAGATGGTGACTGAAATTAAAAACACACCATGAAATTAAAAGACACTTACTCCTTGGAATGAAAGTTATGACCAACCTAGACAGCATATTAAAAAGCAGAGACATTACTTTGTCAACAAAAGTCCATTTAGTCAAGGCTATGGTTTTTCCAGTGGTCATGTATAAATGTGAGAGTTGGACTACAAAGCAAGCTGAACGCAGAACTGATGCTTCTGAACTGTGGTGTTGGAGAAGACTCTTGAGAGTCCCTTGGACTGCAAGGAGATCCAACCAGTCCATCCTGAAGGAAATCAGTCCTAGGTGTTCATTGGAAGGACTGATGTTGAAGCCGAAACTCCCAATACTTTGGCCACCTGATGGGAAGAGCTGACTCATTTGAAAAGACCCTGATGCTGAGAAAGATTGAGGGCAGGAGAAGGGGATGACAGAGGATGAGATGGTTGGCTGGCATCACCGACTCAATGGATGAGTTTGGGTGGACTGTGGGAGTTGGTGATGGACAGGGAGGCCTGGTGTGTTGCAGTTTCATAGGGTCGCAAAGAGTCAGACATGACTGAGCAACTGAACCAAACTACCTCAGGAAAGTAAGAATTACCTTATGGATCCATTTGCCAATGTGTTAAATGGAGAACTAAATGCACTTTTTCCAAATATGATGAAAGAGACGATTAAGAAAAAGAACTACCTCTGTTTATTATTCCTATATATTATTGTAGAATATGAAATCTAGAAAAATGCTTTCTGAACAATTAAATGTTTTTTTCATAATACCTTATAGCAAGTATCTTCACGTCAGAGAATAATTTGATTGTTAATTATGGTAAAAACAAGATACCAGGTCATGGGTAATTTTTATAAACGCCATTAAGGTGTGTGTGATGGGGTTTCTCAGGTGGCACTAGTGGTAAAGAACTGGCCTGCTAACACAGGAGACACAAGAGATGCAGGCTTGATCCCTGCCTCAGTCTTCCCAAAGATGTCCTGGTGCAGGGAAGGGTAACCCACTCCAGTAGTCTTGCTTGGAAAATTCTATGGACAGAGGAGCCTGGCGGGTACAGTCCATGGGATGGCAATGAGTCAGACAATACTGGGCGACTGATCACACAAAAGGTGCTGTGATATACGTATTTGTTTACATATTCATCCTTTCTGCAGAAAAACTAGAAGATGCAGATAAGAAAAACACCACTTAAAATCCTACTCTTAAAAGATGACCACTGCTAAAATTTAGTAAATACTCTCCTATAGTGTTCCATGCAAATATTTTCTATACAGACTGTCCTGTAACTTGCCTTTCCCTCCATTTATAAATATATCATATCATTCTTTGTCAATAAAAACATCCATACTATTTGAATAGTTTGTATCCCTCACAAACAATAGCTTATATGTGACAATTTCTTTACTCTTATTTTTGAACATAAATTTCCAATTATAAACAACGTGATTTCACAAAAACATATACTTTTGTGCACTTGTCCAATTAATCTCCCAGAAAATATTCCCAAATCCATCTGTGAAAGCCTTTTAAGCCTTTTGATATATATTACTCACTGTCCTCAGGAAAACTTGTAACAAAATACTCTTACAAGTTATCTGAGAATGTTCCTTTCCCATAGCCATGAAAATGCGTATTATTTGAATCTATACTGGCAAGTGAATAGTATCCTTTTGTCATTTTAATTATCATTACTTTATTACCATCTTAATATTTATTGGCCATTTTCACTGTACAAATCCTTGAAAAGTATTATCCACTTGTGTTTTTTCCTTATGGATCTGAAAACATTCTTTGTGAATTAAGAGTCTTATTCGTATGCATGTTGCAGCTTACCTGTTTGCTCGCCTCAGTTTATGGTATTTCTGCTACACCAAACCTTAAGGACTTGGAAAAGAGCAAAGCTGTGCCTTCACCCACGCTCCTCTTCTGCACTGCTGCGTGCAGAACCTGTGGGAACCACGTAATACTTGTTTTATGCTAGTCTATAATGGGAAGGATTCTAGGATTTCCTATGTTGATATTGGCTATTTGAGACAGACAATAAAATTGGACATGGAAAAATAGAGGAAAAATATTCCCTTTTCATGATTAAAAACAAAGTGAAAGTACAGATCGGGAACCAATTTTGTGGATTTTATCAACTGACTTTTATATCCAAAAAGCCACTGACAAGTTTGTTTGCTTGCTTTTCTCTTTTGGTGTATCAATACTAAATATAGTAAACCCTCCTTTGTCGTGGTGGATTATCCTCTGATACACAGCCCATAAAGTAGGACAGAGAAGTATGAAACATGAGAAGTGCAGACTGGGAAGTCAGACTACTGGAGTCTAAGTTTTGGCTCTGCTATAATTAGCTGTATAACCTAGGACAAGTGACCCAACGTCCCTACCCCTTAACCACTTCATGTGTAGAATGGGAACAGTAATAGTGAATCTGCCTCACAGGGCTACAGTGAGGCCTAAAACACCATAATGTGCATTGTACCTGACATACAAAAAGCACCAATAGTAACTACTATTCTCAGTAATATACTGTGGGATTAGATATTCACTTTCTGGTTGCTTTGTCACTGAATTCTGTCCAACTCTTTACTGACTCCATGGACGGTAGCCCACCAGGTTCCTCTGTCCAGATTTCCCAGGCAAGAATACTGGAGAAGGTTGCCATTCCTTTCCCCAGGGATCAAACCCGCCATCTCCTGCATTAGTAAGCAGGTTCTTTACAACTGAGCCATCAGGGAAGCAGATATTCACTTTATTTATGAATTTATATAGCTATCCCAAGGGAAAATAGACTTCACAGTGTACTTCCTTTTTTATTACCACCACTACCCCAAAATTTTAACTTAAATGAACATCAAGTATAAAAGAATGGCAGGAAAGGAAGGATTATACTGAGAAAATCCTAGATATTTTCTCCTATGTGAAGGCCAGAATATGAGTTGAAAATAGATATGAAAACAACCTCAAGTTTTCAAGAGTTGCCAGTCAGCTGTGTAGATTGACACAAATTTTAATTTTCATCCATGGGTTCCCTCTTCTATCACACTAAAATCCTAGGTGGTTGTTCAGAGGACTTCTTCATATAGGGAAGAAGTAATAGTCAAAATATAGGATAAACAAAAGTAGTGAAGTTCTATCTCAAAAGAAAGATTTGTATTGATTCAGATTTGGAAAAACAAGCCCTTGGGAAATTTTCACTACTGAGAGGAATTTATACTTTGTTTAAAGTATACCACATTTAATTAAAATGTACCGACACATGGGTAACCAATAAAGATTAGGTAACAATGACTGTTAAGCATTACTTTTACAGAGCATTCTGTGACAAAGATATAACACTCCATGTTTATTTCATAACCTAACACTCCCAATTACCCTATGAAGGAGGAATGTATTAGGAAACTGAAGCTCAAAAAGGTTAGGTCACTTAGCCAAGACACTGGGGCTAGGATTATAATTTCAAAGCCCATACTTTGAATATCTGCAAATGAATGACTGAAATTACATTCAGCCATGCAGTTAAACACAGAACTACATTGTTCCTAACTCTTGTTGTGTGTAGCACTGACAATGGACAGATACTCTTAAAATATATCGTTTTAAAGAACCATTATTCTGGAAAGCTGAAAAACAGAGTCAACAAAAAAAGTTACTTCTAATATTATCAAATTTGCCACCAAAGTAACAAGACATTATCTTACTGTATTATTTGCAGAGTGGTCATATACAATTTCTAGGTTAGGTGTGTTGACTTCAATTTTTTAAATAAAAACATCTTTATTAAACACTTCTATTTAACATGTTTATGTAAAATCTCTCATTTTCTAAACCCAAATATTAGTCAACTAGTAATAAAAATGAAAAATTAACCTATTTTCATGGTCCATATACAATGAGATGCAAAATAAGCATAATAAACATCTTACAGGAATTTTTGAGATCACAGAAAATATTAGGAGACTGACACATAGGTTTAAACAATTATTTGTAAAAATGTCACCCTTTGGTTATAAACAAGCATATTATATAACAGACTTTATATCTTATATTGTATTTCCAAAAATTACACATATTTTAGATATAACCCTATCCTAAACGTCAACTCAAAAAATTTACCTTACTTTAGCTAAGGAGAAATAAAAATGTATGACAGTTTGACATTAAAGCCAATTTTGCATACTATAGACAGAGTAAGAAACACTTCACCTGAAGCAACTTTAAGGGTAAAGGTTATATTTAATAAAGTGAAATCAGGAAGACTTACTTAGAAGACTAGAAAAAGTCCCCTTAGTAACAATCTTTAACAAAACCAAATACACATACACACACACACACACACAACTATTTCCAGTTCTTTGATTTAAACAAAAGATCATCTTGATGAGATGTTTACTGTAGATATGCAATTTTTTCCTAGAAAAGGACCTTTTGTAAAAAGACCTCAAAGCAAAAAATAAATTTAATCTTTGTTCAGGACTTAGGTCTTACCTCAAATTAATCTAATAGATCTTAGTTTTACTAGGTAAAATTGCTAACATAAAAGCTTCTAAAATTCTATAAGATATTTCTACTTCAAAATCTAAATTTCAGGCTTACTATTTTTCTAAAAGTACTACTTCCAACTATGAAATTCAGTCCTCTGCATATGTCAGATGATGTTATAAATCTTCGTATTTCTCTTTTAACTATCTAGCTGTGAAAAGGGAAAAAATAAAATTTTAAAATGAAGTCCCTGTATTGGCCCAGACATACTTATTTTTAGAAATATAAAAAGATGAAATTGTCTCCAAAGTGACTCTGTTTTCCTCAACATCTCCATCTACCTTTGAAAAAATAGAATATTCTACAAGAGGGGCTCTCACAGTAGGGACATATAGATTATGCTGAATGGTGGTCACATAAAACCTTGTACAGACTCTGCATTCTGCACAATGCTTCCAGATGATGAGCGTAAGTTGATGAATTAACCGGGAAAGAAACTTTGGAAGACAAATCAGGACACTGGGAAAGCAAAACGTGGAAATGGAAAATTTTATACACTTTTCCTTAAAATGGTGCATATTTTTCTCCTCATATGAGAAAAAGTCATATGACATATTCTCAATTTTGACCTTTCTTAGGAAGACAGTAAATGTCAGTGCCAAAAGATTTATCTGAAAATCAAAGTGTATGAGAGAAAAGACTCCTTAAAAAAGATGTATCAATCATACACTGAGAAATAATTCTCCAGCGTAGGGTAGGTGGAGTCTTTCTAATTCTAAAAGTAAAAACCCACAATATTATCTGAAAGGAAACCAAGCATGTTTGAGCTTAAACTACTATCTCAACCACTAAATTATTCAGATTACTCTATTTCAAAAGTGTGCAGATTTTACTGAAAGATACCCAGTTTCAATGTAACAGGTATGGGTTCAAGGTCTGTTCTTAGTGATTCCAGAAACTGCTTGCAGAGCATTCATAATTTCAACAAAACCCGAGGACATTCTTTCCAAAATGAATGTCTTCAACCTACTGAACAGAATTCATGCTCACACTCTGATGTTCATTTCAGCAGCATTTGTCTCTGTGAAGTACATCAAAATCACTCAAACATCAAATTGCTGATTTGATAGAATGATTTATTTTCCCATTACAGGAAAGTAATGAATGGCTTGTTCTGAGGTATCCTTCTGAGCTACGAAGGACCTCTATTAGGAAACCTTGCACTTGAAGGTTCCTCTTTAGGTGACAGCAATTTATGGCTGGACAGTCTCTGCGGGTACCAGATTTCCTGTTGTGTCCAACTGCATACATTTACACGTGCATGCAGACACGGGACACTCGGCGTGATCCCTGAAACACAAGTCAAGTCACAGTTAAAAATCTAAACTACACATACCTACACACATTTATCATATAGCCTATTCATATCTATAATGCAATTTTTCAAAATGGCATTTGGAAAGATACAGGAATTAAAACCTGAAGAGCAAAAGCATTAAACTAGAAATAAGCACCAAGCTGAACATGGGGAAAAAGTTACTGAAAAATGAACAGCTTTACTTTCTACATATATCTCATTTACCGTTATGACCATAACAGTCTGTGCTCAGAGTTTAAATTTATGCCAATGCGACAAACTGGGTGCGAAAGTTATAGCAATGAAGAGTACAGGGCCACTGACACCACTCAAAGTGAAAATCAAAGTCGCTCAGTTGTGTCTGACTCTTTGTGACCCCCACAGACTTTGGACCCACATACAATCCATGGAATTCTCCAGGCCAGAATACTGGAGTGGGTGGCCTTTCCCTTCTTCAGGGGATCATCCCAACCCAGGGATCTAAACCCAGGTCTCCCACATTGCAGTTGGATTTTCTACAAGCTGAGCCACAAGGGAACCCAAGAATACTGGAGTGGGTAGCCTATCCCTTCTCCAGGGGGTCTTTCCGACCCACAGATCGAACCTGGATCTCCTGCACTGCAGGCGGATTCTTTACCAACTGAGCTATAAGGGAAGCCCTCAAAGTAAGAGTTAAATATGATCTTGAGTCTCCTTTGTATGAACTGTTTATTTTCTACTTAACAAGCTTATATAAAAGATAACTGTTTGACATGTATTCTATCATTTAACTCAGTTATATACTATACCTTATATATGATGGGATATTCAGTCAGTTGTAAAAAACTGTAAATATATCCTCTCCCTAAATAAAGTTAAATAATGCTTTTCAAACATTTAACCTGTACATTTATTAAAGTTTCTTAAATTGTAAGCATTAATTTTATAGTTTAAGACTATACAAACTAGTGATACAAATGTCTGCATCATCTGTGTTAACTTAAGTGACAGTAAAAAACAAATCCATCCATCCTCTGGCTGTATAAACCTGAAGTGTTTCAGAGGCCCTCTGCTTCATCCCCTGTAGCCCCACGCCTACTGAAGAAGGAATGCACTGATTACCTGAACCAGCTGAGCATGTGTCCAGCATGTCCACCGTGCCTGCAATTGTGACACCATGTAAACCAGTTGTTAAACTGAGCTAATTTTTTGTCCTTGCTCAAGTCTACTTTTTCATCTGATTTGGATCCTCCTATGGGTTAAAAACAATGATCTTCATTAACTATAGCATAATACTTGATTCAAAATTTCTTAAAATGTAGATCTGAAATTATATCAAAATACAAATCACACATCATACTGAAATAGCAGTTTTAATGTCAGAATATAGTTTAGATTGAAAAATAATAACCAGAATTTCTTGTATTTTTAATAGTCAATAATAAGTGGAAAAACAGACATTATCAAACCTACTAAGAAGTAATCCAAATTAACAATTTTAGAGAAATAATCAGTAGTTTAAAAATCTTCTCATAAAGAAAACACCAAGTTTGGTTTACAGGTGAGTTCTACACAAACTTCAGGGCTTCCCAATTGGCACTAGTGGTAAAGAACCCACCTGCCAATGCAAGAGACATAAGAGACGTGGGTTTGATCCCTGGGTTGGGAAGATCCCCTGGAGGACGAAATGGTAACCCACTCTAGTGCCAGGAGAATCCCATGGACAGAGGAAACTGGCAGGGTACAGTCCACAGGGCCGCACAGAGTCAGACACAACTGAAGCAACTTAGCACGCACACACACTTTTCCAAAGTATAGGAAAAGTGGGGAAATTCCCCAATGCCTTTCATAAGGCAGGTATAACTTTGCTAACAAAACCAGACAAAGGTAACATAAAAAAGATTATAGGCCAAATTCCCTCCTGAACAGACATAAAATCCTAAATAAAATATTAGCAAACAGTATGACTCAGCAACTCTCTGGTGATTTAGTCACTGTGTCGTGTCCAACTCTTAAGACCCCATGGACTATAGTCTGCCAGGCTCCTCTACCCATATATTCTCTAGGCAAGAATACTGGGATGAGTTGCCATTTCCTTCTCTAGGGGATCTTCCCAATCCAGGAACTGAACTCAGGTCTCCTGATTGGCAGGCAGATTCCTTACCCACTGAGTCATGAGGGAATCCCTTGGCTTCCGGAAAATGAACTAAAGAAACTTCTGTGCATAGTGAAAGGAGAAGCATGCAGGAATGTTCATAATTGTAATCTGTAAAGAAACAAATGTCCAATGGAAGAATTTGTGTTATACTTAAATGTAAGTAGTAATAAAAATGAATAAATCACAACTACATTCATCAGCACAACTGAAACTAAAATACAAACGAACTCAAACGCTGAGTAAAAACGGCAAGTCAAAGGATATATGCCATTTGATTCATTTATAGAGTTTAAAACACCGGCAAAGGTAAATGTGTGATAAAACTACACAGACAGCAAAAAGTCCATTTCTCCTCCAGGGCTGCTAGCTGTCCCTCTCCGGATACGTGAGAAGAAGACAGGCAAGCAGCTGCGACGGCCGGGTGGGCCGGCACACTCAGCACAGCCGAGAGGAGCTACCCCACGTTGGAGGACAGAGACAGCGGCCGAGAGTGCCAGGCTGTGACAGCACAGGAACAGCTGAGAGGAGCCACCCTTAGTTCAAGTTCAGGGTCGGGGGCTGGGAAGAGCCACCCCGCGTCCGAGGTCAGGGGCGGTGNGCCGGCACACTCAGCACAGCCGAGAGGAGCTACCCCACGTTGGAGGACAGAGACAGCGGCCGAGAGTGCCAGGCTGTGACAGCACAGGAACAGCTGAGAGGAGCCACCCTTAGTTCAAGTTCAGGGTCGGGGGCTGGGAAGAGCCACCCCGCGTCCGAGGTCAGGGGCGGTGGCCGGGAGGAGCCACCCTGTGCCTGAGGCCAGGGTTGGGGGCTGGGAGGAGCCACCCCACGTCCGAGGCCAGGGTTGGGGGCCGGGAAGAGCCACCCTACGTCCGAGGCCAGGGTAGGGGGCTGGGAAGAGCAACTGATTAATTAACAATCAGCACAAGTAGCTGTGACAGCTGGCGCACTCAGCACAAGTGGCTGCGACGACCGGCGCAGTCAGCGCGGCCCAGAGGAGTTACCCCACATTCAAGGTCAGGGGCAGCAGTCAAGACTGCCAGGCTGCGACAGCACAGGAACAGCTGAGAGAAGCCACCCCACGTCCGAGGTCAGGGTCGGGGACCAGGAAGATCAACCCGCGTGCAAGGAGCAGTGGCAGCACTGGCACAGGAGGCCCTAGAGGAGCTATCCCATGTTGAAGGTCAGGAAAGGCGGCGGTGAGGAGGCACCCTTCGTCCAAGGTAAGGAGCAGAGGCTGCNAACATGTATGATATCATAAATGAAACGAATCGCCGGTCTAGGTTCGATGCAGGATGCAGGATGCTTGGGCTAATGCACGGGGATGACTCAGAGAGATGGTGTGGGGTGGAAGCGGGGAAGGGGTGTCGGGATTGGGAGCTCATGTACACTCATGGCTGATTCATGTCAATGTGTAGCAAAACAAATACAGTATTTTAAAGCAAAACAAACTAAAAAAAAAAAATTAAAAAAAAATAAATAAAAGTAAAGGTAGCTCAGACCGTTAGCCTACCATAATATGTTTTTTTTAATTTACATAAATCAAAAAAAAAAAAAAGGAAAAAAATCTGCAACCCTCAGTTAAATAAACTTACGGAAACTCTAGGCGTTTGCGTCACAAAGCAAGATGGGTGGATGCATGTCTAACTGCACACAAAGCTACGAGGAGGTTTGTACACCTCAGTCTTTACACTGCCATGAGCCAATATTTGATTTCTATTAGGTCCTATTTTCGGAGAAAGCAATGGCACCCCACTCCAGCACTCTTGCCTGGAAACTCCCATGGACAGGGGAGCCTAGTGGGCTGCAGTCCGTGGGGTCGCTGAGGGTTGGACACGACTGACCGACTTTAGGTTCACTTTTCTCTTTCATGCGTTGGAGAAGGAAATGGCAACCCACTCCAGTGTTCTTGCCTGGAGAATCCCAGGGACAGGGGAGCCTGGTGGGCTGCCGTCTATGGGGTCGCACAAAGTCGGACACTACTGAAGCGACTTAGCAGCAGCAGTAGCAGCAGGTCCTATTTTAAGAATTCAAGAGTTTTCTGATTTTACAGAATAAAAAAGGAAAACGCTTACTGCTCCGTAATTAACTCAGTTCAATCTGCCTTTAAAAATCAGAAGCAGGCTCCTCTGACTTCTACACTGTTTCCTAGACCCTGTCACACTCATCTACGCAGTGGTCTCCACAGACTCGCGGTAATTACCATCTTTACCAATCTCTTTACTCTAGTATATACTTTGTACTCTGTCTACAACCTGGGCAGGCTTCTCTAAAATCTTAACATATTTAAATCTATCAAACTTTAGAGGACTAGCTTAAATGGCATCTTTATTTTGGTGGGGATGGGGTGGAGTTTTTCAGATAGAAGCAATGTTATCTTCTTTCAAAATTCCTAATATTTTCTTTATAAAATATCTAAAATATCACTTATTCACCTTAGAGAGCCAAGTGTATTTGAGAATTTGAAATATTTAGGGATGTTAGAAAAATAATGAGCAAATATTAAATTACACCCCCCGGAAAACTCTGAGGCAGCATCCTATAATTAAACACAATAGTATTTCTGCGATGAAATATATGAATGTTCACAAACAAGAGAAATAAAAACTTTAATAACCTCATGTCAATCCTGAACAGATTTTTTTCTTTTGCCAGATGAGATTTTGAAAATTCAAAAAAAAAAAAGAAACCTAAACTTTGGCTTTTCAAATCTTATAGAGATTTGGGAATGACAGATAAAAGGATCTGTGGACAGGCATGCTCGGTTGCTCAGTCATGTCCAACTTTTTACAAGCCCATGGACTGTAGCCTGCCAGGTTCCTCTTGTTCATGGAATTCTCCAGGCAAGAATACTGGAGAGGGTTCCCATTTCCTATCCCAGGGGATCTTCCTGACTCAGGGTATGAATCTGCATCTCTTACATCTCCTACACTGGCAGGTGGATTCTTTATTACTGGCACAGCTGGGAAGCCCCAAAGATTCTGAACTAGTATTTATTTTCTAGAACATATAATTTATTTTATGTTAGCTATCCATGCTCATCTATACATTTATATATGATAAGCTCCATGAGGATCTTTGAGTCATCCTAGCAATCAGCCTTAACTTAGTGCATTAAACAAGTATTCAAATTTATGTAGAGACATTACCTCTGTAGCAAATTAAAAAAAATATTTGAAGCAAATATGAGAAAGTTTTAAGGCTTGATAAACCTGGGTGCTGACTTTTCATTAAATTAACAGCCTCTATAACAGAGCTTAAAATGCTTTATGGTTTAATTTTCTTCAAATTCTAGAAAACTGTTATCTTTTCTTACCTATTTCAAAAATAGAAAAACCTGAAAAGCTAGTATCTAGCAAAAAGGAATAGCACTGTAGCCATTACAATCTGCTGAGACTTATGGTCCAAAAGACATATTAAGTTCAATTATTTCTAAGTAATTAAGTTCACATAGAACTTACTAGACACCATATTTTGCTTCCTTGTTCTTTCATTGTAGTAGATTTTTATTTCAAATTGTTATTGTCTTTTTTTTTTAATTTTATTTTTACTTTATTTTACATTACTGTATTGGTTTTGCCATACATTGACATGAATCCACCACGGGTGTACATGAGTTCCCAATCCTGACCCCCCTCCCACCTCCCACCCCATATCATCTCTCTGGATCATCCCTGTGCACCAGTCCCAAGTATCCTGTATCGAACCTAGACTGGCGATTCGTTTCATGTTTCAGTGCCATTCTCCCAAATCATGCCACCCTCTCCCTCTCCCTAAATTGTTATTTTCTATCTATTAGTAGCAACGCCTTCCATGGTGGCTCAGATGGTGAAGAATCGGTCTGTAATGGGGGAGACTTGGGTTCAATCCCTGGGTTGGAAAGATGGAAAAGGAAATGGCAACTCGTTCTGGTACTCTTGCCTGAAGAATTCTATGCACAGAGGAACCTGACGGGCTACAGTCCATGGAATCATAAAGAGCTGAACACAACTGAGGGACTAACGCTTTCTTTCAAGGCCATAAAAAAAGTGATCAACATGCACTATAAAAAGTGAAAGTCCTTGATTAAAACAAGTCAAGACTAAACTGCATGTAAAATATTACATACTACATTTGTTAAACGATGGGGCAGGGGCGGGGTGG
>SJYA01000701.1:211693-286106 GCA_006410615.1 Neotragus moschatus
CGATGGGGCAGGGGCGGGGTGGGGGGGTGGGGGGACTTCCCTGGGTCACAGTGGTTAGGAATCGACCTGCCAACACAAGGGACATGAATTCGGTCCCTGGCTCCAGGAACTAAGATTCCACATGCCACAGGGCAACTAAGTCCATGCGCCACAACTACTAAGCCACACGTCCTGGGGCCTGTGCTCTGCAGTAAGAGCAGTCACCACAGTGAGAAGCCCATGCACTCCACCTAGAGAGTAGCACCTGCTTCCTGCAACTAGAGAAAGCCCATGAGCAGCAACACTGCTAAAAATACCTAAAATAGATAAAAGAAATCCATGTTTTAAAAAAAGAATCTATTCTGAAAAATAGTAACAATACTACTAGCAAATTTCTTTCAGATGTTAAAGCAACAATAAAACAGACTACTTACAAGAATAAGCTACAGAACAGAATTATAAAATTTCATAACTAGGAGGATCTCCCAGTCCAACACTCCATATATAAGTGGGTTAAAGTGACTCTCAATCTCACAGACTGAATGTCACAGAGCCAGAACTAAAACAGGCATTCTGATATCAAATGCAATTCTTCATTCCTTATTCATTTACCAGATATTCAAGTGTTTCTAATTAAAATTTTTGCTTTAGTATGATTTTTAACTTATATAAATAGCTGAAATATTTCCAGCCACTAGGTACATTTATATTCGATTATCTACTGTTCTCAAAAATGTTCTCTATGTTTACGTTAAGCAGTATACAATAATTCTAATATTTTTAACCATTAAAAAAGTACATATATTTACAAGATAGCTGACAGACGTAGCAGAAACACCACCAAAACTTAGAAGGACAGGACTCTGACTGCTAGGTTAATACCTTTCCCATATATTTTCACGGGCAGATTTTGAAGATGAAGTAAGAGAAAATGTCAAAGTGCTTTGAGACGATCAAAAGTTCTTTATCCACACATCTGTTACTAGATGAGGCCACAGTGACTTTTAAACATAAAATTTGAGGGAGCTCCTCTTAGAAAAAGTGGCAAGAAAACAGTATATGATTATTTAACATTTAAGCTCTTCTTACAAACTTTAAACTGGTAAGCATGTGAGATTAGAGATACCGTGGATAGAGAATTTAGTTTTAATGTATAGATTTTCTAAATTAGTTTTAATGTATAGATTTTCTAAATTATCGAACACAAAAACTGCCAAGCCAGCAAAGTGGCTTGCTCTTAGAAATAATATAAACCCAAGGTAGTATGTCTTTTATTTGCAGCATTATTAAATCAATTATGTAGAAACAATTTCAGCTCAAAAAAGTATACTGAATTATTATATAGAATTACGTCATACCAGGACAACTAGAAACAGGTGTTCCCATATTAATGAGGCAAAGTGCACAGCGAGGAAGGGGTTTTCGACAGCCAGGGCAACTTGTGACTTTAGATTTTGTTGGTGAGCCACTGACACCATACTGACTGAAACCTCGACCTTGATGGGGAACAGTGGAACAGCTGTAGGAGATAGACTTTCCACAAAAATTGCAACTCACAAACACCTATAAAACAAATGAAAGGAGAAATAAATAAAATCCAAACTTCATGAATAAAATTTAAAATAATTATTATTTTTCAATAATTTTAAAAATTTTATTCTATACTGTAAGTTATCTGCTAAGCTGGTTAGTTCTAAGACTTCTATTTAGCAGCTACATTATTTGAATACTTGTTACTTTGTTTAGTTATATTCTTCCTAACATCACTGATAGGTACAGAAAAACTCAGAAGCATTAGATTCCAAATTTTAGGAATAACAAAGACTAAATAAGAGTTCGCACTGGGACATTACAAAATACCTAATATGACTTTTGATACAAATTTCAACGATATAATATTCTGACCAAAATTTTCTTGTAAAGAAAAAACTCATTTACTAAGATTAAGAAGGACTTAGGGAGCCTATCATAGTAAATAGCTAAAACTTAGGAATAACAGCAATATAAACTGTTCATTTTACCTTTATATTAAACTCCTAGACCCTCAAACACATTTGATACAGAGTAGTAACAAATATCATGTAACACTCCTTTACTAATATTCAGGTTGTTTTAATATAAACAGTCATTTCTCAACTTTCTAAAACAGGAACACAGCACCATCCAGTGCTCACATCAAGGATATACCTGACTGTTAATGATGTTTAATGCTTGGAATCAGATACAGTGATCTTATGTCAAGTCCTTATGTAATAACTATCTCATGCGGCTTTTTTTAAGTCAAAGTACAGTCGATCTACAATACTGTATAATTTTAAGTGCACAGCTAAGTTAATTCAGTTTTAGAGTCTTTTCAAGAGTCTTTTAGGTTACAACAAGACAGTGTGCTATACAGTAAATTCTTGTTTATTTTAAATAGTGCTTACTTCATGTTTTTTAAACTACTGCTTGAAAAAATTTCTATGTGTAATTAGACATATAGATATACATGTATGTACTATTAAATCCTGCCTAATTACATATAACAGTGTAGAAAAACACAATACCCAGTGCAAAGTGTTAAGAACATACAGTAGTTAAAATCTGAAAGGTCTTAGAATAGACTAGAAAGCCTCACTCAGTCTTAGGACTGAGCTAGGTTTGCCTAAGATCCTCTAGGCCTGCTGTGGTTTATTCTGTGTTAGATTAAAGTGCAAGACACTGAGAGGACTGTTAGAAAGCATAGGATCAAAAAAACATGAAAACTAAACACAAAGTATAGTCTGGTTAGACAAAGACATCAATGGGAACTCAACATGAGCAAAAGAATGAGTTTATTAATATCGATTTGTTAAATTGAACCCTCAATTTACCCTATATAACATGCTATAAACACTTCTTTTTTTGGCTGGGCTATTAGGTACATGTCACAGTTTGATTCTCTGTACAACAGTGTACTTACCTGTGCTAAAGGCTTGGAACTGGGATCCAACTTACTCCTGTGAATATCAAATTCAGCTCGTTTGTGCCAAAACCTCCAGGCATCTAACAAATTTCTATAATTCTCAATCCAGTACTGAACTCTTTCATCTTTAAGAACATCTAAAGGAGAACCCTGAAAAGAAAACATGAATTATTTCAGTTTTTAAAATTTTCCTCTCTAAGCCTGAAGATTCTAGGTAACATGTGAGTGTGAGTCACAAGGGGAGAAACAGGCCACCTTTTTGCCAAAAGCTGGCTCCTAATGAGGACACAGATAAAACAGCTGATGGAAGCTCCATTAATTTAAACTGGCTTCTACCAGTGACATACATATGCACTGTGTATACTATTATGCCTGGCCAGGGAAGTGTAATTCTCTTTTATTTAAGTTTGAAGACCTAAGAGCAATCAATTCACCTCCCTGGTTGAATGCAGTAAAGTAAAAAATCGATGCAAATACTTTTTTTCTCCCAACAATTAAAACTTCTAGGTTGACAAAATATATTTACTCATTCCAAATACACACCAAAACTGCTCAATCCCATTTAAAATAATACTGAGCTTGGTCCTTTCAATCTAGCACTGCACTGTGAATTCAGATGCCATTTTAGTATACCTATCTATTTGAAAATTGAAACTGCTTATTCTCTGCCTGGCCTTCAACTAAAACATGTATTTATCTCCTTAAAAGTTAAAAAAAAAAAAAAAAAAAAAAAGCAAGAAAGAACCCAAAACTGAACAAAAAATGCTTAGTTCTTTGACCCCTAAGCCATGGTGAAAAGGAATACTTTCTTTCCCTTAAATTTACTTTAGATTCCTTCTCACTAACAACTTCAATTAACTGCTAGGAAGACTTTNAAAAAAAAAAAAAAAAAAAAAAAAGCAAGAAAGAACCCAAAACTGAACAAAAAATGCTTAGTTCTTTGACCCCTAAGCCATGGTGAAAAGGAATACTTTCTTTCCCTTAAATTTACTTTAGATTCCTTCTCACTAACAACTTCAATTAACTGCTAGGAAGACTTTTCCAAAAGCTGTACTTTCTCTGGCAGCTGTGACGCTCCACATTTCACCTATGCTTGCTCTGAGTTTTCATATATTGCTTTTAGCTCTGTTCAGGATACCATCCTTATCTTCAAATGAACAAAGCGGAAAAAGCCTCTATCCTCAATGATTCAATGGGCATTAATCTGAAGCCAAGGTTTTCCAGTTTTGGGGCCACAGAGAAAAGTGAAATGTGACAGCAGTTCACATTCATCTTATGGAAAAAAGAAACCTGTAATAGCTAATAAAGACAATCCACCTTTAGACAACTCATCAAGACAGAGAAGCACATCTTTCACCTAGTAATTAAGTATTAATTTCAATTACAAGAGTTAAATTTAGCTAAAAGAACACATGAAAAACTAATAGCTGACAATTTCACTTTTTAAAAAAGTAAACATCTACTGTACTCCTAACGATGACCAACTAAGCCAGAACTAACGGAGAAGGCAATGGCACCCCGCTCCAATAACTCTTGCCTGGAAAATTCCATGCATGGAGGAGCCTGGTAGGCTGTAGTCCATGAGGTTGCTGAGAGTCGGACACGACTGAGCAACTTCACTTTGCGTTTTCACTTTCATGCACTGGAGAAGGAAATGGCAACCCACTCCAGCATTCTCGCCTGGAGAATTCCAGGGACGGGGGAGCCTGGTGGGCTGCCATCTATGGGGTCGCAAAGAGTCGGACATAACTGAAGCGAATTAGCAGCAGCAGCAGCAGCAGCAGCCAGAACTAAATTCCTGATTTAAAAAGACTCACAAAAAAATCAAAAATTTTCCTATCCCACTCTTTCCCCTTCTGTGGCATTAAGGATAAACTAAGAAAGAATCTGGTCAATTCATATTTAGTAAGTCTTCTCTAGAACCATTTCATTAAAAGTTAAAATCAAATTCTGAAAATGTATGCAGAGAAAACAGTTCAGAGGTTAGGTCTGATCAAATTAGAAGGACTTGGGAAATATTATGGGCTTCCCACAGTAGTAAAATTTAAGACCAAAGTGATCAGTAAGTAACCAAACTTCCAAAAGCATTAACCAATGTACTTCAGCAGGAAAGAAACCAGGTATCTATAATGGACTGCAAACAATGTCCAGTACTGAACAATAAAAAAAAAAAAAAACTAGACATATTAGAAACAGGTAAATTGTGGTTCAAAGTAGAGGAAAAAGAAAGTTAAAAGAACTAAACCTAAACAGCCCTTATGTTAGAGTAAGCAAAGACCTCAATGCAACTATTAGACATGTATTCAGACTTACAAGAAATAGTGTTTTAATTATAGACGGATAGGGAACTGAGCTGAAGAATGTAAGCAATAAAAAATAATTGAGACTCTAGAACTAAAAAGTACAATAACTGAAATTAAGAATTCCCTGGAAAAACTAACATCAGATAGAAGGTGAAAGAATAGCCAATTAACACATCAATAGAATTTATCCAGTTTGAAGAAGTGGGACAAATGAAAAGAAAATGAACACAGCTTCAGATACTCATGGGACAAAATCAAAAGGTTTAATACTTGTGCAATAATAGTCCAAGAAAGGGAAGAGAATGAGACTGAGGCAAAAAAAAGAAATACTTAAAAGAAATAATGCCTGAAAACTTCCTAAATCTGATGAAAAACATTGACTCGCAGATCCAAAAACTTGAGTGAATCACAAGCAGGATAAAAAGAACCATAACTAGGTTCAAGGTTTAAACTGCTAAGAATCAAAAAGAAAATCTTGAAAGCAGCCCAGGGGAAACAAAGACAATAATATCTGATTTTTCATCAGAAAAAATGGAAGCCAGAAGACCGTGAAACCATATCTTTAAAGTATTGAAAGAAAATGAGTAAAACAGATATTTTTGATTAAAATTAAGCTATGAGAATCTGTTACCAGCAACTGTGAACTATAAGAAATGCTAAAGAAAAAGGCCAAAGGGAAATGACAAGAGATGAAATCTGAGTCTACTGTAAGGAATAGAGAGTAAAAAAACAGCATGGCCAATAAACAAATATAAAAGCCCATATTTTCACTCTTCACATAAATTACATAAAAGACAACCGACTGTTAAGAGCAAAAATACTAAACTATAAGCTGGAGCTTATAATGTATGTAGAAACAAAACACCTGACAACAGGACAAAGGAGGGAGATTTATAAATGGAATTATGCTATGATAACATTTTTGAAACATGAAATATGAAGCAAAAAGCAGAAAATGTCAGGTGTGAGGATAAAGGGTAAAGTAGGAGGCACGATGTACCAGGTGTGAAATGTAAACTGCTGCTGCTGCTGCTGCTAAGTTGCTTCAGTCGTGTTCGACTCTGTGCAACCCCATGGATGGCAGCCCACCAGGCTCCCCCGTCCCTGGGATTCTCCAGGCAAGAACACTGGAGTGGGTTGCCACTGCCTTCTCCAAAATGTAAACTGCTGCTGCTGCTGCTAAGTCACTTCAGTTGTGTCTGACTCTGTGCGACCCCAGAGACGGCAGCCCACTAGGCTCCCGCATCCCTGGGACTCTCCAGGCAAGAACACTGGAGTGGGCTGCCATTGCCTTGTCTGAAATGTAAACTATGTGGAGTTAAATGGCCGACTGATGAGTTAAGGATGCATACTGTTAGACCTGGAGCAACTACGTAAGAAGAAAATGAAAAGCAGTGTAGCTAAAAAGCCAACACACGAAATAAAGTGAAAGACTAAAATACCCAATCAGCCCAAAAGCAAGCAGGGAAGGAATAGGAAAACAAAACAGAAAACAAACAGCAAGATGGCAGACTAAATCTTGACCATATAAATATAAATGGAGGAAACGTCTCAATTAAAAGGCAGCTGATTATCAGACTGATTTTTTTAAAGCAAGATCCAATTATACACTGCCTTTTAAATATATTTTATAAACCTTGTTAAGAGGTTACCAACCATTTGTGTTTCATAGCCATATATCTATACCGTGATTTAATAGATGTAAACTCATTCTGGTAACAAAACAACGATACCTTATGCTATAGAAGGACGGTAGCCTGATACCTTAAGGTAAGTTTACCTTGTGGTTTGTGGGCCAATATTTACATTTGCTCCTAAGAAGGTAGGGTGGGGGGAGGAGGCATTTTACTTTGTTTACCCAGTATGCAGCACACTACTATACTGCATAAAAGGATAAGAACAGGAAAGAGAACACCAGGAAAGGGTAAGTTCTGCTGGAGAGCTAAGGAAATCTCTGGAAAATGCTCTAAAATGTCACCATTTTTCCAACAAAAGCAAAGTTGTAGGGAATCTTTGCCAGGAATCCATTTTTAATCAGTGGACAGTAAAAACTGAGAGAAAAATAGATGAATGGTTACTCCGAGTCATGCTCATTTAGTAAATGAGGCAATGAGAGAATAAAAGGGAATAATGAGAACTGAGAGCTGTGTGTAACTTGCCCTCTGTACTTCAAGAAAGAGGTACTGTAATTCGGATCAGGGAAAGGCAATCTTTTTGTAGACAGGGTTGTTCTGTCAACAATCAGAGAAATCAAAGAGAGGTTTTTCTGCTTCGTTTGAACTCTACATAAACTCGAGACTGACACTTCTCAAAGGGAAAGGAAAAACTGGGTAATCCAATGCAGGAGGCTTAGGGACAATAAAATAAGGCAGAACTCTTTTGTAGATCAAGTGATTAAATTAAAATTAAAGTTAAATGCCTCCTAAAGATCCTAAGTAAGCAAACGAGCATATCCACTCCGCAAGGGAAGAATATAGAAGGCTAAGCAATTTTTTTTCTCCTTAATAAACTGCTGCCGCCACACTGCACTAACCTGTAACATGCAGTAACTTGCTGTTTGGACATCTCCAGTTCTGTCGACATAACTCTCCATTAAGTCCACTCCATCTTTAGTGAGGCCTGTAAGCAGTATTCCTTCCAAATTTCCAGCATCTTTCATTTCATTGGTCAACTTTTCAATGTACCTATTTAACTGGAAAATTCAAAGTGAGTTTTCTAAAGCAATCCAGTTCACTATTGGCATTTTCTGCTTCATAAATTCTACATTTAGAACAATTTTACTCTTAATGAAAACGTTTTAAAACAAAAGCCCTTGTTAAAACCTAGATATGTTATCTTTAAGTGTGCATCTATTATAAATTACAATACAGCATTCATGATCATTTAAAATATTTCTTTAAAAAGGAAAGGTATTTACTATGCTTTGTTAATTGTTCTATAAAAGATCCACAGACAATTTACTATTTTAAATTTAAAGAAAACTGTCCTTATTATTGAGCTTCCCTGATGGCACTAGTGGTAAAGAATCTGCTTGCCAATGCAGGACACACAGAAGACCGCGGTGGTCAAGAAAATCCCCTGGAGGAGGAAATGGCGCCTCACTCCAGTATTCTTGCCGGGAGAACCCCATGGACAGAGGAGCCTGGCGGGCTGCAGCCCATGGGGTTGCTAAGAGTTGGACATGACTGAGCATCTGAGCAACAACAGTCATTATTATGCAAAGTTCTTGATGGCTATTAAGATGTAATAGAGTCATGGAATCTGAACTGGAAGAAAACTTCAAGATTACCAACAATAAACATTTCTTATATGCAGGATGGATAAACAAGAAGGTTCTACTGCACAGCACAGAAAACTATATTCCATATCCTGTGATAAACTACAATGGGAAAGAATATGAAAAAGAATGTATATAAGCATAAGCGAGGCGCCTTGCTGCACAGCAGAAATGAACACAACACTGTAAAACAACTATACTGCAATAAACTTAAGGCAAAAAAAGAAAAACCTGAAAATCTCTTTTGGGATTTTGATCCAGTAAAGCTCATGAGTCCTTTATAATCTTATCCTAAACAAACAAAATATCAAACCATTTCTTATAAGGTCTTCCCTGACTTTGTGCTGCACGCATGCTCAGTCTCTTAGCTGTGTCGAACTCTTTGCAACCCCATGACTTCATCCTATCCGAAACTCTAGCCAAGGTTGCTTTATACTCCCCTAGTACTGTCTCACTATTGTACTTAGCACACTGTATTTGGTTCAGTTCAGTCGCTCAGTTGTGTCCGACTCTTTGCGATCCCATGAATAGCAGCACGCCAGGCCTCCCTGTCCATCACCAACTCCCGGAGTTCACTCAGACTCATGCCCATTGAGTCGGTGATGCCATCCAGCCATTTCATCCTCGGTCGTCCCCTTCTCCAGAGCCTTTTCCAATGAGTCAACTCTTCGCATGAGGTGGCCAAAGTACTGGAGTTTCAGTTTCAGCATCATTCCTTCCAAAGAAATCCCACGGCTGATCTCCTTCAGAATGGACTGGTGGGATCTCCTTGCAGTCCAAGGGACTCTCAAGAGTCTTCTCCAGCAGCACAGTTAAAAACCATCAATTCTTCGGCACTCAGCCTTCTTTAGAGTCCAACTCTCACATCCATACATGACTACTGGAAAAACCATAGCCTTGACTAGATGGACTTTAGTCAGCAAAGTAATGTTTCTGCTTTTGAATATGCTATCTAGGTTGGTCATAACTTTTCTTCCAAGGAGTAAGCATCTTTTAATTTCATGGCTGAAGTCAGCATCTGCAGTGATTTTGGAGCCCAGAAAAATAAAGTCTGACACTGTTTCCACTGTTTTCCCATCTATTTCCCATGAAGTGATGGGACTAGATGCCATGATCTTCGTTTTCTGAATGTTGAGCTTTAAGCCAACTTTTTCACTCTCCTCTGTCACTTTCATCAAGAGGCTCTTTAGCTCCTCTTAACTTTCTGCCATAAGGGTGGTGTCATCTGCATATCTGAGGTTATTGATATTNAGATGCCATGATCTTCGTTTTCTGAATGTTGAGCTTTAAGCCAACTTTTTCACTCTCCTCTGTCACTTTCATCAAGAGGCTCTTTAGCTCCTCTTAACTTTCTGCCATAAGGGTGGTGTCATCTGCATATCTGAGGTTATTGATATTTCTCCCAGCAATCTTGATTCCAGCTTGTGTTTCTTCCAGTCCAGCGTTTCTCATGATGTACTCTGCATATAAGTTAAATAAGCAGAGTGACAATATACAGCCTTGACGTACTCCTTTTCCTACACTGTATTACTAGCTAGTTATGTACATTTCTCTCTCACTATCTACATAGCATATTCACGTCAAAGTATTAGTTGCTAAGTCCTGTGTGACTCTTTGCAACATGGACTTTGGCCCGCCAGGCTGCTCTGTCCATGGCAAGAATACTGGAGTGGGTTGCCAAACCCTCATGTACTACCTGTTTACTGTATTAGAAAATGAAGAAATTCTTTAATGTAGCATCACTAAGAGATGTTAAACTACGAAGTTCAACATCTTTACCTACTGACTAATCTCACTCATCATGGCAGAAACAAACTCCTTTTAACTCCGACTCCTTTTTTTTTAATTGAAGTATAGTTGGTTTATACTGGTTTTAGTTTCAGCCATGAATCACTTTGCTCTTTTATATATACATATATGAATCACTTTGCTCTTTTATATATACATATATGAATCACTTTGCTGTACATAAAATATATATACACACAGACAACATTCTTTTTCAGATTATTTTCCCTTACAGATATCACAAGACATTAAGTATAGTTTCCTGTGCTATACAGCAGGTTCTTGTTAAGTCAGCATTCTTAAATAAATACATTTAGGTATGATACATGTTTATGTCTCAATCTAAAAGAAATTACCTCACTTTTTAGAAGAATTCTTAGGTAAACCTCACAGATACATATTTACACATAAAGATTAGTTTTTAATCCATTGACAGTAAATGGTAATCAATTTAAATATCAAATTTAATTAGTTGTTACCTGACCATCACTAAGGAATTTACAAGCAAATGCCACTCTGTCACGTACGGCAACCTTGTTTTCATACTGAAAAGAAGAGAAGCAGCAAGGAGTTACTGTCAGGTGTTGTGAGTTTTAAATTTTTGCAGACTAGATATTTTATACCTAATATACAACTTGATTTTCAAATGTATTAATAAGTTATTGCGTATATACTGGCAGAGCCATGAACTAAGATGCCTTTCTTAAGGTAATGCTCAGGAAACTCAGTGCTAAGGTTATTCATACAAAGTAAAGGTGACCAATTCACTTAAAAAAAACCTAAAACTAGTTCAGTCTTATATAACTTTAACATAAAACAAAAACAGTGGTGTACAGTTTATCAAATTTAAGATGCCAATAATCCTTTCATCATTGAAATTTATTCTGGTAAAACTGAGGAAACCTTTCCTTGGCTTCTAAGTTAATCAGCAAGTTTAGGAAATCTGTGACTTATCGGTAAATATACTAGCACAGTATTTAGAAATATCAATATATGTTTCTCAACTCAAAGTTTTAAAACATACTCTAATAAGTAAACAGACACTTTTGTGGCTATAGTAAAATACTGTCATATAGGTAGGTGGCTTGTTGTAAAATAAGCAGTATTATAATACATTCTTAAGTTTTTGTATACTTATCAATATTGTAAAATACTATTTTGAAAAGTGTTTACCATAAATGTAGAAAGTATAATTCATTTTGTGATAAGTAAAAATACAGTTTAAGGGTGGAAAAAGATCCTATTTCTATTAAAGTCAGTCCATGAAGTACAGTTTTCCTCTTTAAACATAGGTTCATTTCAGTTGATACCTTAGTTGTGTTTTCTCAATTATAAAATATGGTTCTGCCCTAAAGAGGAGACAAACTAGACAGACAAATATTTGGTACAAACTAGATTTAACTCTTGAACTATGTTGCATGTGTTACTATTTTGATCTGGAGAGAGTTATAAATATTGTGTCCCATTTTACAGATGAAAAAACTAAAACCTCAAAAAGTTACCTGACTAGCTTAGGTAATTGAGAGCAAGGACTCAGGCCTGTATCTTCTGATTTCCCAATTCAAAACCTTTCATGAGATTACTGTAACTTACAATTTTTAAAAAAGAACAATGATAATTATTACTTACATATAAAGTTTAATTAGGTACACTTTTGACACAGTGTGGAAATATAAACTTCCTACTCAAGATATGATATCCCTTATTTAGGTATAAGAAAAGAGGGTATTTTTAATAAATCACTTAACTGGAAACATAGAAGTTTAATAATTAGACAATGTATTTCTCTATCAATTTAAACTCTAAACAATCCACTTCTTTTTCTAGTCTTCATTATCTTCTACTACTTCCTAAAAGTATTTTATTTTCTCAAGATGCAACATTTAAAGTCTTCTATTTAACAAAAAGAGTAGTAATAGTAAAAACAAGGCAAAAAAACCCCAATATGCTCTTGGATATTAATATGAAGTGGTTTAAAAAGTTCAATAGTAATTTGCTAAAAGTAAACAAAATACATCACTAAATAATTGTCAAAAGGAACACTAACATTAACATAGTCATTAAGATATCTCAATAAAATACATGTTTTTAGAAATTCTTATGACCTAACATTTAAATCAATTATCAGTGTGTATTTTTAAAAGTGCTATGGCAAAAAAGAAAAAAAAAAAAAAATAGAAATACGTTTCACATTTGGCAGCTCTTCTCAGTGCTAGAAAGAAGCCCAGCAAATGCCAATAAAGTTGTGGTAATAAGGTGAAGCTTAAAACCTAATAATAAAACTGATGAACACTCACTTCTTTCTTTCTTTTCCCACTTTGTGATAAGAACCTATTTAGTGTTGTAGTCATAAAGGTTAAAGCAGGAGAGAGAGGAAAGAAAAAATAGCAATGAAAAGACCAAACTGTGAAAAAATAAAAATAAAATAGTCCACTATAAGTAGTGTGATCATTTATCTTCCAAACTGGACATGTCTGCATGTCTGCAAAGGACAAACACTCAGAAAGATACTTGGATATCCTGACCATCAGTGATTATGCACTGATTTACTTAACTAAAAAAAGAAAAAGACAAGACAAAACAGTATACACACATTTAAAAGATATTTCAATATAAAATATATGTATCTGGAGTTGTAGAGTTCCAGAGTTCAGTTCCTCAGCTAAAGGATAAAATCTTAATCCTTCTATGTCTCTAAATTTTATTATTAAAACCACTAAAAAAAATCAAGTTCAGTTTGCTATCAACGAACTCCAAATTTTTAAGATACCTTGTTTTAAAATAATATAAATGGATCAAAATGGAATGTTACTTTATGCAAGTGACATTTGAAAATTTTAACAAAGTTATATGAAAAACTCCTAGCTTAAAAGAGTCTCACAAAACAGAAACCAGCTTAGCTTACCAATACTCCGTCGTAAGATCCTGCTTCACTTGTCAGAAACGCAAACATGACACAGAGATACGGGTTGTTTAACTGTAATCGTAAAGTGCTGCACATTTCCCTCCAAAGGGAGTTCTTCTCATCCGTATAACCTGATAAAGCCATTGCTACCACATTAAGATTCAGATCACCTGCATATTAAAAAGAACTAGCTGATCAAAGTAATCACAAGCTTAATGCTCCTTCTTCAAGTTCTTCAATCATAAACAGATAAAGATCAGAGGGTGACTTTTAGCCCTCAGAAAAATAATCCCATTAGAATAAGGGTGCTGACACATGCTAGATAATCTGGCAAGAACCACAAGCAAAGACTTCCACTCTTATAAAATTTCTACCCATACTGCAAACCTTGGGCAGGACAAGCACATCTTTTAATTCTTGAATTCTCATTCCAGGCAGATTCCTTCACAGTATGTTACTGTTTAAAGACCTAAATGCCAAGTAGCAAAGCACACTGCCAACTTCATCAACAAGGTCATTTATGTAGAGATGTTTCAAAGTGTTGACAGTAAATATTGTATCTCAGCACTACAGCTTTCAAAATCATCTTGTTTTCCTGTTTCTACATATATAATACCCATGCTTATGTATGTTGTTTTACCAGCAAAGTACTAAAAGTCAGTATTTCAGCATTCTTATTATAGTATTATATTTTTAATTTTTCTCTGGCAAAATTAACTACCAGAATGACCACAGAATTGTATTTAGACATACTTGCAACAAAGTATTTGTTACCAATAGTCATTTAAATATTTGTTCTCAGTAGTTCATATGGGCTGCTGACGAGTTGCTAGGCTGGCAATCAGTCCAATGGGTGCCTAGCCATCTAACCTAAGTTTAGCTTCCAAAGAGAAAATTAAATTCACTATTAACTTTTACTCTTAAGCGTTTTCTACGTTTATTATAGCAACTTTATTATGTTTCTTAATTCTAATCATTTACTTCTTTTTCAAATAAAACAGCATTTTTCACTGTATGTTCTTAATAGCCTGCTCCTCATTTCTAGAAACATTTTCCCCGTTATTTTGTGCCTGCTTCCTGTGCCAGTATCACCACAACAAAGGAGTAACTTCTTTGAATTCTGGTTAGAACAATCTATCTCCAAATGGAAAGGACTATGTGATTCAAGAATAGTAAAGTTTTTTCTCCAGTCCTCAACAAGGTTATTCAAATCACTGAAGATACTTTTCCTCTATTGTTAAGATAGGTGTTTAACACCAAATTTTCCAGGTACTGGATGACAAAATTATCATGCTCTCAGGTCACAGTAAAATTATAATTAGAAATGGCTTTAAATATCAATTCTTTCTTCCATCACCGCATATCTTCTACTGCACTCTCAAACGGGGCAGAGTTATGTTAGAGTACAAGTGAAGGAAAAGAGGCCAATTTGGGCAAAACATTCGCTTTTTCAACTTTTAGACTATATGCTAAATTAACATATTACAGCTAATTTCAAGTGTTTTTCCTATGGTAAAAGAGAACTGTAATAGTTTTTAAGTGGACCACCAAATATTCTGAATACGCATACATAATTTGGCAAGGTGTATTAAAAATTGGTGTACTGAAATGAAATAGTCTGAATAGGAAAAAAAAAAACTGAATTCTTGGATTAAGATTCATTCCTCTGAGTTTTCTCTTGCAAAATGTCAGAGTGAAAATTTTATCACACTTACCTTTGTTTCTTCTTTTAGAAAAAATATTAAATGGATATGATGTTCAAATAAGCAGACTCAAGCAGAAACACTTTTACAGATCAAAGTATGACTTTTATTAGAACTTATATTAGTCTAACTAAAAGTATCATTCAGTTTCCTAAAAGTCAACCAAAAACCATAACAAAAAGTATAAACTAAAATACACTTAAATGTTTGCCATAAAAATGCTTGCAACTAAAGTAGTTCTAGTCTCCAAGAAAAAATATCTTTAAATGTATGTGAACTACTGGGTTGGTCAAAATATATGTGAACATTGTATGGTTATGTTTCTATCTATGAAACTTTCTGGCCAACTTATTATCTTTAAAGAAAAAACACTGAAATAACATTTGTGTATTCTTTGTAATATTACAAAGGCAATTAAGACATTTTCTTTCTCACAAACGTAACCAAAAGTAATGGGCTAAATTTACTTTTATAGATACAGTTCTATGCTAATTTCTCTTTCCAAAACATTTACTAAAAATACTGATTCGAGTTTTAAAAATCATCATTTTTTCTTTCACAGATTCAGTGAATGGCATGTATCTTAGTATATAACCCTATACCTTTTCCTGAAGATGCCCCTTCATTCAGGATCTGGATGGCGCGCCGAATATCCAGGTTGAACAATGCCACAGCAGCTGCTCTCTCCCATTCGCCTTCTTGTACAAGGGAGTTCAAAAATGGGCCCACATCCACATCCGTCCCTTTCTTTATCCACCCACAAAGCTGTAAAGCTAGGATTCTCTCTTCATTTAAATTCTGAATATCACTTTGCTTATCCAGCCCACTCCAATTATGTCTGCTGCTTTCCACCATTCCTAAAAAAGAAACACCTTTATAATGTTTATTTTTTAAACATATTTGGCAAAGAAGTCAGTTTTATACAGAAGTGTTTCAACATTAGATTTTAAATATCCAACTTCTCAGCCACAATATTATGACAGACAGCATAAAGATAAAACATGCCACAAACAAAACATACTTTACACGTTGCTAAGCACAACAGCTTCTTGAGTTACCAGGAAGAGCTACAGGAGTAACAGTCAGTGCTGAGGGCCATGCTGAGGCACTGTTTCAGAAAAGCCTCCCTGATTACCTCGTCTAAAACAGGGTGCCACTTGTTATTATCTAATTGACCACTGGTCCCTCTACTTTCTTTACACTAACATACGCTCTCATGTTTTATTTACTTTTCAGCCTTAGCACTTCTCTTACGAGAACATAAGTTCCAAAAGGGCGAGCATCTTGCCTTTTATTTGAAAGGTATCCCAGTGCCTGAGAACCAACACTCACACTCTCCCCCTCCTTCTGTCGCTCTATGAATATATGCATCCATATGAAAAAGCGAGATAAAAACATCAAAGTACTTTGAAAGGTTAAGTGCTAAGCTAAAATACAACAGGCATGGTCTAAAGGTTTTCCCTGCCTTACTAACCCAGGAGACTTTATATTCTCATTCTCTTTTCGTAAGGAATTGTTTTATGGAAAAGTTTGAAGA
Source organism: Neotragus moschatus (assembly GCA_006410615.1). Lineage (NCBI taxonomy): Eukaryota > Metazoa > Chordata > Mammalia > Artiodactyla > Bovidae > Neotragus > Neotragus moschatus. Next base: position 228,130 of record SJYA01000701.1, read on the forward strand.
TGAGTTATTTGTAAAATTGTGGAAACTTTTAAAAATAGCTAAATACTCTTGAAATTCTTTATTTTTAATCTCACTGCTGGAAGTTTGCCTACTTAGACCAAGGAGTTAGAAAGAGATTTCTGAGAAAAAGTTTTCTTTAAGAGAATACCTGCCCATTAAAAAGAAGTGTGCTGCGCTACTTGCAACCACGAGGGAAGCTGGTGAAGACAAAGTCACTTATAGTTTGCAAAAGTGAAATTTTAAGAATTCTGAGAAAACTCTGAAAAATTAAATAAGGTTAATAAAACATGTTAAAAATTAAAGACTTTTTTCAGAACAACAAATTTAAATTGTTTATAGACAGTATGTAGTCACTAAATTTCAGGTAGAACAAGCTGCAGATGTACTATAAGGTATTTACTTTCACATCTCCTGTGTAAATGTTGGATTCAGTGCTGATGATATTATCTACTGATTAAAAAATACAACTTTAAACAGGTGAACAAAAACCAATTTACTTTTCAGACAATTCCTCTCAGTTTAATAATATTCTAGCTTCTTAAAGAGTTTTTTATTTATTTTATCTTCCCAATCCAGGGATTGAAACTGCATCTCTTATGTCTCCTGTACTGGCAGACGGGTTCTTTACCACTAGTGTCACCTGGTAAAGTGACAAGATTGTATCCCCAAAATTTGAGATTCAGTTCAGTTCAGTTCAGTTGCTCAGTCGTGTCCGACTCTTTGCGACCCCATGAATCGCAGCACACCAGGCCTCCCTGTCCATCACCAACTCCCGGAGTTCACTCAGACTCAGGCCCATCGAGTCAGTGATGCCATCCAGCCATCTCATCCTCGGTCGTCCTCTTCTCCTCCTGCCCCCAATCCCTCCCAGCATCAAAGTCTTTTCCAGTGAGTCAACTCTTCGCATCAGGTGGCCAAAGTACTGGCGTTTCACCTTCAGCATCATTCCTTATAAAGAAATCCCAGGGTGGATCTCCTTCAGAATGGACTGGTTGGATCTCCTTGCAGTCCAAGGGACTCTCAAGAGTCTTCTCCAACCCACAGTTCAAAAGCATCGATTCTTCGGCACTCAGCCTTCTTCACAGTCCAACTCTCACATCCATACATGACCACAGGAAAAACCATAGCCTTGACTAGACGGACCTTAGTCAGCAAAGTAATGTCTCTGCTTTTGAATATGCTATCTAGGTTGGTCATAACTTTTCTTCCAAGGAGTAGGCGTCTTTTAATTTCATGGCTGCAGACTGCCCATATATAAATAATAAAATCATCATTTTATGATGGCTGTGAGGGAAATAAGTGAACCGGGTTCATTTAAACATTAAAAAACATTAAAATTTTTGTTTCAAATACTACATCAGGCAATCAAATACTATTTGTAGATATAAAATTTTGCATTTTTACATCTATACAATAAAAGAGCAGTAAAATAATCCAATGTTTATAAGAGCATTTTGTTCTCAAAAATCTAAATCCCAGATATTCTGCCCCTTAAAGTAATTCCTCTTAATAGGCATGCTTTCTAGATCAGTCTGCCTTTCAAGTATGAAAAATATTTTCATCATGTTGGGTGGAAAGCTGACCAACATTATGTAATTTTCTGCCATCTTAAAAGGAAGGAATTATACCTACCGACAACACTATTACCCTGCTCCAGAAGTTGTATAAGGCCTTCCCTCAGAGCATGCATTCTCTTCCTGACTGAATTCTACACTTGATCCATCCTGTAAACTTGCCTCTGTTTCTTTGCTTCCTTATCTCCAGTGGTCCACACCTCCAAGATTTTACCCACTCTTATCATGGACAAACTCCATATCACGGATATACTCCACATGATTCTTTCTCCAAAAAAGCCACTTTCTAACTACCACCTCACAGCCTTCCAGCTCCCAATCCCAACCTCACAATCATCCTTTGGCCACTCGTATTTACTTGTCAGTGTTCTGTCATCTTCCTCCCTCTCCAACTTAGATCCCAAGGACCAACAAATGAACCAGCCTCTTGCCAGGACCCTTAATTCCCTCGCTCCACCGTCCTTTATTCTTTCTTCTGGTAAAACAACATTGCCCCACAGTCTTCCCATTTCTCAAGACAACTCTCTCCTCTTCTCTATTTCCACAACCTCCCTGCTCTTCTCACCAAGCAAGCCTACTATGTTGCGAAAACAGGAGCCACTGGGTGGAAAACACATCAGCTTCTGATCACTGAACATTAAACAACCTGCATAAACACCTGGGCTTCCGAGGTGGCACAGTGGTAAAGAACCCACCTGCCAATGCAGCAGACAAAAGAGACGTGGGCTTGATCCTTGGGCTGGGAAGATCCCCTGGAGTAGGAAATGGCAAGCCACTTCAGTATTGTCGCATGGAAAATTCCACGGGCAAAGGAGCCTGGTGAGTTACAGGCCAAGGGGTCAGAGAATAGGACGCAACTGAGCATGTACATCCCTTTCCCTTTCCCTGCTATGGAGTAGGCATACACTCTCCTGTCTAAAGCCAAGCTTTCACCTATGTGCTGGTTCCCGTTCCAAGGAATTTTGCTCTTCATGCTCTTTATTCTGCATCTTCCAACTGCTTTGTATGCATTGTTTCTCATCAGGATTTAAACATGCCTAAATCAATTCCATGCTAAAAACAAAACACAAAAGCTCCTCATGACCCCAAATTCGCCTGCTGCTATCACTGTATATCTTCTTGTCCTCCTTCATATAATCAAATTTCTTTGAAGAATTAATTAAAATGAATGATCTCTCCTTTTTCAAACCTACATTTATCCACTGGCCATCACTATCTATCTGTCTCAAATTTATCCCCCAATAAACTCTTTTCTTGCTCTCAAACGCATTCTTCCTGTGCTGTTCCAATCTAATTAACTGCTATTAGTATTGTCCCAGTTGCCTTAGCACACTTCCATTTTTCCTTCCCCTCCACCTTCTTCATCCAATTAATTAAATTTGTCCCACTCTCTCACCTACCCATGTTTCTCTAGCTTCTGCCATTAAGTTCGGTAAGAATTCCATCATATCTTGCCTGATTATTATGGCTTCGGGGGTCCCTGCTATCCAATCGTAATCCTCTCCAATCCATTCCACACACAGACTGACAGCTCTAAAACACAAATCTCATCTTGTTACTGCTCTCTCCTCCTTGTTACTGCTCGCTTCCTCTCCCGCGCTGTCCCTGCAACACTCAATGTGTTCTGTCCCCTCTCCTCTGGGCTCACAGAATCTGCTGCTCCCTGTTGGAACTGTCTTTGCCTTTACCTCCTGCAAGAAACCACCACTAATCCCTACAACCAGATTATTAATTCTATCCACAATTGTCTGTTCTTCCTTGTATTATAACTAACTTTACTTGTCCATATTCTGAACTATATGGGCAATATGAGTTTGAACTGCATGGGTCCACTTACACACAGTTTTCAATAAATACAGTACCTGTATTTTCATTTTACAGATCTCTAAGTGTGGGGAAAAGTTAGTGTTTGATTAAAGATCACAATATGTGGAATCAAAAGAACTAGGCTTTGAGTCCTAATTCTATCTAAACTGTCCTGGCTTCCTGTCCATGAGTGAGTCACTTAAGCAATTTCTTTGTTTTTGAGAAAGAAATATAAGTATGCAAATTTCTGACTGGGGGAGAGGGATCAGCGACCCTAACCACCGCCCTCCCACCTCCTCATTCAAGGGTCAACTATAGACTGTAACGTTCCCAAGAGCAGGAATCCTATCTCGTTCAGTCTCCATGATGAAAGAGATTTAGCTATCTTGTTGATAGTTATGTCTCCAGTTTCTAGAATTCTTGGCATAGAGCGAGCAAGTAATAAATATTTGCCAAATGAATAAACTTACCTTATCTTACAGTTGAAAGAATTAAATCAAGTAACAACGAGAAAGCAACTAGTGTGGTATCTAATTCATAACAGGCACTCGCTACATGTTACTTGTCAGCGAAGTTAAAATTTAGCTGTCCACTCTATAAACCTGTGCATTAGGTTACTGTGGGCAAGATGGCTCCCATGTTGACTTACTATGTGCTGAATTATTAGACATACAATTAGGAAAAGAGAAAAGATTGAAGCCTAAGGACTGCCATCTTTGACAGTCATTTCTCTACTTTTTACTTTGGGGTTGCAGAAACAAAAATACCTAAACCAATCCAAACCAAGCAAAAAGCCAAAAGTCCAGCAATGAGGTAATCTTTCCAACAATAGTCTTAATCAAACAGTTTGGGTAAAAACTACTCTTAACTCATGATACTCAGTTTGTTTCTACTGCACCAAAAACATATAAAGATATTCCATTATTCCCCTGTGCTTTACACGTACTTGGCTGGCTTTTCCCTGAAATATATCAAAATACAGCAAAAAACAATAAACCTCACAATACTGAGAATGCAATGTGGTCTGACCTACTATATAGCTATAAATACTTCTCATCAAGGTAACACAGTATTACTGACCTTTTACTTATATTAATAAAAATGGAAGTCTCTAATTAAACTCTTTCACTTGTTTATAATAAAAGTTACTTTTTTGGGTTGGACCTACTAAGAGAACACCAAAATGAAATAGATGAAATAGTCTACTCAATCTTCAATAATGTGAACCAAAGTAATTTAAAAGTCCTTTAAAAAAAATAAAATAATACAACCATTTAGTTGAAATGCTCAAACTACTCATTAAAAAATAGCATTTTATTTTGTATTTTTTGGTATCGTATTCATGAAAGTTCTATAAAAAAACCAAGTTGGATTTATCACTTCTACTCCTATTTTTTGACTAAATCATAAAAACTACTTTTCTAGCAGCTTGACTCGAGACCAAATTTGGCAGCTATCTAAAGCTAGATATCAAATGCTAGGCTGAGAAAACAACTATAATTCACAACTCAATTCCAATAAAGACAATAGGAACAACTGTTTAAAGAAGCCAGGGAACAAACAGTAAGCCTGGCTTTCTTGTCATATTTCCTGTTTTTTAACTGTTAAATAGTTTATTAATTTCAATCCTACATTAATTCATACATTTTTCAATCATCAAGGACTGAAATAGTAAGGCACTTCAGGTAAGTCCATACTTCATGTCATAGTTATACAAGCCTTGCCATCAGACAGCTAAGTGGGAGGGTTTAGGCAGCAAAATAAAAAGGGGTCTTTTTCAACTAGAAATGTTTCAATTTATTTTTTAAAAAAGCAAATACTGTGATAAAATCTGAACTAACCACCAGGAAGAAACTATAAATCCTCTAATGTAATATCTTTCAAAGTGAGTCTTAAAAAAAAAAAATGAATAAATTAATGACTAGATTTAGAAAAGTCAACTATCCCTTCAAAGAACCAAGACTCCCTCTAAAAAGAATTTTACATATATAAACAATTATGCATTTAACTCAATTCCCTAAAATATCCAATCAGAAACAATGCAATAAAAAAATATGGCCAGATATTACAGTATCCTGAACTAAATATGGGGAAAAAATAAAGAGAACAAAAATTAAAAACATTGCAAAAAATAAAAACAGAATTTTCTTACCCAAAGATGATTTTACAATTGATTTAATTCCTGCATAAACCAATGATCCTTTGTTGCCTGGAGATTTCTGGTCCATATCTTCCGTATACTGCTTCATAAGTATTTAAATGCATAGGAAATACTAGTGATGAAGCATAATAAAGTATTTCAAAACTAAGTTTATTTTCATTTGGAGCCAATTTAGAAAAGGCGTCAGTTCTACTCTGTTACAGAGATCTACTCTTCTTCCTCCTACTCAATCTGCAAGGCAGTATCTCAAGTTCAATAGTTTTAAACAATTTTACTTTGTGATTTTAGTATTACGTGACTTTTACTTGCACACAAAACATTCAGCATGATATTTACAGACTGACCTTTCGGCAAACTTCAAGAACATTTCTATCTGATTCATCACACAGAACTCACCACACAAAGGATATAGTGCAGAGTGTACCAGAGTGACTTGAGCTGAGGATCCTCATTTCCAGCTAAAATATGATTTCTCCACACCTGCTCTGTATCAAGCCCATACCTTGATAAAGCCCGAAGGCGCATCTTCGTTGCTATATCTTTTTCTAAAGAATTATCATTTTCTTCTTCTGCACATTCATACAGATGACGACCACAAGCCCACATCAAAGATGTAATTGGGCTCCAGGCAAGAGAGATCCTTTCAAAAACAGTGAAGTCAGACATTGTCCGGTTAGGGGTTACAACTATCATTCGATTTTGACTCGTCGGATGCCAAGCAAAGGAAGCAATGTAATTGTCACAAGGTTGCACACTTCTTTCAATTATTGTGGGTTCAGTTTCATCACCAATGGGAGTGGGTGTATGCTGCATATCATATAATCTAATTATATTACTATCCCTCGTTAAAGTGGCAAGCAGACCAGTTCTAGTTGGACACCAGGCTACTTTTGTTAAGGGCTTTGGTTGCTCAGTCAAAGTCAAAACTGGCTTCTCAAATTTCCTAAGATCCCATATTGCCACCTGACCTTCATAGAAGGAAGCAACACGATCATGGAAGTATGGGTCTACTGTCACGCCCTGAACAGCTTTCGTATTCACAAACATCTTCTGACTTGTATTCCGAAGATCAAAAATAGCCAGGTTACGATGCATACCAGCAAGCAGAAGTTTCTGGTCTCGTGGAAGCCAACAAAGAGAGAGACAAGCATCATTCTGTCCTAATTCATACAGTGGTTTTGTTACTAATAATGACGTTTCAGTTTCACCTACTGAGAGTCTTACTTTCTCCATGGGAACTATATCAGGGGTATATTTGCTGCAGATATCCCAAATCAGCACTGAAAAGTCAGCTCTATGTTTATCTAGACCAGCAGCAAGCCAGTTACTATCCAGTGGATTCCATGCAAGGGTATTGCATTGTCGTGCGTGTTTTGGAACAAATTCTTTTCCTATCAAATCTCTGAACTTTGAGTTATGATCTTGACCAAGACTTGTCAGTACGACTCGACCATTTGCTTGTCCAACTGCTAGGAGACATTCAGGATCATAACTGAGATACCAGGCAACACATTTCATGTACGGGGTTTCTGAATTTATTGATAGTAATGTAGCTGCAGAGTCTTCAGATAAACGTAGAGATCCAGCTTTGAGTTCTGAATTCACAGTAGATTCCACATGGTAAAGACTAAGTTCAGAGTCACATACAACAAATCTATCAACCTGGTGTGGTGCCCACAATATATCAGGTTTGGTACCGCTCATGTTTACTGATGATCTCAGAGAGTCCAGTTAGGTCCATTCAGTGAAAATCTGATGAAAAATAAAAAGTTTTAAAATGTTAATGAAATATAATTCTAAGCTGGATTTAGAAAGGAAATTTTCTATTAGAAATTTCTACTGAATTCAAGGCAGTATTTATTAATAAAAAGAGGAAAAGAAGGACTTCTTCCAGTTAAGTTGATCTGGTAGAAATCTGAGAACTTCATTCTGGCTTTATTTCCCATGATCAATTATCTTAATTGCACTATTAACAGTACCTTCAATTTAGTACCTTCAATCAGGGTTGAAATAACTTCAGGTGGTGAGTAAATTAGTAAGTATCATCCCTTTGAAGGGGATAAAACATTAAAGGGTTACCGTACCTAAGTAATCACGTATCTAGGTAATAAAGTTGCACTATCCAAAGAACCTTCTGCAATGACAGAAATGTTCTGTCTCTGAACTGTCCAATATGGTAACTATTAGCCACACTGACTACTGAGCACTAGAAAATATGGCAGTGCAAATTTAAAATTTTATTTAAATTAATTTAATATAAATAGCCACATGAGGCCACCATAACGGACAATGCAGATCTGAAGTAAAAGCCACGAGTCTCCTCAAATTTCAATGGTAAGAAGCAGGAATGTACTCAGTTTTAGTCCTAGCTCTGACATATACTATACAGCTAGTACAGTATAGGCTCAAAAAAGGTCTTTTGTGTTTGGGGGTCCTGTTGTTTTCTCATCTATACAGCTTAAGGATTGGTTTAAGACTAGTGTTTTCCGAACTTCTGTTATTCATCTACCACCTGTGCCCTTTTTAATGTTTTTCCTTAAACTAACTCATTCTTAAAATCTGAAAATCAATTTTGCTTTCATCATAAGGTCCATGAATCATGAGTATGACATGTCAAACATATTTTCCTAACACACATTGAATTAATATATAACTATTAAAAATGCAATTGGGTTACCTGAAATCATCCTGTTTATGACCAGTAGGATACACTCCACATTGGGAAACTGAATGAGCAACAGAGGCTTTTTCAATTTTCAATTCTATAACCTTTGAATAGGTATCGAAAAAGGATTTTTGAAAAGGTTAACTATTCTAATAGAAGTTTAAGCACATTTAACCACTAGAAATAGTTATGCTAAAATCTTTTGATCTTGCAAAAGTTTCAGTCAGCAATTACCAGTCTAGAATTTCAACAATTTTCAACTCACAAAATTTAGTGACTGGGAAAAGCCTTTAAAAATTCTAACACTGCCTTATTTCCTTCCTTAATAGGTCTGAAGCCCAAGATCGGTCATTTCAATTATTTTCTTACGAGCACCCTCAACTTCTTCATTTCCCTGCCCCTCCGGTTTGCCTCCCCCAACGCTAACTCAACTGAATTATTCACTGTCTTCTTTCCTCCACCCAGGGTGCCAAGTCTCAGGGCTCTGCATACTGACTCCATAAAAAAATAACTGACAACATGTCTGGCCTGTGGTGCTGTCTCAGCAATTCTTTCATTCCTACTCTGGCCTTTATGAAATTCATCATTATATTATATCAAAGTGATCTTAATAAAACAAACTTATCCAGGTTATCCAACTCCTGCTTAAAACCCTCTCATGGTTTCCAACTGCTCTTCGTATAGACTTCCACCTCTTCAGTATAACCTATAACACCCTAAATGCTTTGGCCTGTCTACGGCTCCAGCCTGCATGCATCCCATTCGCCTCCTTGCTAACTGAGCTCTAGCTTCCTAGGACGTGACCCTCCACCCCCACTGCCACACCTTTGCAAAGGTGGTTTCTTCTTCTGCCTCAAGCAGTCTCCCCTCCCTTCTTGGCCAAGTTAAAACCTGCTCAGCCTGAAATCAACCACCCTCCATCCCCTCCCGAATCTAAAGCAGGTTTCTTAGATATACACGCTCATCGAATCATATTCCTCCCTTTTAAGTCACCCTCTCCATCTCTCCTACTAGTGTTACTTCCCCGGTGGCTCAGATGGTAAAGCATCTTGCTTACAATGGGGGAAGACCTGGGTTCGATCCCTGGGTCCGGAAGATCCTCTGGAGAAGGAAATGGCAACCCACTCCAGTATTCCTGCCTGGAAAATCCCATGGATGGAGAAGCATGGTGGACTACAGTCCATGGGGTCGCAAAGGGTAGGACACGACTGAGAGACTTCACTTTCTCTCTAGATTATAAACTCCCTGAGAGTATGGAAAGTATCTTCTGCTCTCCATGTGAACCTCCAGTACCCAGCACAGTATGAGGCAAGTAGTAGAGACTTAGTAACTACTTGTTAAATAAATGCATTTGTTAAATGCTCCCTCTGACACTGCTTTCTCCAAGTTGTACCAATCTCCCCAGCTTGCACCCCTGCCCCTTCTAGTAGGCTTTGGCTCCAGCTAAAAACTAAGCAGTCACTGTCATAATTGGTTCACCTGTTGGGTAAGGGCCCACAACGAGCAGCCCTGAGAAGATCGCTCTAATACAATGGCTTTCATTTATTCTATTGATATTTACTGGGCCTCTCCTATGTTCTAGACACTGTTCTAAATGCTGGGAACACAGCAGTTAACAGGGACAGATATTTTAGCAACCAGATATCCATCTTGGCAGAGAAAGCAATGGCACCCGACTCCGGTACTCCTGCCTGGAAAATCCCATGGATGGAGGAGCCTGGAAGGCTGCAGTCCAAGGGATCACTTAGGGTGGACACGACTGAGCGACTTCACTTTCACTTTTCACTTTCATGCATTGGAGAAGGAAATGGCAACACACTCCAGTGTTCTTGCCTGGAGAATCCCAGGGATGGGGGAGCCTGGTGGGCTGCCGTCTATGGGGTCGCACAGAGTCGGACACGACTGAAGTGACTTAGCAGCAGCAGTATCCATCTTAGCTGCTATGGACTGAACTGTGTCCTCCCAAAATTTGTATGTTGAAGCCCCAACTCCACATGACTGTCTTGGAGACAAGAGTCTTTAAGGAGGTAATTAAGCTTAAGGCTAAACAAAGTGATAAAGTGAAGCCCTGATCTGGCAGAACTGGCATCCTTAAAAGAAGACGAAAAGATACCAAAGCTCTCTCTCCATATGTGTACATGGGAAGAAGGTAGCTGTCTGAAAGAATAGGTTTCACCAGAATCAGACCATCCTGGCACCCAAATTTGATACTACAGCATCCAGAACTGTAAGAAAACAAATTTACATAGTTTAAGTCAACCAGTCTATGGCATTTTTTTTTCCAGTTGTGGGTGGCACTAGTGGTAAAGAATCTGATTGCCAAGGCAGGAAACATGAGAGACACAGGTTTGATCTCTGGGTGGGGAAGATCCCCTGGAGGAGGGCATGGCAACCCACTCCAGTAGTCTTGCCTGGAGAATCCCCATGGACAGAGGAGTCTGGCAGGCTATGGTTCATAGAGTCGCAGCTGCTGCTGCTGCTAAGTCACTTCAGCCGTGTCCAACTCTGGGCGACCCCATAAACAGCAGCCCACCAGGCTCCCCCGTCCCTAGGATTCTCCAGGCAAGAACAGTGGAGTGGGTTGCCATTTCCTTCTCCTATGCATGAGAGTGAAAAGTGAAAGTGAAGTCGCTCAGTCGTGTCCAACTTTTAGCGACCCCATGGACTGTAGCCCACTAGGCTCCTCCATCCATGGGATTTTCCAGGCAAGAGTACTGGAGTGGGGTGCCATTGCCTTCTCTACAGGGTTGCAGAGTCAGACACAATTGAAGGGACTTAGTGTGTATGCACATACACATACGCACAAGCTAACACACTAGTATAATAAAGCCTGTATCCTTGTGCTGAAGTTATGTCCAATCTTACAGACCATTTAAAAATTTAAGAAGAAAAGGCACCTTGTGTAACAGGAAGTAGCTAAGAAAAACACAAAGAAGGAACANTGCAGAGTCAGACACAATTGAAGGGACTTAGTGTGTATGCACATACACATACGCACAAGCTAACACACTAGTATAATAAAGCCTGTATCCTTGTGCTGAAGTTATGTCCAATCTTACAGACCATTTAAAAATTTAAGAAGAAAAGGCACCTTGTGTAACAGGAAGTAGCTAAGAAAAACACAAAGAAGGAACAGATACTGCCAAATAAGGCTTCATTCATACTCATGCCCTTGTAAACAGAGGAAACCTCTCAACCGTAGGTATCCTAAGATCTGGCCCATCTTCCTATCTCGCTGAAAGACAAATACTAAAATAAGCACATTTATCATATAAGCTTCCATCCCATAGCTGTACTCTTTACACAAATGATCTATGGTAAGAAAACGTGGTACCACATGCCAAAATGCAACTTAAAAAAAAAAAAAGTTACTATAATTTAAAAAACTATTTTACATGACTCACAATTAAGAATAATCTGTAATTCTTTTCATATGATGTATATATTTAGATTACCACCCACAAATCTGACTATAGTAATTCATACAGAATCAGAATTCATACAGAATTTGAGAGATGAGTCTAGCAAACCCTGCTTAATTCACATAGGCGTACAGAGAGGACCAGATGTTTTCATTCTTTCCCAACACCTCCCTACTCCCATCCTAGACTACTGCACAGAGAAAGGATCAACTACATGTGCAGGCCCCCCCCCCGCCCCCCGCCCCACTTATTCAAAACATATTAAGAATTTCAAGACCACGACAGAGAGCACCATACCAAGTGCCAGGCCTTCTAAAGATGGGCCCTGACAATGTCTGCATAGGTCACAGACCATGAAACTGGCCCTGAAAACACAGGTACATCTATACCCTCTTAAAAACACAGCTGACCCTTGAACAACCAAACAGTTGGGTCACTAACCCTCCAGCACAGTCCACATATAGCTGGTCCTCTGTACATGTCATTTCTCTGTATCTGTGGTTCCACAACCTCGAATTCAACCAACTGTGACCCTGTGAGTGAGTGAGTGAAGTCGCTCAGTCGCGTCCGACTCTTTGCGATCCCATGGACTGTAGCCTACCAGGCTCCTCTGTCCATGGGATTTTCCAGGCAACAGTACTGGAGTGGAGTGTCACTTCCTTCTCCAGGGGATCTTCCCAACCCTGTAGCACTGTGGTATTTATCACTGAAAGAAACCCACGTATAAGTGGACGTATGCGGTTGAAGAGCCAACTGTTTTTCTTTTCAGTCCAACATACAATATAGATAGATCCTGGCTCCTGAACAAAGACCAACATGGTGAAGAGCAGAATATCTCCAGCCCCTTACTAGCTTGACCCTAAGTACCTTAAAACGCCAAGACTATAAAATAGAGATAGAACATCTCCTATCTCCAACTCACAGAGTAGTGACAATCAAATTAAACGAGTTCTTTGCATCAAAAATGTGTCAGTATCACTACCATTCCCTTAAACAGCCCTGGAAATGAATGCTTTCAAATGCTGGAAACACCAAGACACTGGGGGCAGAGGGGTGGAGCTGGCCATAATTACAGCTTACATTTAGATCCTCACCTTCAAGTATAACCAGGGCTCACTTCCCAGTAATGGTTTCTGAGCCAAGGAAAGCCATGTTGATGATTCTGTGTTCCTCACCAGATGCTCATCTGTAATAGCATGGTGTTAGCCACATAACGTGAACTTTTCCAACAGTCACATTGAAAAATAAAAAGAAATCAACCAAATCGAATTTAACAATATATTTAACCCGACATGTCAAAAATATTATCCTTCCACCATGCAATCTGTGTAACATTTATGAATGAGACATCTACTTTTCTTCTGGTACCAAGTCTCGTGAATCCAATGTGTACTTTACACTTTCAGCACATCTCAACCCTGTGTGGCTAGTGGACAGTGAAGACCTATATAATATTAAGTGTACAAGGTATCCAACCACCCTTTACATCTTGTTGTTCCCTTTTCTACTTGCCTCCGCACAAGTAATAGCAGCAGCAGTTTCAAGAAATTTCTACTATCACCATTTTCAAGATGTTCTGTATAACCCCAAATTTCCATTAAAATATAGCTATTAAAAAAAACTGCAAAGGCAGTCACTTTCTAAGTGATTTAGGAAGGCTCGTGGCACCTGTGAGAAGCTTTATCCTCTCACGGAATTTTCACGACTCTGTGCAGACAGCGAACAGCGCCACCCGGGTGACAGGCCCTTAAAGTGTTCAACAGAGTACAAGGAGAGCGCGGCCGGTAGCAGAGCCGGGTGAGGCAGCAATCTGCGGGCGGCTCCCACGCTCCAGACACTGGCTGAGTCTCTCGTCCACGGCGAGGNGCTGTGATTCATGGAGTCGCAAAGAGTCGGACACGACTGAGTGACTGAACTGAACTGAACTGAACTGAAGCGCTAATGTGGCAGCCATCAACATTACAATCAAATCTCAGGCCGTCTCTCTGCCTGATCTCTTCTGCTCATTGCGCAGGATTTGAGTAAATCACATTAGTGTTTTTGAAACAGATAAGGTGTTCAAATTCTGTTAATTTTTATTCTCCCATAGCTACTGCCCTAGTTTATTTAGGTCTTAATTACTGCTTGCTGCTGCTGCTGCTAAGTTGCTTCAGTGGTGTCCGACTCTGTGTGACCCCATAGATGGCAGTCCACCAGGCTCCTCTGTCCCTGGGATTCTCCAGGCAAGAACACTGGAGTGGGTTGCCATTGCCTGCTACCCAAACAATAGTCTCCTAACTGGTTTCTGGCTCCCCTGTTCCTACCCTTTTACTCTGAACCACTGATCTCTCTGAAGGACATCTCAAGTGTCTCTCTTATTAGAACCCTTCAATGACTCATGTTTCCTACAGACCAAGATCCAAACTCCTCAGTCTGGAGTTAAGATGTCAATATTGTAAGTCTTCATGGTGGATGAAAAGAAAATTTGTATTTTCAACGGATCAAATTCATTTTAGAATTACCTAAATACAATGAAGTCCAAAGGAGTTGTAAAAGTAGGTTTCTCTTGATAAAATGAGAAAAGATGTCCAGAATCAACACTGAAAGTCAGATACATATCTAATTCTGAAGATAATGAGTTCAGGACCAGTATCATTCTGAGGAAAAGACCAGGTCACTGAAAAATCAAAGCATATCTGATCGCCCTGAGTCAATAATTTGGACTGTTTCTGATGTAATGTACAATGTATGACTAAAAATCTTCAAATGGGTAATGGACTTAATTTTCATGTTCAAAATTTGGACTATTAGTAGCATATTTGCAAAGCTAAGCCTGGCTTTCTTAGTTGAGTATAATTGTTACCCCAGGAAGAAATGGAAGAGGAAAGAAATCAGAAGCATAAAGAGAATCAGAATCAGGACAGAAAGGATGAGGAAACAAGTTTACTTCCTGAGTTTTAGTCCTTTTGTAAATTTTTTATCTGTTTTGTAATTGTTGCAATATTGAGTATATTTTGTCTTCTCTTAAAAATCATTTAAAAGAATCTGCTGATGTAAATTTGAAAAAAGAGATTCAGTTTACAATCATGTTATGAATTTGGAGAAATCTAATTTATTAAGTTAATATATTTCATGAATTATCTGTAAAAATAAGGTATATATTATTTTAAAATTAATTGTTTTGTTCAGTCACTCAGTTGTGTCTGACTCTTCACGACTATAGCATACCAGGCTTCCCTGACCTTCAGCATCTCTCAGAGTTTGCTCAAACTTATGTTCATTGGGTTGATGATGCCATCCAATCAACTCATCCTCTGTCACCCCCTTCTCCTCCTGTTCTCAGTCTCTCCCAGCATCAGAGTCTTTTCTAATGAGTTTCTTTGCATCAGGTGGCCAAAGTATTGGAGCTTCAACTTCAGCATCAGTCCTTCCAATGAATATTCAATGCTGATTTCCTTTAGGATCTACTGATTTGATCTCCTAATAAATGGTGAATATTCCTTTCTATGTAACATATATAAAAACTTCTGGGATATTAAAAAAAAATTATCAACATGAGGTTGTCCCCGTTCTTGCCCAAAATATTTTTTCAGCTCAACTCTTTAATGCGTTCTAGTTAGAGTCCTACTGAATTGTTCCCAGTTACTTTTACACAGCCATTTCCCTAAACATGCTTGTTTTCTACTTTCCCCTGGAATACCCTTCCCTGAGACGTAAAAACATTAAATTCTCTCCATTCCTCAAAATACATCCCTTAGCTTCTCAAAGTCTCCCACAACTGAAGTAATGTCTACTGTTCCAAACTCTTTGGCACTTGTAGCTGGGCCTTGTCTCACATCCTCAGTCTCTTTACATACACACACATACACGTGTATGTGTGTGTGCGTGCACGTGTGCACACATGCTTATATATAATTATGTATTATAATAATGCTATTGCAGGTTACAATATACTCATATAATTCTATTGTGAGTTCCTTTAGGGTAGGATACACATTACAGTCATCACTATTCCCCTTATCATTTGTTGAATCAAAACAACAAATACAAGATGAAAAATTAAACAAACATAATGAATGCTCCCATTTCAACTCAAAATCTAAAAATATTATTATGAAGACAATATTGAAGGACAAGTTTTAAAATTCAGATATTTCTACCGTGCATGACTTTTGTCATTTCCCTATTTTAAGGATTTAGCCATGCTTACACAACATATTTGTTTATGTAACAGAGTGTTAAAAATAGGATTTGTCATCTCTAGTTTTGGCTAAAGCCCCACTAGAGTGGAACAAAACAAGAGGTGATGAATATTCCCACATTCCAAAAATGAGATGCTAACACTTAACACCTATTCAGACCCCGCTTACCCTCTGTTCCCTGCACTTCCGACTTCCGTGTCACAGTCTGGGCCGGGCGCACTCTTTGCAGGTCTCTATTATGGATATTATCGCTCTGTACCGACATTGCCTTTTTATCTAATATTTTATTATAAAAGTTTTCAAATATACTCAGAAGTTGACAGAATTATATAACAAACCCACTACCCACCATCTAGATTCCGCAGTCAACATCTGATCTATAATATCTGACATATTTGCTTGATCATAACATTCATCCATCCCTCTATCCATCTTCTTTTCTTTTAAATGCATACAAAGTTGCAGACACCAGTGCCCTTTACTCTCAAACACTTCAGCACGGTACTGTTAGCTAGAGTTGGATATCTGACTACTTAAAAATATTTTTGGTAAAACATGCCATTGCCTTTTACTCTATCGCTTCCATTAGGCTGAAGTGACTGCATCTTTTTTGGTTTTCTACCCAATGTCTCACACATAGAAGGAACTAGGTTAACATTTGTTAAATGAATGCATTTCAGATTTCACCAGATACTAGTTTCTTAATTCATACATAGAGTAATTTTGTCACTCCTTTGATTCATCTTCTTATTACCCTACCCAGAAAATCTGTAGGTGGCTACCTGTATTTTACCTGTTTAGCATCCCAGGAAGCTAAGAATTCTAATCTGTTAATGATAGTAGACACTCTCTCAAAGTGTCTTTCTACAAAGCCCCACAAGGTGGTGCCCAAATATCTTTTTTCAGACAATAGTCCTTCAAGACCCATGATCAGTCCTCATTCATTTCTGTTAGTATTTGACATTTTTTATTTGGTTAGTTAGCATAATAGAATATTTTATATTCATATATATAATTAATTAAAAATTACTTACATTGAATAAAACTATACATATGTATTTCAGAATCTGTAGTTCTGGAAATAAACAATGAATAATGATTATATTCGGAGAAGGCAGTGGCACCCCACTCCAGCACTCTTGCCTGGAGAATACCATGGACAGAGGAGCCTGGTGGGCCACAGTCCATGGGGTCGCTAAGAGTCGGACACGACTGAGCAACTTCACTTTCATTCCACTTTCATGCACTGGTGAAGGAAATAGCTACCCACTCCAGTGTTCTTGCCTGGAGAATCCCAGGGACGGGGGAGCCTAGTGGGCTGCTGTCTATGGGGTTGCACAGAGTCAGACATGACTGAAGTGACTTAGCAGCAGCAGCAGCAATGATTATATTAGGAACTTTACATTTGTTTTTGTTTGTATTGAATGAAGTATAAGTAGAATGGAGTATGAGTGGGAATGGCAATCCACTCCAGTAGTCTTGCCTGGAAAATTCCATGGACAGAGGGGCCTGATGGCCTAGGTCCGTGCGGTCACACAGCATCGGGCATGACTGAGCAACTGAGCATAGTATTGAAAGGTTTTTCATACCCAAAATAGTAAAATATAAATTCAAGTCCCTTTCTCTGTAAACTTTGAATAATTTACCTTGTACAAATTTAAAAGGACAGAGGAGGAAACAAACTATTATATTAGTTCAGTTCAGTTCGGTTCAGTCGCTCAGTCGTGTCTGACTCTTTGTATAGAAGGAGCTATATAGTTTAGGTGTAACTCAGGAAAAAAAAAAAAAAAGATGACTGCTACCTCAACTGGGAACATTGCTGTGTGAACCAGAGTTGTAATGGATTGACACAATAGGAGAAATAAGTTACTTAATATTCTTAAGATACCTTAGTTCCATGAGTTTGGTTGATTTAAAAAACTTTGTTGAATATTCTTATGAAACACCAAAATGGACTGACTAGAAAACTCACAAGGGTGTTGAGTTTCTATAACTTATTACTCATACAAGTGATGATATCTATCTCTGTTACTGGCTTTATTTTGATCGAGCATCAATAATATGGACCAAATCATTTTACTCAAATCATTGTAGCAATCCAAGGCTACTCTGGCAACCCTGCCCAAACCAGGAGGAGAAAGTTCTTCAACTCTGAGCCTTCAGAAATGGTGTTCATTACCCTTGATGACCCAGGCATGAAGATTTACAGTGAGAGATGAGACTTGTTATTGTGCTGGAATTTAGTCCATGATAAATTGCCCTGAGCCAGTTCTTACTAAAGGAAATATCCACATTTATGAAACATAAATTGTTGGCCAAATAACAGCCTCCTTTTTCTCCTGCTCTGTACAAAGGCCTAGAGACCTGCTGGGGTATTTAGGGACAATGAGAGATGGCTGGCTAACGTACAAAGATCTAAATTTTATTCCCTCACTATCTCATGGGATGATCTTTGGATAAGTCTCAACACCCGCCCTCTACCTTACCACCTGTGAAATGGAAGAATCAAATGAAAGAGGTCTCAAAGTTTCCGTCAGGTTCTGAGATTTGATGCTACTATCTATCCCCAATGTAAGAAAAGTATAACTACCATCTCGGGGAGACATGGAAGAATCTGCCAAGATACAACACACTTTCTAACACCTGAAAATAAAACCAGCCAAATGAAAAACAGAAAATACTTTCCCCATTAAAAAAGCAGACTTTGCTCAAAGCTTAGTAAGTAGATCCGATATTTCTCTTTTTGGGTGGATTCTGCATGGAAAAAGTTAAGACTTCTTTATTCACCGAAGGGAATAATTTTTTTTAAAACTTGGACATTGAAACCTATGATAGAGGAAGACCTGTACACTTCTAGATATTTCTTAGAAAGGAAAATTGTAAAAAATTTCCAGCTAGCACCCTGATTGTTTTTTCATAAGAAATCTGCTCTTAGTAAAGAATAGTACAGAAAGAGAAATATGAATGTTGAAGGAAATTTTTAAAGATTTTCACAGTCGTAAGATTGGTCACTGAGGATTTGTGCTGCCGCTGGGTTCTAGGACCCTCTTGTTGTATATGAGACTCAAGCTGAGGATCAAGCGACAAATGATAAAGCGAGATGATAGACAGATAGATAGATCAGAGAGTAAATAATACAAGAAAAATTGTGGGGACTTCCCTAGTGGTCAGAGTTACGGAGTCACCTTCCAGTGAGGGCGATACGTGTCCCATCCCTGGCCGGGGAACTAAGACCCCACGTGCCTCGGGGCACCTGGGCCCACGCACCACAACTAGAAAGCAGCTCTGCGCTGCAACAGGCAACTGAGACCTGACACAGCCAAATAAAATCAAATATATATTTTTTAAATTGTGGACACAGCAGGGGAAGGAAAGGATGGGATCAGCAGAGCACTGATATATACACTAGCAAAATAGATGGCTAGTGGGAAGTTGCTATATAACACGGGAGCCCAGCCCGGCACTCTGTGATGACCTAGAGGGGTGGGGGGAGGGGAGGGGAGGAAGAGGGAGGGGATATACGTATACTTATAGCTGATTCGAGTTGTTATACAGCAGAAACCAAAACAGCAGCATAAAGCAATTCCCCTCCAATTAAAAAATAAATTTTTTAAAAAAGCAAAAAAAAAATGTAGATGGATGTTAAGGAGCCATGCTGCTCCAGATGTAAGTGATGGCACTATTTCCACATTTTATTACCAAGGATAACGTTCACTTCCTTGTCACTGAATGCTTTGAATCCTTCTCTTAGTTGATAAATAGACCAATACCATTTGGGTGTCTTTCTAATTTATGGTGAATGACATGAGAGAGTATCTGTTATACTTTTGGACTCAAGTTCAGCATAGTTCAGTCGCTCAGTTGTGTCCGACCCTTTGCGACCCCATGGACTGCAGCATGCCAGGCTGCCCTGTCCATCAGCCAACTCCCAGAGCTTACTCAAACTCACGTCCATCGAGTTGGAGTCAAGAAACATAACAAGTCACAGAACCTCCAGAGCTTTGGGACAAGTGTTAGATATTCTACTGTATCAACATTTTGTACTGAAGAAAATAGACTGCTAAAGACTAACTTCTCCAGGCTGGGTAAGAAGGACACTGGTTTCTCCTTTATCAGCTGAAAATGTTCTTTTCTACTGTGGATGAGCAGTCTGGGAGATAGGTGAAATTAGAAGATTGTGAAACACTAAATTATTCCTTGGTCTTGGTCCAGATATGCAACTATGAGATGTCTGTTCTGATATGTTACTAGCCCTTTTGGTGTTCTGTAACCTCAGGCACATAACACCTTCCAATATTCACAAGTCATCTCAGGTTTTGGTTCCTTCTAAATGATCCTTGGACCCTAAAACATCATCACTGTTGAAATGGAGACGTTGGCATTGGTGCCAAAACAAACACAACCAACATAGGTTCTATATGGTTGAATATTTCAACAAATTAAAACATTTCAAAAAGGATTTCCTGTCTAGCAGTGCTTTGAAGGAGAGCAATCTGCTGTATCTGGAGAAGGCAGTGGCACCCTACTCCAGTACTCTTGCCTGGAATCCCATGGGTGGAGGAGCCTGGTAGGCTGCAGTCCATGGAGTCGCGAAGAGTTGGACGTGAATGAGCAACTTCACTTTCACTTTCATGCATTGGAGAAGGCAATGGCAACCCACTCCAGTGTTCTTGCCTGAAGAATCCCAGGGACGGGGCAGCCTGGTGGGTTGCCGACTGAAGAGGCTTAGCAGCAGCAGCAGCAGCAATCTGTTGTATCATGATTCTCAAGTGATTGATGAATGCTTGAAAACTACTTCTAATTATCATTCATTCAACAAGCATTTATGGGGTGTTTACTTAGGCCACCTGCAGCAGTAATAGCAAAAATAGTGTGNCAGCCTGGTGGGTTGCCGACTGAAGAGGCTTAGCAGCAGCAGCAGCAGCAATCTGTTGTATCATGATTCTCAAGTGATTGATGAATGCTTGAAAACTACTTCTAATTATCATTCATTCAACAAGCATTTATGGGGTGTTTACTTAGGCCACCTGCAGCAGTAATAGCAAAAATAGTGTGTTATCATTCTGTATAAAGGCTGCTGCAGACCAACTGTCAGAAGGGCGTGGGCTCCAAGTTGCCTTGTTCTAGTCATCACTGTTCTCTCTGCTCCTTTATTTGGTCTGTGTATGTACCAATTCAATACCCTCCTTTAGGGTTAAGATTGCTTTATTAATGTACCCTTGTGCATTGTTCTTCTGGGTACAAATTGAATTGCTTTATATAAATGAACAGAATATTTTTTTTGAGCCATCTATCCAGTCAACTTAGCGGTGATTTCCACACTTAAGAGTAAAAGGCAGAAAACGTTAGGTTTGAGGTACCCTATCTGCCTTTGAGGTGGGCTTTCCTGGTGGCTCAGATGGTAAAGAATTTGCCTGCAATGCAGGAGATCCAGGTTTGATCCCTGGGTTGGGAAGACTCCCTGGAGAAGGGAATGGCTGCCCACTCTAATATTCTTCCTTGGAGAACCTCGTAGATGAAGGAACCTGGTGGGATAGAGTCCATGGAGTCACAAAGAGCTGGACACGACTGAGTGACTAAGCACATCTGCCTTTGGGGTACAGATGAGTACCCCAATGAATGAGTAGGCAGGGTTCTGACCCCTCACTTATTTCAATCAGAACAGTTCTAAAACAGGAGGTCTTTAGACCCATCTCTCACTTCAGGAGTCACCTGTTTGCAGCCTTGAGGTATTATTTTTATGCAAGTTGTTAACCTACCCTAGGAAAAAGAGCTGATCTTCTGAAGAACTGCCACTTCCTTGATCCATGACTCTCATCTCACACAAGTGAAACATGCGGCTAACATCTACAGGCTATTTAAGATACATATGTGGTTGCTTCCTAGGTCATTCCGCTGTTACTTCTGTGATATATCCATTATTTCCTTTTTTCTATTACCAAAGTCCTACAAAACTTCCTTAGTTCCTCAAAACCTGCTACATGGTGAGGAGGCAAAGAAAATGTTCACATTTCACATGGATGTCAAACTCAATGACGCAGCCTCAGGGATCAGAGTGATTTGAGTTAAGATCCTATTCTAGTATTCTCTAGGATTAGCATGACCATGGCCAAGTTAGTGAGCTCATCTCTTTCTCAACATCCTTTATCTGCAAAACACAAACCCCTGCAGTCCTAACAATGAGCAGATGGTTTGCTTTTGGAGGGCTAAATCCCATAATGTGTGTGAAGCACTTAGCCCAGTGCCTGGCCACCAGGTAAAGAGTTCATGGAATGGAAGCTGTTACTGTTACTATAAGCGGAGATATAAATGCTAAAATGTCTTCCTAAGAAAGCTGATTCTAAATTATAACATGAACACTTCTATAGCTTTTTCTGATCATCTCGCTCTTCCTGATCCTTGAGGGAATCTGTAGAGAAACCGCTATAAATTGTGTAGGGGTCGAGTGGCTTCTTGGCAATATGTTTTGCAGTGACAAATATTGATTTATTAATAATATGGGCTGTAACTACAGGTAGAAAATAGGACAAAAAGAGAATGGAATGACTACAGTGATCACCTTTCCTGGACAGAGACCTCAGAATATTGACCTTGTCATGTAACTCTCCTTGTCATGTTACAGTTTGACAGAATCTTGATAAATAATCAAATTCCCTCCTTCACTTCATAAGTGGGAAACTGAGGTCCCCATGTGAGAGACAGAACCAGGACTAAATGCTATACAATAGTCTGTATATTTGATTATGAAACTTTTCAAAAATCACAAATGTAGAAAGATTAGAGTCACAAATTTTTATATGCTCATCACCTATCTTCAATAATTATCAACCCATTGCCTCTGTTGAAAAGCCAGATTTCCATCTGAGTCTGGGTTGGGAAGATTCCCCTGGACAAAGAAATGGAAACTCACTGCAGTATTCTTGCCTAGGAAATCCCATGGGCAGAGGAGCCTGGTGGGCTACAGTCCATGGGGTCACAAAGATTTGGAACAACTTAATGACTAAGCATCAACAACAAGACCTTGTTTTCTTTGGAATCCTAACTCTATAATTATAGTCACTAAAATCCCCCTGCAATGCGGGAGGTGCAGATTTGACCCCTGGATTGGGAAGATCCCCTGGAGGAGAAAGTGGGAACCCACTTCAGTGTTCTTGCCTGGAAATCCCATGGACAGAGGAGCATGGTGGGCTACAGTCCATGGGGTCACAATGAGTTGGACACGATTGAAGCGACTTAGCATGCACACTCAAGCTGGTATGATTTATCATTCTTCACAGAGCTCTTCAGCAACAGTATCTTAATGGGCAACTTCCAGGCAAAGGACCAGAAAGAGGACATGGCCTGACAAATAAAGGCAGGCTGTCAATAAATGTCTAAACTGTAGAAAATCTGCCCAGGTTATTTTTACAACAGCCTGGAAAGCACAGACTTATTATGAAAGGCACTGCTCCTTTAAGTTACTCACTGATCCCACCCAGATCTTGCACCCTGGCCAAATGCCTAGCCACTCTTGCTTTAATTTAGTCTAAAAAACACGAGTAAAGAATTACAAAAGCTCTAAAGGGAAAGACAATTCTTATTTCCCACCGAACAGAACAATATCGAATAGTCAGCTCCATCCTCAGCAATGGTCCTTGCTGTTGGCACTTGCTTAACCAGTCTTTAATTCCTGTTTGATAAAACTTTATAAGGTAAGACATGACCGTTTTGTTTTAATCACTTGAAACTAGTTCAGACTAGGAACTAGTGGAAGACTAAGCAGTTTACTTATTTATTATGTGAAGAAAGCTTATCAGATTTTTTTATCCCTTGTTATTACTTTAATTATATTATCAGGGAAATAATAATTGTTAAAATGTAGAAATGTAAATTTTAAAGCTATTTTACAATTGATTTTTAATTTATAGCCTACTATGTAGCACTGTTATACTGTTAATATCTTCTGGGACATCTTTTTCTTAATATGGACACATTTTTATAACTCAGCAGTCATTGCAGAATGCTTTATAACATGGTAAGTTTAGTGATTTGGATAAAGTATCTGATCACTTTATCTTCATGGCAAAACAAATGAGATGCAAACATTGTGAATAATTTAGTAAACTTTGCTGAAAGATAATGTTATTTCCAAAAAGTCATAAAATATAAATTCTTTTGGATTTATTGATCCTGATATTTACCCCAAATAAATTTCACACAAAAAAGCCAAAGCTTTGATTAAAGGTAACAATTGTTTCTGCATTTATGAAATGCAAACTGTAGTAAGCACAGAGGTTTATATTTCCTTTATTTAACTAATGGCTCTTTTCCCCTGAAACCTATTTTGTTTGTATATAACTAAATGAGAGAAAGGTGGGAAGTATTAAAAATGGAGACAAAATAAAGCATGACAAAAGGGATCCAAAATGAGTGGGCTCTTAAGATATTAAACTAATAAGAGATTTCAGGATGATAATAGAACTGAGAAACTAGAGAAAGTGTAAGGGTGTCCTCTGGCTAATATCGGAAAGCAACAGCATGACTTTGGTTTCAGAGAACTAGATAAAAAATATCAGAACAAATAGTAGTAAAGTATGAGATGTTGTGATTATTGCTAATGAATCAGTTGTGTTAGGGAACATTATATATATATATAAGGCTTCAGTTATGAATTCATAATTACACGTCAACAAATTGTCTGAGCAAGTGCCTAGTTTAGGGGAAAGATATCTATTTAAAGCCAGCATTTCTGAAGCCCAAAATGAGGCCTGCAAATAAGAGAAATAGTGGTTTTCATCTCAGAATCCTGCATGGGAATCCCCTTCTTTAGGTTTTTGAAGAGTTGTCTTGATCTACAGGCTACAAGCTTGTAAAATCTCTCTTGTTCTCAATGAAATTAAATTTTCAGCCTCTTATTTCCAGAACTTCTGAGAACTTCTTTAAGTACAAGGATCAACAAAAGAAAGAAGTCATATGTAATACCAGGGACATGACGTTATACATCTTCCCCCTCTGAAAATGTAACAGCGGCTGCGTTTTGCTACACAGCTTTGAATGTGAAAATGTGAAAGTATTAGTCACTCAGTCATGTCTGACTCTTTGCTATCCCATGGACTGTAGCTCACCAGGCTCCTCTGTCTCTGGGATTCTCCAGGCAAGAATGCAGGCGTGGGTAGCCACTCTCTTCTCCAGGCGATCTTCCTGATGCAAGGATTGAACCGGGGTCTCCTGCATTGCAGGCAGATTCTTTACCATCTGAGCTCCCAGGGAAGTCCCTTTTAATACCTAGTTGTCTCCAAATTTTAGCATACTTGGTCTGAAGAGCAGTTAACATTTGGTCAATTGCATGTGAGGCAAAGGCCAAGAGATATGGGGCTTCCCTGGTGGCTCAGATAGTAAAGAATCTGCCTGCAATACAGGACACATGATTTTGAACCCCGGGTTAGGAAGATCCCCTGGAGAAGGAAATGTCAACCCACTCCAATATTCTTGCCTGGAGAATTCCATGGGCAGAGGAGCCTGGCGGCCTACAGTCCATGAGGTCACAAAGAGTTGGACATGACTGAGTGACTAAGTACACACAGCACACACACTTGGTCATACTGATACAAAGTCAGCTTAGTGAGCTTCCTGCTAATCGAGGCTATTCGAGGAGCAGACTATGGCATGGAGCCCTCCACTGATTCATCCCCAGACTGATAGCTTTGCTTCTCACTGGGGCTTCTCCATCTGGCATATATGAAGAAATCAGTCACCCATCTCATTCCTTATTGCCTTAGCATGTATTTCCGCCACCCCCCCCACCCCCACCGCTCCCACCCCATTGAGAGTCTGGAAAAAATCATGCACGTGATTTCCCAGATTACCATTCCCTGAAGGCAAGGTGCCAAAGAAGGAAAGCATGATTCTTTTTCCAGAACTTCTAAAGTCTATACACTTCAAGCTGGCAAGCATTTCCAAACCATGCAAAACATGGGGTTCAAAATAAGCCTTCTTCCTTCCATTCTCAGGCACATTGAGCTAGCTACACGTGAGTCTTCTTTTGCCAGGGAAGTCTGTGGCTTTTAGAGGCATTTGGTACATAGCTGGGCTTACTGAGTGCTGAAAATTGCTGAAGATTTAAATACAGGATTATATTTTAATCTACCCAGGAAAATAGTTTCACAGGGCCTTTCAGAGGGAATCGCTTCCTGATTTCAGGTCCTTTATCTGTCCAGTAGTTCTTCCAGCTAACGCTTAGCAAATGTTTCCTTGTTTTTTTTTTTTTTGTTCTTATACTCTTTGACTGACTGGATATGCAGCTGTAGGACAGCTTGAAACTCCAGTGGAGATGAAGTTAACAAAGTAAATGTAGAAAATGGGGTTCTGTGGAAAAAGAAGGGCAATTCAATTTTTGACGACCTCTGAACTCACTGAAATTGTGCATGCAATATTAAGACTGAAATCGTGGTGGCTCTCTACAACCCTGTAAAAATAGTGGCATGGTCAGGAGTTAGTTATAATGAAAATGGATAAAACAACCTTGTAGCAATCTGATACTACCTTGGAGAATGTGGATATGTCAAACAGACCCTGTGATTGAAACACAGTCATCATATAGAGTGGGACTGAAATGTTTTGAAATAGCTCTCCCCTCTCCTGCTCCCCATAATATAACGGGAAATTCAGACTACTTGGATGTAATTCTTTGAATATACAAAAATATTCATTAATAGAAATTTGGTTGTGTCGCCATGGTTTATTTAGATTAGAAACTTAAAAAATCTCCATGTGGATAATTCTCCATAAATACGAATGAAAAACCTTTTCTCTTTCCACATGCTAGCTTTCAGTTTTACGGGCTTGAAATTAAAAACAGCAAAGTCTATATCTTATTAAAATATTTCTAACTGATTTTTTAAATTAAAGGTGCTACAGGCGGATGATTTTTCACCATCCATCATAATGTGGAGCAGACATTCTGTCCTCTATCTCCTGCTTTTGCCAGCTTTTATGAGTCAAGCAATATATGGACAAAGGAAGAAAGGCTCAAAGGCCAATTTACTTGCAAGGAAAAATCTCCAGGGTAAAAAAATGTTTTATCTTTGTTAGTTTTAGTTTCTTAAAACCCTAATATGAATTTTTCCAGATAGCACTTGGTATAAACAGTAAACCACAAATTTATGTATATATGTGATATTCTATTTTGATATGATCATAAGGCCCCTTACATACTTACAGAGCATACTTAAATGGGCACAACAGAGAATGCCACTCGCATAGATAAAGAAACTGAGGCCCAGAAGGTGAAGTGGCATGCTTGAGGCTGCAGACAAATTAACTAGCAAGTCGCAGAGCTAGGATTCAACCTTGAGTTCTATTAGGTACCTCAGCACTGCTGCAATGCAATGCTTTCAATCATTTTCTCCCTTGATTTAAAAAATGTCAAAAAAAAAAAAAAAATTTGCACCCAAACAAGATTGGGGCCTCACCAACATGTTACACAATCTGATAGTGAGGCAGAGTATTGTTTACTTCTAGACAACTTTGCCTAGTGTTTGTTGGATTTTTAAACTACAATGTACTTTCTTTTCCTCTCACTTTAAGTAAGTTTTACCTTGGGAAGATGCTCAGAATATATGGTATTTTCTTTGCTTTTGATTTGCATTATTTTAGAAGAGGAAAAGAATTTGAAGACTTGGGAAAAGATTAAGTTATGTACTATGTCAGCCCAATCTCTAGGGTGCCTCTCTTTCACTTCCTTCTCTTGGAAATCATCTATTCAGACCACATGCCTCAGAGCATTCTTTATGCAAAGTTGTTTTACAAGTGGGGACAAGGATGCTGCCTAACCTATTTGCTCTATTTCAGACTCCACATGCTACATAGATCTTGTCTTCATCGTGGACAGCTCTGAAAGTTCCAAAATTTTTCTCTTCGACAAACAAAAAGATTTTGTGGGTAGCTTGAGTGACAAGATGTTTCAGTTGACCCCAGTTGGCTCCTTGAAATATGACATCAAATTGGCAGCCCTTCAGTTCAGCAGCTCTGTCCAAATTGATCCATCTTTTTCTTCCTGGAAGGATCTACAGACTTTTAAACAGAGGGTCAAGTCAATGAATTTCATTGGGCAAGGTACTTTCTCTTATTATGCCATTGCCAATGCTACGAGGCTACTTAAGAGAGAAGGGCGTAAGGATGGTGTGAAAGTGGCTGTGCTGATGACTGATGGCATTGACCATCCAAAGAATCCAGATGTTCAAAGTATTTCTGAAGATGCCAGAACTGCAGGAATATTATTTATCACCATTGGACTTTCTACCGTAGTCAATGAAACCAAACTGCGCTTGATATCTGGGGATTTACCCAGTGTACCCATTCTCCTGTTGAATGATTCAACCCTTGTCGACAAAATTCAGGATCGCCTGGTAGGTACCTAATGTGTTGATTTTATATATATTTCTTATTATAATGCTGATAATATGTTCACAAATTCTGAAAGGATAATAGGTCAAAAAGATGAAAGGGAAAAAAAACTACCTTTGAAATGGAAAGAAGAATCTTTCTGATGTGTGTCTATATTCTTAACAGTTGGCACCACATAAACTGGGGAGGTACCAGGCTAATTCTCTGTAATTGCATTCCTAACTTTACTATCAGCCAATGCTGAAGATTTTGGAAGGATTCACTTCCATCCATCTGGGATTCCCGTTTGTGCATCGTGGGTTCAGTGAACACTGCTGACTTGTATTCGACACGTGGTCAAATTGCAATCTGCCATATTTGTCTTAAGTTCTTTTTTTTTCCTGTTCCACTTGTGCAGAAATATTTTTTGACCCTTTGTCTCATCATTTGCCATATTATGCTCAAATGAAGGTCATACACTTCCATTTTGAAAATTTATCTCCTTGCTTCTTAGGTGTTAACAAGGTCATCTAACTTTAAGTCACGATTGGCGGCATCACTGCTTTTCTTTATTGGTTATAAGAACCCTTCCTCGCTGCCAGGGAGAACACAAGACAAAGCAATCAAAACAAAGTTCCTCTTCACCACATTTCTCAAGGAGGAACTCCTGGAGATAAGGCCATTGCTTTGTTAAGTGTCAAAAATTAATTTTCTTAAAAATGCTGGTTTAAAAAAAATTCTTGACAGGAGGGCTAGGCTCATGTGTCCTTTAGGTCCTGAGTACTTCATATGGCTCTTTGCTATCGACTGAAAAAAACCTCAGACCCTCTTTCAGAGATTGTCTTGTTTCTTTTGTCCCTTCTCTCAATTCTTTTTCCCAACATTACTTTGATTTTGTTACTCTCAGGTGCTTTTAGCATGAGATGCTGAGTTTTTCTTACCTAAATCACAGTGATTATGTCTTGAGTGCTGTGTATTAAGCATTGTTCTGAGTGCTTTATATATTTTATTTTATTCAATGTTTACAACAATCTTATGATGTAGGTACTCTTATTATCTCCATTTTGTAGTTGAAAATTTAAGGCCAGGCAAAGATCCCAGAGTCTGCATGCTTGACCCTCTAAAGTTACACTGGGAGAGAAGAGAGTAATTTTTTTTAAAGGTTTTCTCAAGCAAAAATTCCTTGAAACAGTTAAGAAACATCCCTCCTCCAAAATCTACTGCTGTTTTTAGCCTTTTCAAACTTGGGCAATAAGGGAAGACGAGGGGGCAGTTCTGCCTAGACCTCGGGCTGTGGGCTCAGTCCCAGGTTCCTGGGGTGCTTACGCGAGCATCTCTTCTGCAGGAAAAGGAACGTGCAGGGAGGTCAGGCTAACTGCCTAGCCCTGCCTGTACCTAGTTTGAGTCCTCACCACTGAATTGGACAGAAGTTTCCAGCATGTGCAAGAAAGAACCCTGGGGTTGTGATAATGAGTCACCTGCTGCTGCCTGGAGAAGCCACAGGACAGGCGGCTCCTTGTTTGGCCAGATGTGTTAGCTCAGGAGGTTCATACTCCCTCCAGACACGCCCTGGCTAAGAACTGCTGCCCAACTGAGAGTGCAGGCTCTTGGCAGTACATCCGAAGCAAAACTGTTTCTGGGGGAACCGAAAAATGACCAAGCATCCTAATGACTCTGCTCTTCCGTAGCATCCTCTGATTTCGGCTTGTTTGTTCAGATGGAAGCTCTGTGAACAAGCCATTTCTTAGAAGGAGGTGCTACTTTCCAAACAAATTGTAGGATCCAAACAGCTCATTGGGGTTTTCAGAGAGATATATACTAAGTATCAATGTTTCAAATGGCCACTGTCTAGGAAGCAAAACTGGACTTTTGCTCAGACTATTTGAAAAAGTCCTTACCTAATCTGTTTCTATTATATCTGCAGTTCAATTTTTTAAACTTTTAATTTTGAAATAATCATGAACTTGACTTAAAAAAATAAGTCACTTATGTATTAATATAAAACTTCATCTACTTTAAGTGCAAAATTCCGTGAGTTTTTCTAGATGTATTCACCCATGAAAC
The DNA here is from genome assembly GCA_006410615.1 of Neotragus moschatus. Taxonomy (NCBI): domain Eukaryota; kingdom Metazoa; phylum Chordata; class Mammalia; order Artiodactyla; family Bovidae; genus Neotragus; species Neotragus moschatus. Next base: position 258,366 of record SJYA01000701.1, read on the forward strand.
CACCAACACAAATAGGATACAGAACATTTCCATCATCTCTAAAAGTTTCCTTACGCCTCTTTGCAATACATGCATCCCTTGTTCCTGAGGTACTACTGACCTGACTTGTCAACCTGAATTAGTGTCCAACTTCTAGAATTTTATACAAACAAGCTCACATCATGTCAGGTTCATACTCCCAGTGTAATGATTCTGAAATTCATCTGGGTGGTTTTTGAATTGTCAGTTTATCCTTTTCATTGCAGAGTAGACTTTAGTTGAATTTATGGACAGGAGTGTACACAGTGAATAGATTTTGCAGGAGCCCAGACAAATCAAGGAATCATTGCATGTTCCTTGGCACCTCTATCAGTGAGTATCATGTAAGAACCCCTGAAAACAATGGTTCTAAATTACCCAAGAGAGACCTGATGACTCCAAGAAGAAAATATTCATGTTTCTGTTTTATTAAGATTTACAGAACATTACTGAACCCTAGAGAAATACATTCAAACCAACCTTCTGGATATATTACTTGGTCCTTTCAAAGAGCATGAGAGAGAGTATGTGGATATTACAAAAAATTTCTTTATTACCTTTGACATTAAACTTTTAAAAAAGTCTTCTTGGGAATAACAATTGTAACAAATTGGTCTCCTTATTTGGAGAGTACTAAGAAAAACAATAATTTAGTGCATCTTCTCCCTCACAGAGCAAGAAGGGATCAATTCATCATTTCTGTATCATCTTTAGAATCCTAGGCTTCATTGATTTACTAGGATGGTCCACTTCCCGGTTTTTTAAGGCCTCCTCTGTTTAGAGCCTTATTTCTGTTCTCTGAGATTTGATAATGGCTCTTCTTCTGCTATATTAAGTTGCAAATATTATTTTTGTCATGGGATTTGTAATCCTTGCCTACTAAGTTCTATATTCTCACCCCATTTGCTGTCATGCTAGTAACTTTGGCACTTTCCTCACATTTTCTCTGTTCCCTTCTGAGAGCGTTGACCTCATGGTCAAATGCTCTCAAAATTGGCAATTCCAGTCTAGACTTCTTTTTTCCCCACATATCTAACATCATAAAATGCCCCTTCTTTTTGCTCTGATGAGGTCCTTTCTCTATTTATACTTTTTCATTTAAATCACAGTATCCACCTAGACTTTCACTGAACACGGTCTTCCCTCTGGCTTTGACCACGTTTTCTCAACTGTTCTCCACATGGCCTGCCTCTCTGCTTAAGCAAAATACCTTACTACTCTCCAAGCCTCCAGGTCTGTCCACTTTTTAAAAATGTCCCTCCTCAGTGCTTCCTTTGTCTGATTGCCCACATTGGTCTTTTATGCCTTTTATCCTTACCAACTTTGACATATAGAACAACATTCCACTAGTGAGTTGGTCCTTTGCATTCCTTTATTCAAAATCATCCAGAAGGCCAACCATTTCCAAATAACCATCCTATTCCTCTTTCTCTGCCCGCCAAGTCTAGGCTCTCCTTCCCATGCAGCTTGCTGTGCGGTATTCTCCATCACTGGGGTTTACGGACTACAAGTGTCCTTAGGGAATGCAGCTTTGTTCTTGTTTGAAACAGTCTTATCTATTGTGCGGTTTGGGTCCATTTTTGTTTCCACGGAAATATAAATTCAAGCAAACACAAAAGGCAATGAGTTCCAAAAATAATTAGTTGCATTGTTACAGCTTTTAAGCCTCGTGGCACATACATTTAAAGGTAATGTGGCAAAGCAGAAATTGAATTTTCAAAGGAAAAGCTAAGAAAGTGTAAAATTACACATCTGCCGCACTAACAGCTAAATTTATGAGTTTAAAATCAATAAGGACACTGCTTACTATAAAAAGGTGATAAAGGGACACAACTTTGAATTTTTCTTTATTTCAGTAGCTATTTTACAATTTTACCTGAATTATTAGTTGCTTTACTGCCTCTCTTTCATATTTCTTTTTCTTCTCTCCCTCTCAGACAAAGGCAAGTTTCTGATGAATATTTTAAATATTTTCACAATTTGGATCATGTTCTAGGCATTCATCTTCAACTTTCTTTTTCATTCAACTTTTTAGGAAATTTATCTGTTAAAATATATAAATTCAATACATTGATTTTAACTGCTGAGTGGTATTTTGCTTATCGATCCAATATGTTATTGATGGATATTTTATTTCAGATTTTTCACTATTAAAAAACAATGAATGCTGAACTATCCAAGAATTTCTCTAGGGTGTGTCTGGAAAGTATGTCAGGATCACAGGTGGAAGCCACGACTTGTCCTGGGCAGCCTAGAGATAAAGTATGTAAATTTCAACTTTCTAGGCACAGCCAAATATTCTAGAGAGGGTAATGCTGTTTTACACTAAAATTGTCAGTTTAGCTGAGTTTCCATTGTCCACATGACCTACCAGTTCTTAAAGACACAAGTAGCCCATCTGGTTTACTTTGCCTAGTAATTTAAAATCACTGGGGTAGGGCAAGAGAAAAAGAGCATAGTTCAGATGCTGATTTTGGTAGATAGGGTCTGTGGCCAGAGTTGGACTGCTCCCAAGGCCATGGGGTCAAGTGTCTTTGTTTTATAGACATGGAAAATGAACTGGAGGGATTACATGACTTGCCCACGGTCAGGTGTCTAGATAATGGTGGAAACGGGATGAAAATCCTAGATGACACTTAATTCCTAAATTTTTCTCTGATTAAATCACCAGAACTACTTAAAGCATGTTGCTATATCTTCTCTAAATAATTCATTTATATCAAAATAAAAGTAGAATAAAAACAAAACTAAAAGGAGGCAGAGAAAGGTCAACTCTAACTTATCTTTAGCGTCCTCATTACATTCTTTAACAACTTACAACAAATATTCCAGTGCTTTTTGCTTCCATTTTCTATTTTATCATGTGTGAGCTACTCCTCAGATTCAGTCATAAGGCATTAATTTGACACATAAATTCTACCTTCAGAGAGTAATAATTCTATCTGCAAACATAGCTTGTGTCCACTGATTCAGACATGATCTTCAGTACACTTTTCAGGTAATAATACCCCACTGAATTGGAGTGGAGTAGTGAGGTCTAAAGGTCTGACAAAAACCACATTGCGAATTTCTCTAAACTTATGAACTGAAAGTAGTTTTGAAAAATATTCTGGCTAATTCATCTCTGTGTAGTTAAGTAGGAAATAGAGCTGAGCTTGTTCAGGTAGCTCAGCCCAAGAATGTGACCTTGGGCAAGTCACAGCACTGCGTCTCAAGTTTCTTTATGACAGAATGAGCCACTGGACCACACTGACTTCTAAGGCTCATTAATATTTCATGAAGTTATCACCCTAAAATTAATGTTCTAATGCTAAACAATAAATGCACATCTGTATAGGGATAAAATAGCTTCCCTGACAGCTCAGATGGTAAAGAATCCACCTGCAATGCAGGACAACTTCATTCAATTCCTGGGTCGGGAAGATCCCTGGAGAAGGGATACGCTAATACACTCCAGTATTTACAGTCTTCCCTCATGGCTTAGATGTTAAAGAATCCGATCCACCTGCAATGTGGGAGACCTGGGTTCGATCCCTGGGTTGGGAAGATCCCCTGGAGGAGGGCATAGCAACCTACTCCAGTTTTCTTACCTGGAGAAACCCCATGTACAAAGGAGCCTGGTGGGCTATAGTCCTTGGGGGTTGTAAAGAGTTAGACACAACTAAATGACTAAGCACAGCACAGCACAAAGGGATAGAAAAATAGAGAAGAGAAAATAAACAATTACATAAGTCTTTGCAAATAAAAGAAAGAAAATTCTCATTATGGCTGATTGAGCTTGTAGCCAAACTATGGAGATTTTAGAGCTGATAAAAAGGAACAAGAGAGAAAACATGGGATGCAATAGGATGAAGTTCCCAGAAAAAAATTATTTTTAATGGATGTTAGTATCCTTCATGTCTTCTATTAGTATATGGCTCAGAGTGCTCCTTGGGTGGCTGGCTGGGGCTTTACTGCTTTTATAAGGTTAAAAAGGCTGAATTGCTATTCTTCTTGGAAATTGCATATCCCATTGGGAATAATTAAGGCTAATAAGAAGCTGGAAGCAGAAACATGAATTGAGTTAATGTTTCATTCTTTTTTCCCTCCTAGGATATCTTATTTGAAAAGAAGGTAAGCACCACATGCTTTGATTACTATGAATTACTCTAAAACGCTCACATAATCACATCAGCATTATAATTCACATTAGAAGGTAAGGTGTGACTAAATAAAAATCCTTACTTTTTAAAAAATGAGCTGCTCTATTTTGAGGCAGCCACTTGATTTCCTTTATTTTGAAGAAAGAACTGCAGGTTGGAAATTGTAGAGAAAGCAGGAAATATTTAAATATTAAATATTTAAATGACTTTAGAGAGTGGTTTTAGAAATCAGTGATAAGGCACATGATACGGCTCTGGTTCCTTTGATACTGCTTCCTTCATCCTAACTGTGGCTCAAAACCCACTGCTCGTGAGGGTCCTCCACTCTAGCATGCCTTGAGTTGGCCAGGATGACGCAGTGTTCCTGGCTAATGGACAGGGCTCAGAGTCGCCCCTGCTGCCTGATGACTGACTAAGCTCATTCTCCTCCCTGATGGCGGCCACCAGACCAAGTGGCGAAGGAAGCTGGCCAGTATTGGCTGGACAGTACTCAGCACAATTGATGACCATCAGCTTACTGAGGACTGCTGGACCGGACGTATGTTTCTGGGTAGAGGGTTTAGAACATCTGAACTTAGTTCGAGAAATTGCTTCTTTAACGCGAGGACACTTATAAGTAGTATCACATAAAATACTTAGGAGCCAACCAAAGCTTGTAGAGAACCATGCTTCACTGAATCATACATAGTCAGATACATTACTATTTTATGTGCCATTCAGAGAGATTTTTTAAAAGCTCTCTGCCAATTAAAATATGATACAGTGCCTTCTTAAGAGTCACAACTTTTAATTTTGTACTTAAGGCAGGAGTCCTTTCAGATGTACTTAGATATAGATTTTTAAATCCTATATCACTTTTGTGCATACTTAAGAGAGAAAATATAGGCAAACGAAATTGGTTATTTTTGCAACTTCTTTGCATTCAAAGTCGAAGTCTTCTGAGTCTCTTTCTGTCTCAGAGTCACTGCTGCCCTGGCTTTTGCACACAATACCGGCCCCTGTGCCACACAAAGTCTAGATGGCACAGCATTTCTTCAAGTGCTCTGGTTGTGCCTTTGGAGTTCTCTTCCATCTCATTCTGGAGGAATGGGAGGACATGTGCAGAAAACACCAGCTTCATCCTGGTCAAGCCTGACTCACAGAATACTTCTGATTTCTAAGATGCGAAAATAAGAAAAAAGATGCATTTCAGAATGGATAAACTACTGTTTAAATGAAAATTTTTCCTTTGTTGAGTAAAGCAGCAGTTGATATTTGTATATTATTGAGCCTGGATGTGTTATATGGAAGAAAGACAGAAGAGATTCCAAAAGTCCACTGAAAATGTTTGTTTTCTCGTTTTACCTGACGAGCAGATGTTATATTAATACATCCGTTTTTAATGGAGGTCTTTTTTATTTAACCATGCCAACATTTAATACTTTATTAGCTGGCTCTTCCTAGCTCAGAGTTTTCTTAGAAGAATTTAACAGGGAGAGCAAAAGCTCCATAAATTTTCAAGGTAAAGTTTCTTCAAGGGAGTGCTCCATTTCATTGTGTGTTGAATGAGATTTAATATGCTATATTTCACTGTGTGTTAACTTTGTGTTTCATTGTTGATTTAGTGTGAACGCAAGATTTGTGAATGTGAGAAGGGGGATCCCGGTGATCCAGGGCCTCCTGTGAGTATATTTCTGTTTTGAACTTAGGGTCAGCTCAGGAAGTCCTAGCCATGATACTCTATCCTGAAAACACTGGGCTACTTTGTGCTGTTGAAAAGCAAATTGCAGCAAAAACGGAAATGTTGTGTCTTTCTTTTATTCCTAAAGGGATACATTCTGTCCTAAGAAATAAGCTTGGGATTTTACTGACCTTAACTGAGGGGCAGATTTGCCTTAAAATCAGATGTTCTTCCCACAAAGGATATTTCAGCATCTCTTCTGATACGACAATTTGAGCCAGAATTTCTCAATACTGAAGTGAAAATATAGAGAAAGTGTTCACATAGGTCCTCGGTGAGCTAGGCAAAGCTTCATCCTATTTCCAACTATAAACAAGTGACTGCTCCAGAAGTTAACTGTGTCTTCACAGTTAACCAAGTGCAATCCCAAAAATGCCTAGTGGGGAGGAAGCTTGTTAGGGAGCTCTGGATGTTAATGAATTGTGTGTAATGGAAGACACCACTTGGCAACTGGAGATAAATGGCAGGATTTGCTAACATGGTTCAGTACTTGAAATGATAATCCCCAAAGACATGCGTGCTTCCCTTACATTCTACCCTAATACCTGGTAGGTGCCATGTCTATTCCGGGGAGGTGTTGGAAAAGACATCACAATGACTGGAGATGCTAGACATTCCTCTAACACATGCTTTTAGGACCTCCATGATGCTCCTTCAGTTCTGCATTTTCTTCTGTGATTTCAAACCTTAGTGGTCAAGAGCCCAGAGGAGACATTTCACAAAAATGCATGAATAATATTTTTGAACTGATGCTTGCATTTGGGGGCAAGGAGGGAAATGTACACAGTGAATTTCTTAGACTCGGACACATTTTCTTCTGAGTCTTGGGTCCAAAACCTATATGTTTTCAAATCATTCTACCAATCAAGGCATCAGAAAGAAAGAATGTTTGTCTTAATTTTTTTCTTCAAAATATACACTAGATACATCACATGAAAATGTGGCAGTCAGTAGAATCTGATTTTGGTCAGAGCAGAGGTTTAACTTCTCCTTCCTTTGCAGTCTTAGTTTATACTTGTTACACCAAGAAATGGGCAGGAAAGGTTTGCTTGGGATATTCAATTACGTTTTAGAATAAACAGAAAATTTACGATTGCTAAGCTAATCTGACCATTTCAGTCACTCAATGTTGTTGGAAGAGATTACTGTACCATGTTTTTACAGAGATCGCTGTATGTGTACACGTGTCCACAGTCACTCAGCCGTGTCTGACTCTTTGGAACCCTCTAGACTGTAGTCTGTCAGTCCATAGCCATAGAACTATGTCATTTAGCATTTATTGAGTGTTCCCAAAACCAGTTCACAGCACAGTGAGATTTTTGGTGATTTGAGAAGAGGAAAATAAAATGCCTTTCTGGAACAAAACTGAAGAACTCTCTTATCCTATCTTTTGAAACTCTCCCTTGGATATCAGGAGAGAGAGAGACTATCTTTTTTTGAGCAAATCTAGAGAATCTGCCTATTCGAGACTGCCATCTTCCTGGTATGTAGTAAGGGAAAGCAGAGTTGAATCTCTGCTCGGTAAGCAAAGTTTTGTTTTTATAATCTTCTCTCATTGTATGGGATGAAGCTGATAAGAAATTACTGTAAGGTGTAGGAAACGAATAGAATGTCTGTTCCATGTAACCTTTTTCCCCTTTGCCTTCAGGGTACACATGGAAACCCAGGTATCAAAGGTGAGCGAGGACCAAAAGGAAACACGGTAAATGACTAAACAGCTTTTCTTTAAAGCAATGCATCTCCTTCTAGTTCTACTTAAAGAACAAAAATTAAGAAAACAAAACATTGTACTTTATGCCAATGCCAAAAAAAATCTGATGATTCCTGTGAAGGATACAGGCTGTTTGCCTTCTGCATTATCTGTCTGGCTTGTATAAGCTTATATTTACAAATTCAGAGAAGCATATGGCCATTTTGGTCAATAAATTCAGGAAACCTAGGGAGTTGAATAAAGAAAAACTCATTCTTAAATAATGGCGGCCTAAATAGAGTACTACAATATTTCATGAATCACTAATACATATTCTAAAACACATTGTGGTTGGCACTTGAGTTTTAAGAATTAAAACTCCTTTATGAATTCCTTAATTCTTTTCTTTGTGTGCCATCCAAAAAAGAAAATCTTTGATTTAAAAAATTATATCATTGTTGGGATGGTCTTTCAAGAGAACAGAAGAAATCATAGGAGACAGATTAGCAAGTGTAACCATGTGAAAATTGAAAGAAAAATTGCATTCAATGAAAAACAATAATTAAAAAAACGAGGAAGACATGTACAGAAATGTTTATGTCAAATACAATGGACATTGAGGTAATTGCTGTAATGCATCCATCTGATGTCCTAAGTCACTTCAGGTGTGTCTGACTCTTTGTGACCCTATGAACTGTAGCCTACCAGGCTCCTCTGTTCATGGGATTCTCCAGGCAAGAATACTGGAGTGGGTTGCCATTTCCTTCTCTAGGGGATCTTCCTGACCCAGGAATTGAACCCCTGTCTCTTAGTCTCCTGCATTGGCAGGAGGATTCTTTACCACAAGCACCACCTGGGAAGCCCTGCAATAATGCATAACGACTTTATAAAATAGGTGAGAAATGAATAATTAAATGGTCAAAAGACACAAACAGTTTTCAAGAGAGGAAATAACTCCAGTGAATAAAGAAATAGAAAAATGTCTAATTTCACTGGATAATGGATGAAATTTAAAGACTGACAATGAGGTGCCCTTTAATACTAATTATTCACATTTTAGAAACTTTGGACTCCCAGGCTCTTGGGGCATTTTGGGTGGGGGGGGTGGAGGGAAGTTCACATAGTTCATAGCTAGTTCACATTGTTTTTCTGTATTTTAAATTTTAAAAAGTTTATTAAAGCAACTAACATAGCAATATTAAAACAATAATAACTAGCAATATGGTGGTGAAACTACTTTCTTTTTCATCGCAAGGGTAATTCAGCACAAACACACACATTTGGGGACGCAATCAGGCGCTACAGAAGCAGCATTCAAATATTCAAAATTTTAATCCCAATAACTCCATTCCTGAGAATATGTTTAGGGAGTTAATGAAAAATATAATAAGTTAGATGGATGAAAGCATTTTGCCAATTGCCTGCTTGCCAAAGAGAGGGAACGTAAAGTATTCTTGGGTGGCTTTACAACACACACAAAGTCACACTCACACCCCTATATTCACCCACTTTTTACGGATCTGAATTAATGCCATCACATCTTCTTTTTTTTGGTTAAATACCTGTTGCAAGTCTTTGTGATCATTTCATTTATTTGGCTTGTAATTGTGTGCCACATAATATATTTTCCTAAGCCTTGCTGAAATCAAGCAATCACTCTTAAGGACATTTTGGAAAACATTCCAAAGCCCCTTGGAGAAAAGCCAGAGTGGCTGGCTCTGAGAGAGGGTACAATGGTCTATTTGAGAACAACGGCTGTGTTGTTAAACTAGCATGTGAGTCTCAGCCTGAGCTGTGAAAACATACCTGCATTCTGCACCCTATACATCTGGCTTCATTTCAGAGGGCAAAGGCTATATGAACTGCTGTTTTCTTCCTTAGACTACATGGTGAGAATGTCAGTCAGAGGTCAAGGTCAAAGATACTTTCCCCATCGGGTTGACCTATTAATCTGGGAATTCTGAAGAGTGCATTTTATTGAGCAATCACTTGCTCTGCAGGGCTGTGGAATTTTGACAATTTTTTCTTGTCACAGGGTGATGCTCAAAAAGGGGAACCTGGAGAAAGAGGCCCAGGGGTATGTACATGACTGAAATGCCTTCCTAAGAAAGTAATCCCAGGATGCTAAGATTCGGTAATGGATCATTTTGACCCCTGCAGTGCAAGTGCAAAAATGATTTATGTCTACCTGTGCTCTGGATGGCTCAGACAGGCAATCAGACAGATTATGATCTCAGAAGCTGAAATGTGAGGAGAAAATACTCTGTCCAAAAGGAGTGAGGATGGGATAGAGTGCTCCACCACATGATGCCCCTTGATGCTCAAGTGGAGATTTGTGAAAGGCTCAAATGAGAAACATATTTTGCTTTGCCTCTTGTGCTTTTTATAAAAATAAAAAGATTAATTTAAGGATCCGGGGAGCCTAAGAATGACATCATCTCAACTATGGTTTTGTAAATCCAATTCTACAGGCAAAAGAAGAGATCATTCTGGTTGATTTATCATCCCTAAAATTAGATGATGTCAGAGACTGAACAATTAAGAAATAATTAATACATTTCTTCTTTTGCATTTTCCTGGAGAACTGCAGTGGTATAGCAAATAGCAGAGAGGTATACAGGAACTTAAAAGGAAGCTGTATTATGTTTCTCTCTCAGCTTATCCCCTTGGATGGAAAAGCCCAGGACCCAGACCCAGAGGTTCAAAAAACACTTCTCTTGGCATTTGTAATCAATGTCATGGAAAATCTGATAGAAAGCTTGATAAGCTCAATGGAAATTCCTTCAGAAATTTGTGTTATTCACTCAGGAAAGACTTCATTTTAGGTATGTTCTATGTATAAAGCATACTGTTAGTGAAAATAAAATTAAGACAAAGTACTTATTTTCAGGAAAATCCATTATCTCAGAGGAGAGGTAAAACAGCTATAATATGAAGCAGAATGTCAAAACATTATAAACATTTCATGTGTCAAATATTATGTATAAAGGACATTCAGAGAAGACTAGAGCTGTTAGGGTGGGTTCTATGGGATGAGCCCTCACGAGTGAAGAGAGAAGGACCAGGTCAGATCAAGACAGACTGGAAGGTGGAGGGGCAGGCACTGCAGCTGGAGAGCGCTGTGAGCGGCAAGCAGGGGGAGGAGCATGAGTGAGGAATGGTGAAAGGGGGCCTCCAGAGGAGTGCTGGCAGACGCAGCCTGAGGGTCCAAGTGGGTGGCCCCTGATGCCTGGAAGGCTGGGCTTTGCTGGGTGATGGACTCCCCTTGAGATTTTAGATGAGGCACATGGCCCAGGAGCTGTGGTTTCGGAAGACTAATGGGGCCTGGCTCTAAAAGCAAAACTGAAGTGAGGATAAGCAGAGAGTGTACTTTGGAGAGGCTGATCGCTGCAGGCTGCATGCGAAGTAACAGGGACTTTAACTAGCTAGAGCTGCTCTGGTCAGTGTGAGTCTCTGCTCAACTGGCGGTCAAGACAGGCAAGCCGGAGGGGAGGTGTGCTGGCAGAACGAACTGCACACTGGATTTCGATGACTCAGGATCGAAACAAAGACAGAAAATATCTCACTGATAGTTTTTTAATATTGATCGTGTGTTAAAATGACATAATTTTGACCTGTTAGGAGACATAAAACATATTATTAAACATTAATTTCACCTGTTAATTCTCACATTTTTTAAGTGGCTATGAAGGACTTGAAAATGACCTATGTGGCTCACGTTATATTGGACAGAACTGAGCTACGGTGATGATAAGACAGAAAGGAGGGGAACACTGTGAGAACCACAAAGGTGCAGAAATGCAGGGATGTGGTGACTAACTCGACCTCAGCTGGTCAGCAAGACTCACTGAGCACTTGCTATGTGCTGGGCCCTATATTGCGTGCCGGGGAAATGGAGGTGAGCAAGGTAGAGAGATCACATTTCACGAAGTGTTCACGCAGCAGGAGGCAATCAATAGGTGAATCAGTGGATAAGAATTCCAGTCAGTGAGAAGGTTCAGTTCAGTCACTTAGTCACGTCTGACTCTTTGTGACCACATGGACTGCAGCACACCAGGCCTCCCTGTCCATCACCAACTCCCGGAGCGTGCTCAAACTCACGTCCGTCGTGTTGGTGATGAAAATACAAAACAAGGTCACATGGGCTCCTAGGCAGAAAGAGCAGTAGGTACAAAGGCACCAAGGCGGAGGAAGCTTGGTGGGCCCAGGAAATGGGAAGAGAGTCAGAGCTTGAGGAAGAGAAGGGGTAGGAGACGAGGCTGTGAGGTAGGCAGGGGCTAGATCGCATGGGCCTTGATTTTGTAACTAAGGGCCCTGGGACTTACCGGCATGTCCAGGGGTGGAGACTCTGCGCTTCCATTGCATGAGGCATGCCTTCAACCCCTGGCCAAGAAAACTTCAAAACAACATTGATTATACACATAGGTGTAATTACCAAAAACCAAGAAGCTCTGTATGAAACCAAGCGCCCTGGAAGCTGTTGGAGAATTTTAATTGGTTGGATTAAAAGAATGGAAGGGGCAAGTAGAGAGAAAAGATGATTATAAACTTTTGATTTCTGTATGATTTGAAATATGATGGTACCATTAACAGAAATAGGAAAGTCAGAAACAAATTTTTGCAGAGACCAATGAGCACAGTGTTGACTGTCTTAAATTTGAGTATTTTAAAACTAGTAAGTAAAACCAGAGATTTCAGGGAAAAAACTAAAAAGGAAATGAACAAAAAAGCAAGAAAATAAAACAGGAAAAAAATTATACTATTAAAAAATAACATCCCTTTATTTTTGTAAACTGTATTGGCTCCTTCCTAAATACAATCTCACCTTTCTGAACATAAAATAATGACAGGATTTTAAATATGATGGTGGGTTAGAAGGGATGCAGATCACCCAAGATTCCTGAGATGGGAAGTCCAGCCTTTTTTTAGTGCTGCAAACATGAATTGTTTCTATAAAGAACACCAGTTTAACTATGGCCTTCAACTTTAAGCACTATACTAAACCTTAAACCATTTACATGGATAAGTGTTTCCAACATGGATTAAATTGTACCGTAACATTTCCTTCTTTTTACTAGTTTTACTCTTCAATTTCTCAGTGACTGCACATTTGGAGAGAAGTGTTGTTTCCTAAAATTTTCCTTTTTATCTTTTGTAAAAAAGTCCTACACAACAAAATTTTGTACTCTGATTCACACATAACTACACTCACATCTTGTTTATTCCATTGGTTTCTCCAGCTCACTTAAAAATGTATCTTACAATTCTATTTTTACACTTGGAAACTATAGTTGTGTGAAAAAGATACTCGATCCAGTTAAAGACTTGGTGTTGCTTAAAGCTGATAATTTCCCAATCAGGTTAAAATTCAGTATCGTGCTACTTAAAGGACTGTGGGCAATGACTCAACGGAGAAGGCTGTACAGTGTTCCCAAGAATGACACACCAGAGCTGCAGAATCGCTGGCCCCTTATTTAGCGTGGGATAAAATATAGTAACTTAAAGGTCACTGTCTCACTAGAGTTGACAAAGGAACCATTCATTTCCTTGATGCTCTGTATTCGAGACCGAATTTGAAAGGAGGACCTGAATGGATATAAATATTTACGGGCATTTTAAAGGTCATTATCTCAGCTCGTTTTCAAAGCCAGTTTCTCTAACAGTCTCCATGGAACATCCTCAGCTGTGAGAGTTCATAGTTTAAAAGTCAATATAACAATTTTGAAAGGACTGTTATAGGTTGTCACTGCTACAGTGAGTTTCAGTGTATAGTCTCTCCTTTAGCTTTGGGCCAAAGTGTAAGAAATTGGGTTTGAAAAAAATATGTGGAACTAAGAATAGAATATAATAAAAGGAAACATAGGTTCTTTTCTGCCCTCTACTATATGCACATTCCCTAAGAGCAAAGATAAGTGAACGAGCTTATCTTTACATGGTCTTACTTTCCAAGACTGTACAAATGTGCTTTGTTATACTTTATAAATGAAAAACATCAGATACTTCCTCCAACTATGCCTTTTAACATCGTATTCTACTTTTTTTTTCTTTTTTAAATTAGGGAATCCCTGGGTACAAGGGTGAGAAGGTAAGTTGGTAACGACAAATAGAATTCCATAAAGAAAAACAGAAACAGAACTGTATTTATATACTCATGTATATGTGTTAGTCACTTAGTCGTGTTGGACTCTTTGTGATTCCATGAACTGTAGCCCACCAGGCTCCTCTGTCCATGGGATTCTCCAGGCAAGTATACTGAAGTGGGTTGCCATTTCCTTCTCCAGGGGATCTTCCCAACCCAGGGATCAAACCCAGGACTGATTTATTGCAGGCAGATAATTTACTGTCTGTGCTACTAGGGAAGCCCATTTATATACTTAATAAAAGTTATTTTACCTCATTTTTGGAAGTCTGGATTCTCAAATTCCTAAGTACATTTTTAACTCTGTTAACATAAAATAATAATAGAAATTAAGATATGGGTATATGCTATAAAGAATAGACGATGGCCCAAGATTCCTGAGATCAGAATCTAATCTCTCTTAGTCCTGCAAGTATGAATTGTTTTCAATACAAAATCCTGACTTTTACAGCCATGCATCACAAGTATCCAGCCCAAAAGTTTCTATATACAACAAAACAAAAGTTTCTATATAAGATTCTATATCCTTAGATACAAAAGGATACAGCAATACTACAATTAGGCTAGTCCCTTGGCACTTAGCTTCCTATGAAACGTAGACATAAGACTGTTTACTGGGGGAAACAGGATGGATCATCCTGCTTAAGCTGTAAAGAACTACTTATTTCATTTAGTCAATCATCTAGGTAGAGCTTGCAGGGGAAGTGAATTTGACAAACAAAGGTTATGAGTTATTAGATTATTTTATGATTATTTGAAAATTACAAATTATGACATCAGACTGATTCAAAAGAAATGAATGTTTTAGACTGGAGTTCCGGAATCTTTGAGAGTGTTCAGTTGTTCATTCCTGTTTATGCTGCTATTATTATATGCCCTCTATGGTCAGATAAGCTATTTAAAATCAGAACACGTCGCTATCATTCATTCTGTCCTAAAATCCTCAGACCTGGGCAAGTGAAAGTGTTAGTCGATCAGTCGTGTCTGACTCTCTGTGACCCCATGACTATTGCCCACCAGGCTCCTTTGTCCAGGGAATTCTCCAGGCAAGGATGCTAGAGTGGGTAGCCAGGGGATCTTGCCAATCCAAGGATCAAACCTGGGTGCCCACATCACAGGCAGATTCTTGACCATCTGAGTTACCAGGGAAGTCCAAGGCCTGCGTTACAGGGTCCTACTCTGGGTCCCCTCCGACCTCCTCACTCATGATGGAACCAGGAGTCTGCAGGGTGAGAGGCCCATGCCCCCTTCTCCCAGATCATCCTCTGGGTAACTAACACTCTAGAAGGCCCTGCCAAATGGCCTGAGCCCGCTTCAAAGGCTCACACAAACCTCTTTCCCGTGTCCATCGTCTTCCTAGCCCTGAGGGAAGCCAAATGGAAGCTTTGCTGGGGCAGGAGGGGCCATGGAGGGGGCTTTGTTATGCTGCTTGGGGCACCTTCACAGATACACACTCATAGCTTCTTTGCTGTGGAAGGAGCTGGAGATGGGAAGTGAAGTGGGAGCTGGGCTGTAGGTCATGGGCAAAGGTCTCCCATGTGGACCTCTGAGGGGTTCCAAAACTCCTTTAACTTTTTACTCCTTTTGTAGGTTCATTTGTCAAGAAAGGAGGTTAGAACAGTACTAGTTTATTAGCTTGACTTGTAACTTTCAGCTACTTAGATATATTACCATATGTCTCTGCTTGCACTCTTGCCCCGGGGCCCTTGTAAACATTAGAGTTAAACCTACATACAAGCAAATAAATATATTCCTAAACTGGAAATGTTAGGCCTTAAAGGGGAAGAGTGTAAGAAATGCCATGATTCTGTACTTGGCCATAAGAACATGGACAACTGAATATCTTAGAATGTCTGTTTTTTCATCTGTATAGAACTGGATAAATGCAGGCCTCCTTAATTTATCAGGCTTTCTCGGTGGTTCAGTGATAAAAAAAAAAAATCCACCTGCCAATGCAGGGGATGTGGGTTCGATTCCTGAGTCAGGAAGATCTCTTGGAGAAGGGCATGGCAAGCTGCTCCACTATTATTGCCTGGGAAATCCCGTGGACAGAGGCGTCTGGTAGGCTACAGTCCATGGGATCTCAAAGAGTCAGGCGTGGCTTATGACTAAACAAACAATTTACAGGGTGATTGGAAAGTGAAATAGAATAATGGATGTGGACATGTACTGTAAATTATAAGCTGGTCTATAAATATATGGGTCTATTATAAAGAGATAGGGAACAAATGAAAGTATGGGAAAGTTAAGAAAGTTTCATGATTGTAAATAATTGTGCTAAATGGGCTTCCCTGGTGGCTCAGATGATAAAGAACCTGTTTGCCAATGCAGGAGGTGCAATAAATGTGGGTTGGATCCCTGGGTTGGGAAGATTCCCTGGAATAGGAACTGGCAACCCACTCCAGTATTCTCACCTAGAGAATCCCATGGACAGAGAAACCTGGTGAGTTACAGCTCATGAGGTCAGAAAGAGTCAGACATGACTGACTGAGCAGCACTAACTAAACTGTCCTAAATATATAGAGCCGAAGAAAATTCTCCATGGTGCCATATTGATTTATACAATATGTTAATTATCAACACCAGGAAACTCTCTGTATATATATATTTAAAAGATTCACTTAAACTTCTGGAGAATAATAAGTTTACTGGAGGGGCCCTTGTTTGGAAAACACAAGAGGTCAGAGTGAAACAACCCTGGAATATGCACATTCAAGCCAGAATTTCACCAGGAGAAGCGGCATCAGAAACTGGAGGCTGGGAACAGAGCCAATCTGTTCAGTGTTTTCTGAAGTGCTTGCTCTCAGGAACTTTGTAACTGTGACCATTCCACAGGGATTACTGAGCCCACCAAAGAAGAAAATGCCTTTGCAGAGGCAAATAACATGAGTACAGCATTTTCATTGATGGGAATCACCCCCAAACCAATGCTGCCTCTCAGGACCCTATAGCTAACAAATTTGTCTGGACAAATGGAAAGTGAATTTTTAGCCAAAAGAATTTTGAGCATATTTACAGTACTTTTCTGTTTTATATTTTGGTGGTTGGCTCATTTTATTTCCGCTCATATTTATTTCCACTCATTTTACTCCACAACAATAAATTAATTGCTTTCTAATAGATTCTTCAAGAGTGATTTTCCATTTGCATTGAGAAATAAATGTTCAGCTTGTTTTCAGGGAAAACAAGCTCAGTTTTTCCTGGGTCAGACTGACTCACAATATGATGGGGAGAGAGGACAGATTGCTTCTGAATAGAGGCATAGTTGGATCTAAAATTGTACCTCCCTCTTGCCTGCTGCAGATGCCAGCAATATCCCAGGCAGGACCCCAGGCAGAAGTGTCAGGTTAGTGAAGAGTAACTTGCAGACCATGCCCCGTTCAGCTCTGGGTGGCTGAGGAAGAACACGGACTTGGGTGTCTAACAGACTCAAGATTGTGGTCATGAACAAGCTGCTTAATCCGTCTGAGCCTCATTTTCCTGGTGATGAATGGAGACATATATGCCTTGCAAGGCTGTTGTGGGGGTCAGCAATAACATCAAGACCTTTTGGCACACACTCTGCATCCATAATTGGTGGTCACAATTATCATTTCTCTTCTTAGAACAAAGTGTGGTCGGCAGGTTGGCTGCCAGTCTGCAAACTGTTGCTATTTTGTGTTGAAGCTGAAGCTTGCCGCAGAGTATGAATCCACTGTATCACTAAACGTCCTGTTTCGCTTAGCTGACATTTTTCATAGCAAGATTTCCTTAATGAAGGAAGCAGGGCAGTGACGTTCACGCTCGCATAAGTTACTCCTGTCGCTGTGTATTAGCGGTTCAAGACGCATGCTGTAGAGCAGCACAGAGACAATAAAGCAGCAGCAGAAATAGAAACTCGTCGTGACGTCACCGGCTGGCCTGGACGTTGACGTAAATCATCTAACCTCCCCAGCAGAACCGCCTTCTCTTAAAAATATGAATTGCTTGGAGGCTCAGAATAAAGAAATATATATGTGAACACACTTTGAAAATTCTAACTTCAGTTGTTTTTCTAATTGGCTTTGTTACTTTTAAATTCTAATTATTAAAAGTCTTAGAAGTCTGATAAAACGGATTAGTATTCAGGGGCCCCAGTTCTCATTCTAGCTGAGCAAGTTACATTTAAATCACAAATTTTCATCCTGTGAGACTGAGCTAATACTATCTACCTCAGACATGATTGACATTATCAAATGATTAAAGATTTACATCAGTGATTTAAGTGATTTACATCGATGTCAGATTAACTGAGATAATGTCTATAAAATAACACTAATAATAAACAGTAAAGCATTATTTAAATGTTAATTTTTTTCCCCATTAATATTCCAGGAAAGGCAGGACCGTAGGCTGGGGTGATGGAAAATACACAGCACGCTTGCCACCAGGCCTGACTCTCTCTCTCTCTCACTGCAGACCTTGCTCATTCCTCGTGGCTCCCTTCTCTGTCAAGTCAGAACATGCTCTCAGAACCTTTTCCTCACGGATTTCTAGGCAAACGCTACTAATTGACCAAAGTTGGTGCTCAGGCCAGAGCATGCGGTGTTGTGAAAAGAACAAGGTCTCTGACTCTGAGTAGACCTGGTTTCAGACCTTGCTTGTTCTGTTGTGAAAAGAACAAGGTCTCTGACTCTGAGTAGACCTGGTTTCAGACCTTGCTTGTTCTGTTGTGAAAAGAACAAGGTCTCTGACTCTGAGTAGACCTGGTTTCAGACCTTGCCGTTCTTACTAGCTCAGTGATGGAGTGAAGTTATCTTATTGAGCTTCAGTTTCCTCATGTATAAAATAAGATGAAAGTGAAGGGGATTAGGAGGTACAAACTGCCAGTTACGAAATAAATAAGTCACATGGATCTAGCATAGGGAATATAGTCAATATTTTAGAATAACTTTGGATGGTGTGTAATCCATAAAAATGTTGAGTCACTGTCTTATACACTTGAAACTAATCTAATATTGCAAGTGTGCTATATGTCAATAAAAAAAGACATCTAAAGACCAAATTGCAAAAAAGAAAAAAGGAATGGCAAACTGATCTCATTGGGCTCTAATGTGGATTCGATTAAATCACATATATGCAAAGGGCATATAATATATCGTAGATGCTTATTAAGCCTTAGTTTCTTTCCTCTTAATTTCATCCATGTCTCAAAAATGTGAAGCCTCATTAGGTGGTATTACTAATTTGATTCTGTCAAGTTAGGAATGACTCAAGGATAAAATTTTTCAGAGTTCAATGCCCAAACAACACACAGTATTGAGGATAAAACTGTGTCTAATTCATCAGACTGCTAATGTCATAAGATTCTGCTGAGAATCTTATAAAATGAATCCTAACACTGAATGACCGTCTTTTTTATCTTGTATATTTATTTTTTAGGGTGAACGTGGAGAATGTGGTAAACCCGGCATAAAGGGTGACAAAGTAAGGAACATGCTTTTTAAAATGCTAACAGCTGTGATCTCTTTGGGGCTGAGTTTCCTTGAGAGGAAATCCTGGGAAGCATAATGTTGCTCTCACTACTGGAATTAGAGAGTCACTGTTCAATTTTCACATCTGTGAATCATGAAGCCGAAAACAAAGCCACCCGAGGGACCACCCTAACAACCTCATTTTAATCTAATCATATCCTTTAAGGCCTTATCTCCAAATGCAGTCACATTCTTAGATACTTGGGGTTAGTACCTTAATGCATGAATATGAACAGGGAGGCCTGGCGTGCTGCGATTCATGGGGTTGCAAAGAGTCAGACACGACCGAGCGACTGAACTGAACTGAACTTTAGTTAATGTAGTCCCCACACGCCTCTGCGGCACTGTAACCTTTGAGACCAGTCCCACTAAATGTTAATGGTGAAAGAGTAACTTAACTGGCAAAGTCAGTTCAAGACCCAATTGGATCAAACTGGAATAGTTTTCCAGATGTAAATTAAACCCTGAGAACAAGCACCTTCCAAAATAGAATGAAGAACTCTATGAAATACGTTAATGAACTACTTTTCAATAATAGGGAAGAACTAGACATAGATAGGGGTTTGAAACTGAAAATACAGCCAACCACAGATAACTGAGTAGTTATTTACATTTCATTAGAAAATAAATATGAATAAAATATGTAAACTGGAGACGGTATTAAAATGTTAAGGAGTTCCTTAATGGACCAGACATACACAGAGAGTGTATTTGAAACATAATAAAGGACCCAAAATAGTACAGAGTGAAAGTTAATAGTTTTCATTACAGTTAACTGTTAACAGCATGCCACCAACATAATAAAGTGTTTCAGTATCCATCTTTTAATTATGGGAAGAGTCAAGGAGAGGAAATGAGGCAGAAGGGAAGAAGAAAAGGAGAAAACGGTGACCCTGGCCTATTAACACTCAACACTTAAGTGTTTATCAACCTGTAAACACTTTAAATAGCTTGAGACTTTCTGAAAGCTTTTCAACTACTGTAGAGTTAAAGGAGAGGCAAATCTGAAAAACGTAGGCTTGGTAATTATCTCTGGGAAAAATGAAAGGTGTGATAATGAATGGATTCTTCCCAGAGAATAACTGAAAACGGGAGATGGACATGGCCTTGAAAATAACTGAAGAAGGGACACGCAGAACAGAAATGAAAATCCAAGAGTAACTGGAAAACCTATGTGAGATGAAAATGGCTGACAAAGATTTAAAGTAGTTCATTGACTAAGATGCCAGGGATTGCTAGATGCCCTATTATTTTCAGCGCTCGCAAGAAAGAAAAGTACTGACAATTATAAATTAAGATGGGATTGATTGTATAATGTATTCCAATATCAGAGATGTAAAAATCTGAAAAAAGGCATGTCTAAAGTCAAAGAAATGTAGTGTCTTTGACATGATGAGTTCATGTAAGTTTACATGTAAAATGTGCAAAGAACAGGAAAAAACATAAAACAGAAAATATAAGTGGATAATAAAGGAACATATAAGTAAAAACATATCAGTGAAGTAAAATTTAAAACATTAAATATTTTAGCAATAAAATATTAAAAATATAAAGTAATATATAATACTCAGTATTGATGGGGAAGATGTATTCTCTCTACTCAAGTAGTGAGAATGGAAATCTGAACACATTTTATGGAGGAAACGTTCCTTTATCTTTCCATATGTGGAGAGACAAAAGAAAGTGAGAGATAGCCTTAAAGGTGCTTACAGGTTCTTTGCCAATCATCATCTTCTAGGAAATTATCCTTAGGGATAAATCAGAAGTTGAACAAAGATTTATACACACACACATATTCACTGTAATATCGCTAACAATAGAAATCATCAGAAACAACTTAAACATCAAAACTAGGGAAATGAGTAATTATAATTATGATAGATTCACATTCTTAGATATTATTCCATTTACTAAGAGTTTTTAATGACAGGCCAAGTATTTTTGATCAAATGGAAGACCAGATAAGTAGGACATAAAACTGGATATACATTTTGATCAAATTATTTAAAGAAAAAAGTCTATTGGGAACAATATGGTATGAAAATATGCCTAAAATGTTAACAGCAGTTGCCTCTGTGTGATTGTTGTCCATTAATTTAGTTTTTTCTATAATTGTCATGGTATAAACATTATAAATAGGTTACATTTTGGTAATAAAAAAAGTAGAAATTTGAGAAAAGAGAGACTAGATTATACTCTTATAAAAAGAAACTTTAAAGGGCTTCCTAGTTAACAGGCATATTGAAATATTTTGTTAGAAGAGTATTGAGTATAAACTGTGTTTTGCCAAGTTCCATGTCCTGAAGATGGGGAAGGGAGTGATGTATACATAGTGGAAACTCACTTAATTTAACTGATATTGCCTTGTTGGAAGAATACAGTATTCCACAAAGTATACTGCTTTCTAAGAATCCTTAAGAAATACATTTTAAAAATTCTGATCAAAATGTCAAATATATATAGGCAAAGAATTAATTCAAAATTGTAGTTTCATGGATTTTCTTACTAAAGAAAAACTGGAACCCAAGGTGGCTTGTTAATAAGGATCATTTTGTTAACAATGAATCTGATGTATGGATAAGCTGGGAAGACTGGCCATTACTGAGAATAAAGTCCCTTCTGTGCCGCCTACTAAGATCCCTGCAAACTAAATAGATATTTACAGTATCTTACTACTAATTTTATTTCACAGGGATCCCCAGGGCCAAATGGACTAAAGGGACCCAGAGGAATTCAGGTAAGGGAGTGAAAACCAAATCTAAGTCTGTATTAGAATCATCTAGGAAGCTTTTAAAATCCCTTTGCCCATTTGAACCCTCTACCAATTCAGTCAGAAGATTCCCAGGTAATTACAATGTGAAGCAAAGTTTGAAAACTGATGCTCTAATATTTTGAATAACTAATCCAGGCTCCCTCAAGATAGTTACCAGCAGGTGAGTCTACTTAGTGAGTAGCTAAAGAGTAAAAGTTAGAAAAAAAAAAAATAAGAGTCTAGGAAGATAAAAGCATAATGTCAAAGCAATTAAAAACAAAATGTACCTATGTTTGCACTGCTGCTGGGAAAGCTATGCATTTTATCTAAATTATAGCATTTGTATTGTTCCATCATAAGTAGTCACTGTGGAGAAGGCAATGGCACCCCACTCCAGTACTCTTGCCTGGACAATCCCATGGGTGGAGGAGTCTGGTAGGCTGCAGTCCATGGGGTCGCTACAAGTCGGACACGACTGAGCGACTTCACTTTCACTTTTCACTTTCCTGCATTGGAGAAGGAAATGGCAGCCCACTCTAGTGTTCTTGCCTGGAGAATCCCAGGGATGGGGGGAACTTGGTGGGCTTCCGTCTATGGGGTCGCACAGAGTCACGACTGAAGCAACTTAGCAGCAGAAGCAGTAGTCACTGATCAATAACATGCAATGATTCTTCCAGAAAATGATTTGGATCAGTTTTTTCCAGTCTGGGGACTTGCCTTGTCTAAACTTGTAATGGGAGGAGTGTGTGTATGCGTGAAATGCTAATTTCAGCATTTCAAAAAGTCTACTGAAAATTATACCTTTACCCCAATTTCCTAGACGGCATCTTGTTAACCATCACCTTCTTTATTCTGGTCTGGAATTGTGTCAGGGCAGGGCAGTAACTGATTATTATCAAAGGGTCATTGGACACTCCAATTTTCAGTTATATGCCTTGGATATTAATACATATTTTTAAAAGCTGTTTAATCAAAATCTTTCCAGAAAGTGGTCCAGCACAGGAATAATGGTGGAAGCACAGGTTTAGAAAATGAGCAGCTCATCAATAAATGTTCACTCCCAGCTTTAGGTACTATTTTAGAAGCTGTGTGTTTGACACAGGGAATTTTATCTCATCCCTTTTCTCCATGTGTGTAACCTTCACTTAACTCTGAGTCAGACAGTCTTGACTTCCACCTCCAGGATCTCTAGGGACCCTTATGAATGATTCATTCCTCGTTGGCCTTTTGTACGCAGAACTAACTCTTGGTTTTCATCCTGGAGCAGGGCATTGCTGGACCTCCTGGGGATCCAGGTCCGAAGGGATTTCAAGGCAATAAGGTAATCACACCTGTCGGATATAGACAAGGCAGAGTGCCTTTCCCTTACTGAGGGTGATACATGTTTTTATTAAGCAGGAGTCTATGGATTCTTTGAGGATGAATCGTTGGGAAAACATAATAATCTGCAGGTGTCACACACAGAATCATGTTTAAGTCTATGTAGGAAGCTAGTGTCATAGTTTTTCATTTGTTATTATTATTATATTACTCAAAGGGGCATTATTAAATGTAAGCCATTATCCAGAATTTCTGCAGTTTCCGTCTTACTCCTGTGAGTTAGTCATTTTATGACTCACTAGAAATTGAAAAGTAGTAATAAATAACACAATTGAAATCACTCTATTGCCCACAGGTAATGTCAACTTAGTATACAATTGATAAGTGAAAGGGATTTATAACTTTCATATGGACAAAAATTAAGCTTTTTAATTGAAAGACTATAACCCTGTGGCTCAGATAGTAAAGAATCTGCCTGTAATGTAGGAGACCAGGGTTCAATCCCCGGGTTGGGATTGAAAGGAGTGGCTACCCACTTTTCCATGGACAGAGGATCCTGGTGGGCTCCATGGGGTTGCAAACAGTCGGACATGACTGAGCAACTAACACTTTCAATCTCAACCCTCAGTATCAGCCTTGTAATGTCATTCCACAGATAACCAGGCAAGACAGCCAGGGTGCAGCTGAATAAGTCGGATAGAACCAAAAGACGAGATAGAAGGGATCTTTAAAAGACCAGTTTATAAGATCTTGTTTTCCAATGAGAGTTGCCATTAATTTGCAGAAAACAGGCATTTTAGCGCCTTTTTAACTCTTCTAAATGCTTAGAAAATTTCAGATACAGTAAATACCCAGTCAATATTTTAAGTTAGTGATTGCAGTTCCGTAGAATTTATGGTACTAATAAGAGTAGATGATGCTGTCCCCAGAGGACCCTAGGTAAAGCCAGTCTTTTAAGGGTGCCCTTAAATTTAAGTTGTGGGGAGCCGGTGGGCTATTTGAGTGTTCTGTTTTCAGAGAGAGGTAAGGGAAGGACACACATAGCATTTTTAACGAGATGATGACAATGCATGATTTCCCAGGGCAGTTTTAATTGGCAAATTAAAACAGAATGAGCTTCTCAGTGGGTATATGCTTAAGCTTCCTCTGGGGAACCTGTCTTTTTCAGTCCTTGCTGCTGCTGCTAAGTCGCTTCAATCGTGTCTGACTCTGTGCGACCCCATAGATGGCAGCCCCCCAGGCTCCGCCGCCCCTGGGACTCTCCAGGCAAGAATACTGGAGTGGGCTGCCATTTCCTTCTCCAATGCATGAAAGTGAAACGTGAAAGTGAAGTTGCTCAGCCGTGTCTGACTCTTTGCGACCCCATGGACTGCAGCCCACCAGGCTCCTCCGTCCATGGGATTTGCCAGGCAAGAGTACTGGAGTGGAGTGTCATTGAGGAAAGAAATGGCTCTTTTGAATACTGAGTAGAAGTTTTTTTACAAAATTGCTTTGGCCGTAGGTAAAAATCCTGCAGCCAGGAAAAAAAAATATATATATATATATATATATATTGACATCCATACTTATTTCTTGGATTCTTTGGTCACCTAAGACAATAATTTTCACTTGTTCATGAAAAAGAGGCTTAAAATCAGGTATCAGATTTGAAGTTTGCAACAGTGATAGAATTATAGATATTTTGAGTCACGAGGGATATTAGAAATCATACTTGCCCAAAGTTGTCATTTTGGAAAATGAGAAATGAAGTCTGGAAGTCAGGGCATCTGTGGGGACGCTGGGCTGGGAGCCAGACATGCAACTTCAGGAGATGGCTGATGGCAGTTCATGTAAGAACGTGATTGCCTGATCATGTCTCTTCATGTCTCATACAATTACTACTTAGAGTTTTCTTTTAAAATGAGTTTACTTCCACAGAATTTAGCTTTTAATTCTAACAAGGCATTAATTCTTAGAAAATATAATGAGTCAAGTATTTTGAGGCAGGCTGTAGTTTTTTGACATAATAACACTTCATTCTTGACTTTCACAACTTTGCCATAAGAGGAGTCATTTTTCCAAAAGTAGCTGAGGACTTCAACTTTTCAAGAGCCTCTCTTTTAAAAATTTCTTCCCCCCTGCCCAAAATTGTGGTGAAGACATTTAATGTAAAATTATCACAGGTTTAAAATCACAAACTCCACTGCCAATTGAAAAGATGTCAATATCTAGAGAATACTGAGGGTTGTTGGAAGAGAGCGAATTGGGAATGAGTTTCTCGTTTTTCTCCTAGTTATATTTTTGGCTTCGGGTCACAGATATAATGGTTTCTTGACTATTTTGGAGACTGTTAGTAATTTCTACTCCTCTTTCGACCTGTCAACCAGAGATGCATGCATATTCATTAACCGTCTTAGGTTTTACAGGTTTATTCTTGTCTTAAAAATCAGATTTCAGGGAGTGATTCCAGCTTGCATCCCAGAATGTACTTCTAAATCTTAAAACCTTGATAAACTATTTTTTTCCCAATTTGGAAACAAAGTTTTATAGTGACATTTCTTTTCATTCATTACCATTTTATTACAAAATGGTTTTATGAAATTGCTATTGCAATTTGTGCCCCCACAAAATCTCTAAAATGCAGTAAATCTGTATTTTCCAGTGGACACAGGGATGACCATTACTGTGAAGTTTCTGTAATTACAGCATTATGGAGTATTTATTTACTATGTGCAGATGCCATTCTAAATACCCATTTAACACCGCCTTCTGAGGCATGACCTAGTCTACCCCTATAGTACACAGTAGGCTGCTATGGCACAGAGAGTGTAAGCAGTGAGTTCAAGTTTGCACAGCAATGAAGGGACAGAACCAGGATATCAACCCAGTCAATCTGCTCTTTACTCCCATATTTTATATTTATTATATCTCCTTAGGAAAACCGCTGAATTTCCAAGATAGCCAACCTGAGATAAATGTCTTTCTTTTGGACAGCATGGAAACTGCATGTCTCCCCTTCTAGCATACGCTGGCTGGAAACAATAGTCTGCTGGGGCTTCCCTAGTAGCTCAGTCAGTAAAGAATCTGCCTGCAATGCAGGAGACCTGGGTTTGACCCCTGAGTCGGGAAGATCCCCTGGAGAAGGAAATGGCAACCCACTCCAGTATACTTGCCTGAAAAATCCCATGGACAGAGGAGCCTGGTGGGCTACAGTCAGACATGACTTGGTGACTAAACCACCACACCACAATAGTCTGTTGAGTTATAGTCTACTTGGTTATAATGTTCATCTGAAAATGCAAGGAAAGAAGGAGAGGACTCTCATGGGAAAAGAAGCCAATGTGCGTTTTCAAATATTTTGTCTCTTATGAGACCTTAAAATAGAAACCTTTGGACTTGTAACATTTGCAAAGATTCCATGGGAGTTTCTAGATGAGGCCTGTCTGTGAATGTGAAATTATGAACAGTTTCTCTCATGAATGACAATCCTGTTCTGTTGCTCCAGTGGTTGGGTTTTCTTCATCAAAGGCTCTGCAGAAAAGGTGGCCAAAGAATAAAAGGAAAAACTAGCATGTGTGAAATCAAAGAAAAATGTGATTCTTGCCCTGTTTCATACATCATTTCTGTCATTAATAGTTTCCATATGTAAAATACCTCCTATTCTGCCCTAAATGACCTTGTTACCTTAGAAACAAAACATAGATCTTTCTCAGAATGAAGCCTTTGAGGCTACCTCAGCCTCTCCCAGACATGAGATGAAGGTCAAGAGTGGTATTCATAAGAAGATCATCCCGTTGATCTCTAAAATCAATTAGAACTATCATTACACAAGTGTCTGAGAAGCCATATCTTTAGGCCCAAACTGACACCACGCTCTTTCTCTGTGAAAACTGAAGGCTTCTGAACCCTGAACCACCTCCCAAGGGCTGCTGTGGGTCAGGCAGCCACTCCATCTGGTCATAGAGTGGGCCTTCCAATAACTAGAAACAATGGCTCAAGACTGGCAGGCCTTTCAAGCCACAGAGAACAAGTAACCAAAATTAGTTTGGAACATATAAACATAGCAGAATGCTGGGTGTGCCAAGCCCACACTGGGTAATTTTTGCCATTTCTTGATGTCCTTCTGAGGTTATTTCTGAAGGATGTTTTCATCTCCAATCTCACCCAAATCTGCTCCTTCCAAGAAGACCCTCTTTGTGCTCTGGGAGGAGGGACTGCTCACTGTGGTCTGAGCAGGAAACAGCTTGTGACTTGCTGAAATATCCTAGCATGAGAGCTCAGTGCTAGGGCCAAAAGGGCTTTAGGAATTATCCCTGATGTATTCCCTCGTGTCAAAGTAGCACAGGCTAATCCTTAAACAGCTTAAAACTGCTGTGATATTTATATTATATATTGATTTCTTTCAATAGATGAATTGCTTTCCTTCTTTTAACTTCTTCCATTGTTCTACTTGAGGCTTTTCATATATTTTTCTTTAGGGATCCACCCG
>SJYA01000701.1:290425-329991 GCA_006410615.1 Neotragus moschatus
CCCTGCCACACTCCCACACAAGTGTCTTCTTGAGTGGTACTCAAGTGTAAGACTCAAAGTATTCTTACTTTATGTTCAGTTTAGCTTCTGAGATGTTACAAAAACTCAGAGGTAGTACCAGTCTGCTCCAGTTTAATAAATGGATATGATCAGAGTCAATAATCTCTGGTGAATTAAACATCCATCTATGCACCAAAAATAAACAACAGACCTGATATTAATGAATAAGTGAGACTTAGGTTTTAGTGGAATTGGGGGCCAATGAAGCATTTAGCCCACTGTACATGATTCTTGGACAGCCTACTCCTCCTTACCTACCTCTGTTATGGTTCCATCTCCTTTTTTGAGGTTCCGAAGCACAACAGATACTTCTTTAAGTAGTTGATGTTCTTATAAGGAAATTAAGTCAATGAAAGCTAACTGTACAGATCTTGAAATTAAAATTATAAAGCTAGTAAACATCCCTACACAACAACCCCTTTTCTTCAAAATGCTCTACGAAAAGAAGTTAGTTTTTAAAACAGGAGTGGTTATCTTGACACAGCTACTAGGAATGCGTATGTACGTTGTAGCCGGAAGAGCACTAATCAAGTTTCTTTATAGATTTTGTGCACTATGCCTTTAAACACGGTCAGTCCTCTTTCAGATATGAACCACTGGCAGAAGAATGAGACGGATGTGTACAGGTCCACTACGGTTTTGAAAAAAAATCCAAAGCAGAAAATCTTGAGACAACAGTTCAGGAGTACCACTATCATATCTGAAAGAGAAAAAAATGATGATATCTACACTCATGTTTAAGATAAGCAGAAAATAAGCATTTGTTGAATGAGAGAATGAGGAAGTAGTCTTACATGGAATGAGCTGTCAACAGTATCATACTGCAGACAGGTCAAACAGGTAGGACATATGGAATCACTTAGACTGTCGATTTTGAGGGTTTTGGAAATGTTTGAGAGACTAGGGGAAGGGCGGTGACAAGGGATTGTAGAGGAATCAGAGAGAAGGGTGCAAAAGTCAGGAATTTTGACCATTCTTCCAGGATATTAGGATAATATATAGAAACAGGACAGTGTTAACATAACCCATCAAAAGTTTCTTGTGCATTCAATGACCTGATATCTTATTTATAATTCCACTTACTTCTGAGACAGGCATGGAACTTAATTGTTTTTTTCCCCACAGTTTCAGATTTATAAACTTAGAATCTTATGTTTTTTATAATGTCACTATTTTCACTAGAATATATATATCATAAATGATGATTTGTTGTTGTTGTTTAGTAGTTAAGTAGTGTCCGACTCTGTGACCCCATGGACTGCAGCATACCAGGCTCCTCTGTCCATGGGATTTCCCAGGCAAGAATACCAGAATGGGTTGCCATTTCATTCTCTAGCGGATCTTGCCAACCTAGGGAATGAATTCGTGTCTCCTGCATTAGCAGGTGGATTCTTTACCACGGAGCCACCAGGGAAGCCCCGTGAAGATTTAGTAATTTTAAAAATACATTCTGGGACTTCTCTGGGGGATCCAGTGGTTAAGACTCTACACTCCCACTGCAGGGGGTGAAGGTTTGATTCCTGGACAGGGAAGTAGGATCCCTCATGCCCTGCGGCAAGCCCCAAACCAAAAATTCTTAGTTTTGCCTTGATAATATTAATATTTAAATACTTGTTTTGACTTAAAGTTAGCTTAATAGCTTTAGTAGATCGACCTACTGAACATCACGAATATTTCAGCTATGGTTTGGAAATAGTTCAAATACCACATATATGAACAACTATGAAGAAGCTGAAACTTTCTCCATACACTAGAACTTTGGGTAGTTTTATTTCAGCTCTAACACAGCTCAAAGGCCTAAAAATACCCTAACGTTATGATATTGCTTTCAACCACTGAAAAATGATAATTTCTAATAGGATATAATTCTTTATAACTTGATGGGAAGGAAAGCAGGTGAAACATGTAGACCTCAACAGTTGCCAGTACAGAATAATTAACCAAACAGAAAATGTTTTTTTTAAGTCCACAGATCTCTTAACAGAATGACTACATTTTTGGCTTCATGTAAATAAAGTATTTTAAGTCCAAGGTACTCAAACATGTCAGCTTTTCCAGTTGTCCAAAGCCAATAATGGGCCTTCTGGTTCTCCTGGCAAGCTCATACCTTTGAACAAAGTTGTGACTGCTTGGTGCACAGCAGTGTAAAGAGAAGAATCACTTTACAATTTTAATGACAAGTATCTGTCTAATGGATAATCAGAGCCGAGCTGCCAAACTGTGTGACTGTCTTTTTCTTCAGGGATGTCAAACTCTAAATACTATTCCTGTCCAGGCCCGGGAAAGAATCGTTAGTAATCCAGCGATACTTGTGGAAAGGGCTTTGACCTACATGCCTATGTGCCCACCAGGATTCTAAATGAACATATTAACTCATTTGATGTGAGACGACTGATACTGACAACTTCAAGTGGCTGCCAGAACATGTGGTGTGTCAGCCGTTGGCTTCAAGACATGATTTTCCTCCCCAAATATCTGACGCATATGGTCCTCAGCAGATGGGGCGTGCCGTGTGTGTGTGTGTGTGTGTGTGTGTGTGTGTGTGTGTGAACGAGCGCATGCGTGTGCCGGGGCTGCCGAGATGAACGCTCTGATGGATCAAGGAAGCCAAATGCTGCCCGTGTTTGCCGTAAAAGGGTGCTGAGTCTAACCCACATGCCCAGTCAGGTGGGGCACTAATGTGGGACAGATTCAGTTACTGCAATGTCTTCAGAAGGATGTCAGGGGTTTTTATTTTATTTTTTTAATTGTATCAGCACTCTTAATTAATTCAAGTAAGTTTGAATTACCAGCAACATTGCAGCAGGGGAAATCAAGTTTATTCTAAGAGTGAGTTCTTTTAAATTATGGTAAAATATATATATTATTTATCATTTTAACCATTCATAAGCATACAATTCAGTGGTATGAAATACATTCACTGTCTTGTGTAACCGTCATCACTCTACAAAACTTTTTCATCATTTTAATATAATCTTTGTACTCTTTCAACAATAACTCTTGTCACTTTCCTCTGCCCCCAGTCTCCAAGAGTAAGTTTTTAGGAAACATTTCACACTGTTATGAACTTGTCATCTCTCCGTAAATTGACGTCCTTCTCGGATTTATGGACAGGGTTCACCCCGAGTAGTTTCTAGCAACTCATTTTGTGCTGGAGGAGTCCTCACAGTGTCCACCAAAACTGAGATTCTTAAAAGCTCTACTGATGGACTGTGGAGCAGTTCCTCCTTTTAGGGAAAGTGACACACAATTCCTTAGATTTTACCACATATAACGAAATATGACTTTCCTAATAGATCGAAACATGAATCATCCTTTTGGTAAGTCAAACATAGTTGAATATTGACAGTGCCATGTGATTTAATCTCGCAGCAATTAAGAAAAGGAGCTGAGTTACCAAAATCTGCTACAGCACTACAGTTTTATCACATTCTCCACCATTTCTTCATTGCTATGGGTTTTTTTTTTCCCTTGTTTGAAATGCATAAGTAGGTGGGGAATATGGACAGTGGTCTTTTTTCTTATCCAACTAGATATTATTCAAAAAAGATTGCAACTGGAGATTTTAAATAATCATGGTCCAAATTCAGTGCAGTTTGTTAACAATTGCTTTATATGTAGAGTTACACTGCGTGATCATAGTATTGCCAAATATAATTTAGATGAACTTTACCACTGATTCAGTGACAACACTAATCCAAGTTAACTTTATGTGCCCGAAGTGGCATGTATGTTAGCTTGTAAAAGTATACTTTCTCTTGGCTTATTTTTATGTTAGATTCTTTGTCTTCATATGATGAATCTTCAACTATGGGGAGATTGTAACTTCTGACGTGTGTTTTTCATACTAAAATAAAGATATAAATTTAATCTGCAAGCAAATGATTTTTTAATTACTTTAAGAATTGAGAAGCCCCAAGAGGCACTTTTGCATGGTGGTTATTAGCACTGGCTCTAAAGCTAGACTGCTGGGGTTCAGATCCAGCCTTATACTGTGTTAGCTCTGTGACCTGGGAAACTTACTTTTCCTCCTCATGCCTCAGTTTTGTCATCCACGTAATGGGTCAATAGTAGAGTTGTTCTGAGTATCACATGAGTTAATACATGAAAAGCACTTAGAACAGCACCTGTTACATAGTAAGTGCCACATGTGTTGGCAATAATTAGGCAGCTAAGTATTTTGACAACCTCTTTTTTCATTAATGTAGAACAGAGCTGGCCTGATACATTTTCTAAAAATAAACCTCTTATTAAATAACACTTCTCTGAAATAAAAATTAGGAACTAAAAATAGAGCTTGACTTAACAAGAGCTGATAAATGTTAGTTTCCTGTCTCCACCATTCCCCTGCTTTTCATTCCTTTCTAAAAAAGGGCTTTTAGCTTTTTTCCCAAGCCTTTTAATATAGTAATCACATCACTGAATTTCAGCTAAGACTGAATTTTGTGCACGCGTGCATGCTAAGTGCCCCAGTCGTATCCAACTCTTTGTGATCCTATGGATTGTAGCCCGCCAGGCTCCTCTGTCCATGGGATTCTCCAGGCAAGAATACTGGAGTAGGTTGCCATGCCCTTCTCCAGGGGATCTTCCCGACACAGGGATTGAATCCACGTCTCTTACATTTCCTCCATTAGCAGGCAGGTTCTTAATCACCAGCATCACCTGGGAAGCCCATTTTGTGCATACTTGAACCATTTTGCACCTTACAAAATATTCATCCATCATTTCCTTCCACTGGGAAAGTATGAGAATACTTGTCACAAGACTTAAAGTGTTAAAGTTGGTGTTATCCATATCTGGGAAATGATAAAAAGAAGTTGCTAAATATCTGTCTAATGTTAAGAGTCCAAGGTATGACTAAATGATCCATAATTGTATTGTTTTAGAAATGGTAAAGTTCTGCTCTCAAAAAATCCAGTCTTGGACAACCACTCATTATTTATTATTTTAGAGATATAAAAGATATTGACTTTGGTTAGAGCCAGTTCCAGGAATGAGGAGTGCTGGATTTCTGAACTGAACTTTCCATACAGTGTAACCTTATACCATCTTTTGGGGTTTCATTATGACTTCAACTGAAAAAAATGATTAACTGTGTCTGGGTAAGTTTGCAGGAGAAAATGTGATAAGGACTTGATATCACTATGTAATGTATACACAGTTGCTCTCAGCTGAAAATCTAAGTAAACCAGTGGGAATGCCAGAGGAACAATTCCAACCCCCCAACTCCCCCTGCCTAGACCCAGCTTCTTGTTTTGTTCGCCCCTAGCAGCAGCAGCAGCAGCAGCAGCAGCAGCAGCAGCAGCAGCAGCAGCAGCAGCAGCAGCCGCCAGCACAATACCTGCTCTTTAGTTGCTGTTCAGTAAATGTTTGAGCCCTGGATGGTTGAGTAGGTAATATCAATTAGGCAAACACTGAGAATGGAAAGCTAAGCAGAATCATGACACCCTCCTCACAGTCTATAGGAAGACATATTAACACGTGCAAAAATGCAAAGCTGCGACTGTAACAAATACTCAGAAAAAGGAGAAATGAAGCTATCAGTGTCTCTAGAATAGGGATTTCACCTGACCAGAGAGGGCCTCCCTGAAGCCATGCTGCTTAAAATGATATCTGAGGGATTAACAAAGACTAACTAGGAAAAGAGAGAGGTAACCACATCCCAGATAGAGACAATAGAGCATGCAAGGGTCCTGGGGCAGGAGGGAGCATGGCAAGTACAGAGACCTGAACAAAGGCCAATGATGCTAGGGTGGCTAGTGAAAAGTTTTGCACACCACAGCACCACACCATGCAGGGGCTCACAAGCCTTGGAAGGAGCCCTGTCCTTACCCTAAGAGCAAAGGGAAAGGACTTGAAGGGTTTTACTCAGATTACCGTTAGAAGATCGCTCTGGCAGCAGTGGGTGGGAGGGAGAATAAATTAGAGTGTGCGAGAATGGACGCATATAGACCATTAACGCTGTTGTGATCTGAGCAGGAGATGACATTACTTTGGAGTAGACTAGAGAGGCATGGGAAAGGACACAGAGGTGGAGGATTTGAGAGTTAGGAGAATATTGCTAGGTGTTGATGATGCGCTGCATTCGATGGGTGAGGAAGTGAGAGATGTTAAGAATGACTTGTAGGCTCTCACTTGACATATGGGAGGGGCCCTTCCCTGAGACCGAGAATGCTGAAAGATGATCAGCTTTGCAAGTGGAAGATTATCACTTTATCTTTGGAAACAATGAGTTCCCTTTGAAATTCTCTTTTTCTTTTATACTGGCTTTGTCAGCAAACACAGCCCCCCGCCCAATTTTTCTTGACCACCATCTTCCGCAGATCCCAAGACACTGTCTTCCTTCACCGCCCCCCTGACTTAAGTGTCGGTATTCTCCATGGTTCTGACCTGAGCCTCCAGCCTCTTTAATCACTCTAAATCTGTGCTGTTCAGGAAAGGAGAGGTGGGATGAAGAGAGAGAGTAGTACTGAAACATATATATTGCCATATGTAAAACTGATAGCGGGCACGAATCTGCTGTAGGATGTAGGGA
Source organism: Neotragus moschatus (assembly GCA_006410615.1). NCBI lineage: Eukaryota > Metazoa > Chordata > Mammalia > Artiodactyla > Bovidae > Neotragus > Neotragus moschatus. Next base: position 297,021 of record SJYA01000701.1, read on the forward strand.
GCTCAAACCCGATGCTCTGTGAATGCCTAGAGGGGTGGGATGAGGTGGGAGGTGGAAGAAGTTTCAAGAGGGAGGGGGCACATATATGCCCGTGGCTGATTTGTGTTGACGTATGGCAGAAACCAACACAATATTGCAAAGCAGTTATCCTCCAGGCAGGCAGGCTAAGTCACTTCAATTGTGTTTGACTCTGTGAGACCCTAGGGACTGTAGCTCTCTGTCCATGGGATTCTCCAGGCAAGAATACTGGAGGGGGGGGCGCCATGCCCCCTCCTCCAGGGGATCTTCCTCAAATTAAAAATAAATTAAAAATATAGAGTAGCCACACGTGACGGCTGAGCACTTGAAATGTGGCTAGTCCAAACTGAGATGTGCCATACGTATTAAATACGCATAGGATTTTGAAGACACCACATTAAAAATAATGAAAAAATCATTACTAAGAGTTTTATATTGCTTATGTTGAAATAATATTTTGGTTACACTGTATTAAGTACAATCTATTATTACTTTCTGGAAAATCAAAAGTTTTACATGTGTTTCTTCGTATATTTCTCATGGGCAGTGTGGCTCTGCACAGTGACCCTACTGCCACCTTCATTCCTGTCTGCGTGAGCCCACAGAGCTGCTCACTGTGCCCAGAACATTTCACATCATACTCTCTCCTTTTCCTGGAACTTTGCCCCCTTTTCTTACCAGATGAGATATGATTCATACTTTTTTTTTGTTCAGAGCAAATATCTTCACTACTGTATAAAACTTTCCCAATTCCTTAAGGTAGAATTAAATATTTCTGCCTTTGAGTCTCGTGTGGTGTGCTAATACCTTTGTTATAGCTAATTCACATGCTTGTATTTTGTTTTATATTCATTTATCTCTCCAGCCAGATTGTAAGTGTCTGCAAAGTACAGGTGCAACCTGATTTACGTCTATAATTATGTAAGGAGGCTCTGGGTACCAGGCTGTTGCTCAGTGAAAGTCTAGTGAGCAGAAATTGCTCTACAAATGTTATACAGCCAAACACATGACTGGTTACGACTCAGACATTTTAAGATGCTATTTAGAATCCTTTCAATAATGCTGCAGGGTAAATATAATGACCCTCATTTTACATATGGGGATCTTGCAAAAGCTCAAACTGTTTATAAATTATAGAACCAGAATTCAACTAGACTGGCTGAAAGAAAAAGCCATGTTTTAACCCCTGTGATACCATGCATACTTAAAAATGAATTTAAAAATAGAGATGATATTCCTATATCATAAAATGGGAAAAAAATTACCAATTTCTTAAGATGGTTAGAAGATTAAGTGAGATAATCTAAATAAAGTTAGGGCAGTTCTACTTGAAAATAGTAGGTCTTATTAAACACTGACTTTCTTCCATCTTGAGGCCCATGGTATCAGTTCAGTTCAGTCGCTCAGTCATGTCCAACTCTTTGTGATCCCATGGACTGCAGCACGCCAGGCCTCCCTATCCGTCACCAACTCCCAGAGCTTACTCAAATTCACGTCCATTGAGTCGGTGATGCCATCCAAACATCTCATCCTCTGTCATCCCCTTCTCCTCCCTCCCTCAACTTGCCCAGAATCACGGTCTTTTCCAATGAGTCAGTTCTTCACATCAGGTGGCCAAAGTATTGGAGTTTCAGCTTCAGCATCAGTCCTTCCAATGAATATTCAGGACTGATTTCCTTTAGGATGGACTGGTTGGATCTCCTTGCAGTCCAAGGGACTCTCAAGAGTCTTCTCCAACACCACAGTTCAAAAGCATCAATTCTTCAGCACTCAGCTTTGTTTATCGTCCAGCTCTCACATCCATACATGACTACTGGAAAAATCATAGCTTTGATTAGATGGACCTTTGTTGGGAAAGTAATGTCTCTGCTTTTTAACCAGCCTGTACTGTCTAGGTTGGTTATAACTTTTCTTCCAAGGAGCAAGATTCTTTAATTTCATGGCTGCAGTCATCATCTGCAGTGATTTGGGAGCCCAGAAAAATAAAGTTTCTCACTGTTTTTATTGTTTCCCCATCTATTTGCCATGAAGTGATGGGACCCAATGCCATAATCTTAACTTTATGAATGTTGAGTTTTAAGCCAACTTTTTCATTCTCCTCTTTAACCTTCATCAAGTGGCTCTTTAGTTCTTTGCTTTCTGCAATAACTGTGGTATCATCTGCATATCTGAGGTTATTGATATTTCTCTTGGTAATCTTGATTCCAGCTTGTGCTTCATCCAGCCCAGTATTTCACATGATGTACTCTGCATATCCTGGAGAAGGAAATGGCAACCCACTCCAGTACTCATGCCTGGAAAATTCCATGAATGGAGAGCCTGGTGGGCCACAGTCCATGGGGTCACAAAGAGTCGGACACGACTGAGCAACTTCACTCTGCAGATAAGTTAAATAAGCAGGGTGACAATATACAGCCTTGATTATATTCCTTTTCCTATTTGGAACCAGTCTGTTGTTCCATGTCCAGTTCTAACTGTTGCTTCTTGACCTGCATACAGATTTCTCAGGAAACAGGTCAGGTGGTTTGGTATTCCCATCTCTTTAAGAATTTTCCACAGTTTGTTGGGATCCACATGGGGATCACAGGCTTTGGTCAAAGGCTTTGGCATAGTCGAGAAAGCAAAAGTAGATGTTTTACTGGAACTCTCTTGCTTTTCCATGATCCAGTGGATGTTGGCAATTTGATCTCTGGTTCCTCTGCCCTTTCTAAATCCAGCTTGAACATCTGGAAGTTCATGGTTCATGTACTTTTGAAGCCTGGCTTGGAGAATTTTGAGCATTACTTTGCTATAGTGTGAGATGAGTGCAATTGTACAGTAGTTTGAGCATTCTTTGGCATTGCCTTATTTTGGGATTGGAATGAAAACTGACCTTTTCCAGTCTTGTGGCCACTGCTGAGTTTTCCAAATTTGCTGGCATATTGAGTGAAGCACTTTCACAGGATAATCTTTTAGGATTTGAAATAGCTCAGCTGGAATTCCATCATCTCCACTAGCTTTGTTTGTAATGATGCTTCCTAAGGTCCACTTGACTTCGTGTTCCAGGATGTCTGGTTCTAGGTGAGTGATCACACCATGGTGGTTATCTGGGTCATGAAGATCTTTTTTGCATAGTTCTTTTATGTATTCTTGCTACCTCTTCTTAATATCTCCAGCTTATTTTGACAGCAAGATCAAGTATTGTGAATTTTGAGTATCAGTTGACTACCTTGTTTCTTGCAGCTGGTATAAAATTTAAAATTATCTCACGAAATGTCCAGTAGTCAGATTCTCATAAACAACCGTAGATCTCCCCACTGTGCTCTCTGTTGCTCTCTGGCTGGCATCTGAACATATGAACTCCCTGAGTGTGAGAATAAGACTTCATAATTAAACTCATGTTGGTGTCAATAAAAAATGACACAATATTTTGTTAAACAGAAGAAATTAGCATTATAAAAAAGAAATGGCGATCCACAGCTACTCTCCTTTTCTCTGTCAACATGACAGGACCAGAAGCCTGAAAGACCCGAGGACCCATATGGGTAATACCGAGGTGTGAGTATGTACAGGCCAGATAATCCCTCTGGGACTCCACTTCCTCACCGGTGAAACGCAGGAGTTTGAGTGCTGCGGTCACATTCAGTTGTACAATGCCCAGGCTCCATGATGGGCCTGCCATCTCGTAGACCGTAGATAGCTTCTGCTATCTAGTAACAAATATCTTGACTAACAGCAGTTCAAATCATAAAAATGATTCTTGTTGAGTGAACCAAGTGTTTGAAGGTGGGTAGTCAGGACCGGATCAGGAGCTCAGAGAGGCTGTCCAGGAGCCAAGCTCTTCTAAACTTTTTCTGCCTCATCCTCATCAACTGCTGGGATTCATCTGGGAGACTGGTGCCTCATGGTTATAAGACAAGCTATTACCTCTCCAAGGAACAAAAACAGAAGCGAAATTTCTCTTTGCTTCCCATAAGGTCCCCACGTCTCATTTCTCAGAACTGGGCTAAAGGATTAATGTAGACTCATCAGTGGCAATGAGAAAGAAGAGTCTCCCCTTATTTTAGACTGATTCTCATTCATCTTACACCTCCGAGGGTGAAGAGTACCTGCCCACTGACCTGAACAGATCAGATTCATAACAGCAGGGCAGACAGAAGGGAGAGGATGATCACTGGGTAGGAAACAAATGTGTCTGCCAGAAGCACTTAATAAAGATGTTCTGAACAAATGAATGAAGGCCGAATTATGACTTTTCACGGATCCTAAAAACTTTTGTGCTTCTGGGGATTTTCCTCCATAAAAATGTTTAAAATTATAGATTTCACCTGAGTTGGTATGAATAAAATGTGGTCCAGACTGGATTCACTATTATAATCAATATTAAGTTTTTTTTTTTAATTCTGATTTTAAAAATTTAAATGGAGACATTTTCATGAACCCTAGAATCTAGGTCTACTGTGCCTCATGGCTAATTCCATCCTGGGTCTGTGCTGTCCATCCAATTGGATGGTAAACACTTCAGGGTGGAGACCGTGAGACTGTGTGTTAGGCTGTATTGATGCCCTCAAAGCCCCTATCACAGCACTGTACATCTAAGAACTGCCCAAGAAATATGCTGGAGTTGACCTAACATCTCACTGTTTCTTCCTCCAGGGTGAACCTGGCCCTCCTGGCCCCTATGGTCCTCCAGGAGCCCCTGGTATTGGACAGCAAGGTGTTAAGGTAACGATACTTGTCTCTCTGCCCACTGATGACTTCTGAATTTATTCTAAGGCTGGGAGGACTGTGACTTGTGCTCAGTCTTTCCCTCGGAGACACAAGGAGACTGCCTGTAGATGGGTTACTTATGGCCTGGATACTTGGACATTCGCAATGGCCTAGTTGGGGCCAGTTACCCCAAGAATAATCTATGTATTTTTTGATTGTTTGGAATGAAAATTACTCTTGGCTCCAAATACCCACCTTCTCGCCAGTGTACATCCGGTTCTATTGAGTTTTCATGGACTCTAAATGTTATCACACAAAAATGTCATAGGGTGTGAAACACCTTAACACACCAACTATCACCTGCTCACATCAAACAAGCACAGAGGGGCAGAAGTCAGAAGAACCCTGGCAGTGAGTAAGTAAAAGGTGACAGGTTTGCTGGAAACTAGGAAGGGTGAATCTTCCCAATCCAAGGATTGAATCCGTGTCTCCCACATTTCCCGCATTGGCAGGTGGGTTCTTTACCGCTAGCACCGCCTGGGAAGCCCAGAAAGGATGGGAACACCCAACACTCTGGGGTGCTCCGCATCACGCAGGATGTACTAGAGCAAAAGTGCTTATTTTAAATGGCTCTTCTATGTCACTGGGACAATACGACTTCAACGTGGGGCTAAAAGAGAGCAATACAAAAAAGTGCCCTTCGAATGTAACCAGGTGTCCCCATGGATGGCATTTAGACAATAAGCACATTGAGACTCCAGGGAATGTGGAGTTTATACTGGCAGAGTTGCTGGAGAAGGGTTCTGAAGGAGATGAAAGGTGAATCACGAATGGCGAGGTGAAATGGAACAGGACAGGGCGGGGAGGGGAGGGGACAGGAGGCGTCCCAGGACAGTGGCAGCGGGCAGGGAACCGCATGAGCACTGGCGGGTGGTCTCCTCAGTAATCAGGACGAGTCGCACACAGTCTGTTCTGCCAATTGCTGATCATTTCTGAAAACTAAAATTGCATTTACGTAGGAAGGAATGAGGAACACTTGGGGGTAATTTTTTCACTTAAATTTAAGGCGTTTTTCAGGCTCTGTTGTTTAGTCACTGAGTCGTGTCCGACTCTGCGACCCCAGGGATGGTAGCCCACCAGGCTCTTCTGTCCATGGAATTCTCCAAGCAAGAATACTGGAGTGGGTTGCCATTTCCTTCTCCAGGGGATCTTCCCGACTCAGAGATCTAACCCATGTCTCCTGCATTGGCAGGTGGATTCTTTACCTCTGAGCCACCAGGGAAGCCCTTTCCTCCTTTAGATTTTTTTTTTTTTTTAAATCTTTAGGAATTTGAGAAGTTTGATATTTTTGCTATCTATCTTTGTTGAAATCTCCAGAGTACTTCGTGCTATGTGTGTTCTTCATTTAAAATCTCAAGCTTGCATTCAATTATTTCTTCCTCATAGGGGCAAAGAGGCCAGGAAGGAAGAATTGGGCCTCCAGGACCTACTGGTGTTGGTGAACCGGGCCAGACAGTGAGTAGCAAAAAATTCTAGGTGGAATTAAAAGGATAAATTCTTAGGTGCTCCTTTGGATTAGACTATGGTTAAACTAAGCTATCTTTATCTTTTTGAACAACAAAAGTCAATAAATATATAAAGGTCAGATCCAAGTGTTCATCTTCATAATACTTGAAAAAGGGATAATTATATATAGGATATGTACATAGGCTCTCTCTTAGTATAATCTCTTATGAAATTAATCAGCTTGTCCATGAAGAAAAGCATTCTCATATGTCAAAATTTCTTAGGAGATAGGAGATCTGGGTTCAGATTTAATATCTATAATTTGTAATTGACTTTCCTATAATCATGAGAAAAATCACTAAGAATAATCCCCCAATCCTGAGTATACTCTAAAGTTAGAGTTAATAATGGTAGACAGGTAATACATGAGCTATTTGCAGCTTCTACCTTATGTAGCTTTGATATTCACTGTTGTTGGAAAGGAAAAAGTTTTCTATCAAAAGAGAGCTGGAGAGGAAATGAATAAAACATGACTTCTGGAATGAGAAGGTTTTAAACTTTTCAAGTAATCATTATCCTTCTAAAAAATAACAGTAGCTGACTTGCTGGGCTACAAATAAAAACAACCGACTGAACAGTTAGTTTTTCAATTGAGTTTTGTAGTTTCTCACACATAAATATTAAGACAAATGTGAGCTTCTTTGCTATACTTTGGGAATGAAATGGCAGCATACTATGAGGGTTAGACTTTTCACCAATGTCTGAACACACAGATTAAAAAAACAGAACATCAAATAGAGGAAAAATATACTGGTTTACAGAGAAGCCAATGGCACCCCACTCCAGTACTCTTGCCTGGATAATCCCATGGGCAGAGGAGCCTGGTAGGCTACAGTCCGTGGGGTCACAAAGAGTTGGACATGACTGAGCGACTTCACTTTCACTTTTCACTTTCATGCATTGGAGAAGCAAATGGCAACCCACTCCAGTGTTCTTGCCTGGAGAATTCCAGGGACGGGAGAGCCTGGTGGCTGCCGTCTATGGGGTTGCACAGAGTCGGACACGACTGAAGTGACTTAGCAGCAGGAGCAGCATACTGGTTTAAGTAGCTGCTGTTTCCACTAACTAGACAGTACTCTTAAAATTTAACTACTGAGAAAGAATACGAGTTCTCTGCAGACACTGCTCATTTTACACTAGAGGAGACTGGAAACCTAGAAAAACAAAAAGACGTCAGCTGGAAGGACACAGGCCCAGACATGCTACCGTGTATAGAGGGAGTACAGCAGAGAATTTGGGAAGTTTTTGACAGAAATGAAAAAATCTTCTCACAATGTTCTGAATAAGCGGCAATAAAAATGAGTTTCGTGTTTCGACATCAAATCTTTATGAGCTGTCCAAAAGAAACCTAGATTTTTGAAACATAAGACTTCTTCTTCTTCCATATGCCTACTTTAAAAAAATTAATTTATTTTTAACTGAAGGATAATTGATTTACAGTATTGTGTTGGTTTCCACCAAACATCAGCATGAATCAGCCATAGGCCTACCACCTACTTTTAACTTAATAAACAGCTCTGCCTTGCTGTGCTGAATCCTAAAAGAGATTGCATGGCTAACCAAGGGACAATACGTGACCATACATGTTGAATTATTCATCATGAACTAGGTGTTACAGAAGACGTCTAGGCTACATGCAGTAGAAGTCCAGCATCAATTCTTGAAGATACAAATGGTTTCATGAGTAATTGACTTGGAGACTCTGATGGCATCTTCTCCATTGTTACTCTTCCCACAAGTGATACCTATAGCCCCATATGAACAGACAAAGGGAGAACAAAACTGAGCAATGTCAGGCTGGTCTAGCTGGAAGTAGACTCCTGTCCCCTTCATGAGCACAGAGAATGAAAATATTTGGTGAATGCTCACCAAACCACATCCATTTTAAAGACAGTTCTAATAAGCAAGTAGACAGAATGCCAGTCGGTCTCATTTCCTAGCTCTACTGCCATCCATGCAGTTTTACTGAGTGGCTGGGATGGAGGTGACACACAGGAGCAGCGTCAACTTCCTCTGAACAAAGCTAACTTGCATGTTGCCCCTGCTGACTATGCCCAGTCTGCCAAAGGTACACGGAAGCCTGATGTCACCCTTCTCTGGAAAGGGCCAGTTACATTTCTGATAGCATGTTGACTACCATGGAACTCTTTCATAATGGAGGGGGCCATGATGATGGCCATAATTGGTGGGGGGTGGTGGCAAGCAATTAATCAATAATCAAGTGAGGATTTGCCGTTACTATCCACCGTTGAAGGTCTTACTGTCTCCATAGATTTACTATGATGCAAACGCATATGGATATATTTTCATTTATATTGCTTCAAATTCATGAGTTTCATATCCCTGAGAAATCAACAATTTTGCAAGTTATTAGTTATGATCTCTTCAGATATTTTCTTTTTTACGTTATTTATTTAAGAATTCTATTATTTAGTTGCATTTTGGGGTGGTTTCCTAAAATCTAACATAATGCACAAATTTATTTTTCTCTGCTTAGAAAATGTCCTTAAATCATCCCTTCTGTTTGTAACTTAATAAGTATTTTTTAAAATTCTTGAAGCTATTTTTAAAAATCTACCTCTTTTATTAATGTATTTTTGCTATACTGTCCTCTTCGCTTCTTGTATTTCTATTCTTAAGACCATTAATCATTTAAAGTCTACCTTCCCTTTTTTTTGGTATCTGTTGGTTCACTTTTACTCCACTGAGAATTAATTTCTTGTATGTTTTGTACCCTGGCATCTGAATTTATTGTCAGCCAGGTTTAACTGTGAAATCCCAAGTGTTCTATGTTGGAGCATGTTTGAGAGGAAGGTGTATTTATTTGCATCTCTTATGTACTCCAGGCACATACTTGATGTTAATGCCTTGACTAAGGTGCTCCAGGACCACCAGCGTGGTGTTGCTTGAAACTACAAACCTGTATGCAGCATAGGACCCAGTTAGGAGTTGTCAGGTCCATTTAGAGCCCAAGTGAAGTAGACACGATTCTTGTCATTCATAACACTGTGTTGATAGGAACACTGTGTTCCACCCCACCCTTTCACTGAAGATACATAACTTAGAAGGGCCTAGTTTTATGGGGGGATTTCAGTTCTAATTTCCTCCTCATCTTCCACTGAGTGAGCCTAAGTCTTTTTTCCCATTTCTTCTTCCTAGACTCCTAGACTTTGCCCTAGCACACAACCACACTTTTCACCCAGAATAGTTACAGTGTTAGCTTATAGGCATACCTCTAGTGTTCAGCTCTCTTTTTGTTTTGAAACCCTGTAACTTCCCTTAATTATTGATTTTTTGGGGCCTTCATTTTCAAGACAATTTTTTATTATTTGCTTTTCTCTTTGTAGCTAGAGGGTTTTCACAGTATTTGCAGAACGTGAAATTCTTGTTTGTTTTCTTGTGATCTAAGCCACAATTACACAAATCAGAGTGACACTGTGTAGTCTGTGAAATAATTGGGAACTAAAATCATAACAAAGAAAGGATAAATCTCAAGAAATATATGAAAATACGGTCTCAAAATATCATAATAAAATCAATAATGAGTTTTTGAATTATTTCAAAGTAACATAAAGGCTTATCTTAGGACTGGCAAAGCTTCTGCTGAAAGTTCTTTACATTTGTTTTTTTGCCTGAATCATTTCAAGTGGTTTCTAGTTTAATACTAACTACTCTTTTTATACAATAGTAATATAAATCTGATCAAATGAATTAATATTCCAGGACCTTGACTGAACTATTAACTGACAGCTACCATCTTTAATTATATGATTATCACTAGTTGTGTGTTGGTTTGAATCATAAATTGGTTCAACACTCTTAGGGTGCTCAGTTTGACTTTTTGGGAGCACTTGGAGTAAGAAAAATCCCCTGAAGTAAAACTAATTATTTTGAAGTGAGAAATAAATTTCACTGAACATTAAGGATAATTTTTAATATTATTTAGCATATTTATCTTTAATGCCTACAATGTATATTGAAACCACTTTTATTGATTATCCACACTATTGAGATTATTAAGGAAGGTAATGATAATGGACAATTATATTTTATCTTGTTAATGTCTCATATAAAGCATTTCTGGTCAGACTCTGTTAATTGATAATTAGTTTCTTCCACTAGATATTTGGACACCTTAATTAAAGGTGTTCATTAGAAGCCAAATAAGAATGTCAGAGTTATAACTAGATCGGATCGCCTTCGAAAAAGATGCTTTTTTACTGAGCATTTTTGTCTTTTAAAAAATAATCTGTTGGTAGCATCTTAATACATTGAAAGTATAGTTCATCTAATCCAAGTACCTGCTCTTTCTCTTCTCCGGTTAGCCATCATCATTCACCTTGACTGTTTAACTAGAAAACTTGAGACTATACTGATGGTGCAGAATATTACTCTGACAGTTTCCAGGTTTCCAGTAATCAAACCTTGAATCACGGTTTTTTCAAATGCCCCTAAGTGATTGTTCACAAGCATTAACTCTCTGTTCTCAGCAGCTTGGAAAATGTGACTCCTCAAAGTCTTCATTATTTTCATTTTCACCTTGGCTAATGTCTTCCAGAAATGCAGAGATGGACGCAAGCGTCAGTGCTTACTCTATGTGGCACGTGTCTCCCCACATTGCTTAACAGAGACCATACTCTGAGACTACTTTATTTGTAAAAACTTCATAAAAGGACTTTGTTAGCAATTGAAGGATCCAGGGAAAACAACTTTGATAGTGATAGCAAGCAGATATTTATTGAGTGCTTAATATATAAGAGTTTTACAGCTCTCTGATCTAGTCCATATATTAATACGTGTGGTTGAGGTAGGTACTATTGTTACCGCTATTCTGATGAGAATGCTGAACTTAGAGAGATGGAATTATTTAAGATCACACTGCTGATATGTAGCGAGAGGTAGCTTGAACATCAGTCCAAATGACTCCCAGACATGCTTTTAGTTTATCATGCAAGACTGTAAACTCTATGAGACAAGGAGTGGGGCTGTCTGCTGTTTTCAGATGCTAGCACAGTGATTTGCACCTACCAGGCATTTGGTAAACATTCGTTGAATGAATGGGAAAAAAAAATTTGAATGTACTGGAAAAAGATTCCTTTGCATTCCATGAAAATTGAGTTATTTTCATTTGAGGAAGAGGAATAACCTGTTAATATTTTTTTGTACAGTGTGTAATATTAGCTAGGGCTTCTCTGTCTAGTTTGCAATCTAGTTTTCACACCATATTTCTTTTTCTCCTAGTTAATTGCTCTAACATTAGATTACTCTGTCATGGATATTAGGACTTTGATTAAGCCCTTGGATGGTTAAAAGCTAGTTTTCCCATAAGCACAGCAATTTAAATTGAATTAAATGCTAGTTTTTTACTTTAATTAAAGCCTTTACTAAATTGGCTATGCATAAATACGAAAGAAGGCTGTCTTTTAAAAGATACGATTTTAAGGAAAGCCCCCCCAAATTAGATATGGGGTACAATTAGTTTTCTCTCTCACAAATCTGTAGTTGTGGTCGGCTACTGATGTGCTTAATGCTGTATCCTAGTTCTGCTCCCAGGCTTGAGTAGAAAACATCTCTTGAATCACCCTAGATTACTACAGACTGAGCTCCAAGATCACTCAGAGTGTCTACAGGGGGGAACCTCCTTTGGGGCTCTGGGCAGCTCAGTCTTGTTCCATCACAGACTTACTTCCCTGCCAAGAGAGTCCTAATTATCTTTCTACGTCCACTAGAGGAAAAGCTCCAGTTGATGCATCTACCATTCTTACTATTAGTCCCCTTTCTACCTTTTTTTTCTTTGTTTTTTGCCTTCTGGTCAAGAAGAAAGAGAGAACAAATTTACAATCTTTTAAAATTCCTGGTTGAAGTGAATATTTTGTTGTTGTCTTTTTCAACTAGCATGCTGCCTGTTCCTCCATTTCAAAACCTGAGACCGTACTGCTTTTCTTTCTTTATGTGAGAAGTCCTCACCTTACTGAGTGCCTTTCTGGGCAAGAGTCACATGGACTTCTTAATTTTAATTGTTGAGATCAAAAGTCTTGTTACCTCTTAAAAGATTCTATCAAGATTTCTGTTTGCACATAAACCTCCAGGGGATTCAACCAGTTCCAGAAAGAATTCAAGTCTGAATCCAAATTTATCAGGATGGAAATGAAAACAGCATGTAAACAGAACTCAGCGCTTTAAAACAGCTGTGTGGTGATTTCTTCCCCTGGTGCCTAATTAAATTATTTCATCACTTTGCATCCTTTTTCGGGCCACACAGTCCTAGGTTTTTAGCCTTTCCTCATAGGATTGATTTCCTCATCCTTATTCTGAAGTATCACTTCACTTCCATTTTCTGCCAATTTGAGAACATCGGAATAGAACATCTTATGCTAATCAAATAGAAGAATTATTTGATACAATGAGAATATTATTCTTCACAACTGTATGATTCTGCTTATCAGCATGGTGTGTACTAGGAGGATCGATTCTCACTAATCATGGGAATAGGACTGTATCATTGCATGCCCCCGTGAGCTGAAATGTGACCATTATCTTTCTTCCTCTCTCCTCTTCCCTCTCCTCTCTCCTATTTTCTCTCTCTCTTCTTTTGCTCCTCACTCTCTTGTATACTAACCAGGGTCCCCGTGGGCCTGAGGGACCACCAGGAGAGAGAGGCTTACCAGGAGAAGGACTTCCTGGACCAAAGGTAACAGCACCTTCTACGTGGAGGAGAAATGCTTTCTATTGCATGATCATGAATTATAAATTCAAAAACTGTGTCCTAGCCAATTATCCCAGGTCAAGTATTTTCCTGATCATCTTCACCCTATTAAATGAATTTGTGTGTAAATTTTCCCTTAACATGAATCTATAGTGACATTTGCAATTATAAATCAGTAATTGCAAGGCTGCTGCTTCATACAATTACTGCATATGAAATTAGAAAATCTCTTAAAGTCATTCATAGTCATTAAAACCACAGGGATAAATAGCATCTTTATGCCCCAAAATTAAGTTATTGAGCATAGATATATACCAAGTTTTGGAGAAGGAAATGGCAACCCACTCCAGTATTCTTGCCTGCAGAATTTCATGGACAGAGGAGCCTGGTGGGCTGTGGTCCACGGGGTCTCAAAGAGTCGGACATAACTGAGTGACTAACACACACACACACACGACATACCAAGTTTTACCCACAGCTTTGTTCTGTGAAATAGACAAGAAACAATCTAATAAACCAATTTATCATACTATTGCCATTAATATAAGAAAGGTAATGTGGGTGGATGGAGGGAATCAAATTTGCCTTACTACCAGAGGAGCAAAATATTACGCAAGACCTACTTCTCACCTGGCAACTGAGATGTTAAATGTTTGTACCGCCTCCCACATGTAATTCTTGTAGCTCAAGTTCCTCTAGACCAGGGCTTGGCAAACTTTCTGTAAAGAACCAGACAGTAACTATTTCAGAGTTTGTGAGCCATGTGGTTTCTGTTGCAACTACTTAAATTCTGTTGCTAAAGCATGAAGGCAACCCTGAACAATGGGTGATCTTCGCTGTGCCTCAGGAAAGCTGTATTTACAAAAAGCATGCAGTGGGCTGGGATTGGCCCATGGGTTGCTGATCACTGGTCTAGACTCTTTACCCATAATATATGGCTCACTTGCTAAAGGCCCCACAGGAAATGATTTTCTGAGACACTTTGTGCAGCAACAACAGAATTTCAGGGTAGGTAAGGTCCCTGGGTTGGGAAGATCCCCCGGAAAAGGGAATGGCTACCCACTCCAGTATTCTGGCCTGGAGAATTCCATACAATCCATGGAGGTTGCAAAGAGTCAGACACGACTGGGCAACTTTCAATAGACTGAAAGTGAATGTTCACAAGGATAAACTGGGGGTCCTTTTTCCTTCTTTCCTAAAATGTTTCCCCCAGACATACACACATGCACACACTACCCAGAGAAGCATGTGCTGTTTCCTAAGTGTTTAAGACCTTCCACTTCATTCGGTCAAGTCATTGAGATCTGACCTTCTCAGTACGGTCTTACACTCTAAAATTGCTTCTCATTTTCAGCCTCTTCCACCATGATCAATATTCAATCATCTATAAGAAACCTAAATCTCCACTGAAGGAAAATCAGTTAGGTAAAACAAATATATCACATGAAGTTGTGAGTGACTGCTGGGTTGAATTTTAAAAGAAGCCCTTGTTCACCAACAAATTTTAATTTGTTATAGTAAATGGAAATAATATGTTGGAAAAGGGGATTTTACTAATGCTCTTGCCTAACTGAAATATCATCACAAGAAGGCAGAGGTCAGCAATTTGGCACCACATTTCAGAAAGTTTTATCATACATAATTTAATTTTTTTGGCACATAGTAATATCTAACTATGTATAGCCCAAACAACCTGGAAAATTCAAACAGCCAGAATTATTTCTCCATATAATCTATGGGGTTTAAAGAAATAAATAAATGAGAACAGAGTAAATAAAACACTGAGAAGCATATTTCAGGGCACGTTTTACTGGCAGTTTCAACGGCATGGTATAATGTTACATTCCTTCATAATAAGCCAGAGCATTGCATTGCCCTCTGACTCATCAAAGAAAGAACTCTTTATATTCAGTGTTGTTTTAGGATTGAGTGTACACAGATGTACTCTGTGGTAACAATCAGAACCCATTAGACAGAGTTCTTCACTCCTCAACTAGCAAGACCAATGGGAGTTCTCTGTATGCACTTCTTGGGGCTACTTTGCAATGACGTGGGGCTTAAGTGAATAAATAATGACTACAGAAAGACATAAAGGTATATTTTCCTAGGTTTCTTGCAAATGTTCCTTGATTTTACTCTTGGTTCAAATGAATTAATGAAATGTGTGCTATTTCTGGTCAATTCTGTGGTTTGTTTTTCATACAAATTAAAAAAGTGTTACAACTTCATTGACATGACATTACAACCAGAGTGATTCACACAGGCCATGTGACTCTAGGAGCATACCCCAAAAGATTTTCCATAAATTCTTTTAAAACTAAGTTTTCAATAAATGTTTATAAATTTTGGTATAAAACACTTACTAAATAATTCCATCTTAGCAAATGTTATTTCACCTACTGAGAGACAGATTTTCATTATATAATGGATACAGTTACAGAAATGGTGAGGAAACAGAAGACTGATTCAGTTGCTTGTAATACATGATTGATTAGATCTCCCACTTTGAGATATTTCCGATTATATTAGGAATGGGGCTCTTTTCCCCACTTCAGTGATGCTGTGTAAATTTTCTGCTTGAACAGATTCTTGTATATTTATGAAATGTTAATGCTATTTTTTTTCAATTTATAAATCTTGGAGTTAGAATTACCCATTTGTAGTTAGCAGTGAATTCTGATGTTTTGAATGCTTTACCTGTTTTAAAATCCTGAATTTTATTACTGCATTGATAGCTCTCCCATATATTTTCAGGGTGAAAAAGGTTCTCAAGGACCAATTGGCCCACAAGGAGAAGCGGGCCCATCAATAAAAGGGGACAAGGTACTGCATATAGGGTGGATAACAGAAAATATGCCAATAAAATGACTTTTCATTGTTCTTTATGTATGTACATTTATGAACTATGTACAACCTGGCAACCATACCACACAGGTATCTAGTTAACTATAAACGTTTTAAAGATCAGTAGGAAGGGAAAGCTGCCAGAGAGGGAAGGGATACGAGAAATGTGTGACAACCCAGATGCCAATTAGTTTGGAGTCATACATATATGTCAATATCTAAACACATCATTATATTAGAATAACAATTGACATGAATGATTATCTTGGGTGTTGTATATCTATTTGAATTGCTTATTTCTTTTGTTTATTATTTACTGGTAGCTGTCTCTTCTGGGTATCTGTATTTAAGTAGCAGAGACAGTAGCAAATGGTGAACTATACAAATTTCAGACATCAGACAATTCTTGGTTCAAACAGTTGAGCTCTGGTGGTGTAACTCCAGTTCCAAAACACTCTAAAAATACATAAGATTCTCTTTCTTCCTTTGGAGTAGTGACTACTGAGTACAACACAAATGCTGTGTTATAAGTTCAGTAAATTAACTTTTCCAGGTATTGTTGACATGGCATTTGTGGTTTCGTATCTGAAGCTCACGCAAAGAAGACACTGAAATATCTGATTTTCATCCCCTTTCCCTTCTCCTTTCTTCTTTCCCTACTCTTTTATATTCTTGGATTCAAGTGATTAGATAAACACTTCTGTGATAAGGACTCTCAAAGATACACTATTTTACAGAACAAAGAACTAGCTTTAATTCAGATATTTAAATGTAATGTAATTCCCCAAAGAAGTCTGTTACATGAGTTGTTGAATATTTTCAGAACAGTGATTATGAGTTGGGTTCGGAGTTGGAGGCTGAAGACTTGAATCTATCAGTTGTGTGACTGGGAGTTGAAAGTAGTAAAGTGTTAGTTGCTCAGTTAACGTCTGACTCTTTGTGACCCCAGAGACTGCAGCCAGGCTCCTCTGTCCATGGAATTCTCCAGGCAAGAATACTGCAGTGGGTAGCCATTTCCTTCCCCAGGGGGGTCTTCCCAACTTAACCTCATCTGGAAAATAGGGGTGCTTACTTTCAGAGGGTTTCTGTGAGGATTAAATGAGGTAAAGCATGAAAAGCATTTGGCACAATGAATGCCTCATGATAAGCAATCAAGTTCTGAATCAGAATAACCCAGCTTTGAATTAGAATTTGAGTCTATTACCTGTTTCCTTCTATGGACATTTATTTAGACTAGGGGTTGACACATAGTGAACCACCAAGAGGCATATGCCAGGGCCTGTCTTAATGACAGGTTCAGGTTTGTAATATTATATAAACTATGATCTAATCATGAGCTTTTGTTCACAAAAGCATATTTCTTTAGCCCTGCTGCTGCTAAGTTGCTTCAGTCGTGTCTGACTCTGTGCGACCCCACAGACAGCAGCCCACCAGGCTCCCCCGTCCCTGGGATTCTCTAGGCACCCCAGGCATTGGCAAACTATAGGGTGGGCTGCCTCTTTCTGTAAATAAAGTATTAAACAGACACACCTGTTCATTTAACTACTGTCTGGTTGCTTTCATACCACTGAAGCAGCATTCACTGGTTTTGCAAGAGACCTTATTATGACTCTCAAGCATCAAATATTTCCTATCCAACTGTTCAAGAGCAAGTTTGCATATCCTGATGTAGTCTAAATACAACTGGCATTAAAGTAAGTGTATTGGGCTTCCCTGGTGGCTCAGTGGTAAAGAATCCACCTGTCAATGCGGGAGACACAGGTTCGATTCCTGATCTGGGAAGATCCCGCATGCTGCAGAGCAACTAAGCCTGCGTGCCACAACTACTGAGCCTGTGCTCTAGAGCCCGGGAACTGCAACCACAAGAGAAGCCACTGCGGTGAGAGGCCCATGCACCGCAACGGAAAGTAGCCCCTGCTGCGGCAAAGAGAAAACCCATACAGAGCAATGAAGACCCAGCACAAATATAGATAAATAAAGCGTATTTACCCATGTTGCCTAGTCCAGCGGTCAACTCTTGGTTGTCAACTTACTTGGCCTATCAGTAGCATCATCCGCTAGGATCCTCGCCTTCTTGAAAGAATATCTGCACCTGATCTCTCTGGCCGTATACTTTTCGGTCTCCATTGCTGGTTCTTCTTCATCTCTCTGACCTCGAATACTGGCAGCACCCTGAGCGCTCAGTCCTTGAACCTTCTCTCTTCTCTTTCTACTTGAAAACTCACCCAGTCTTGGCTTCAAATACCATCTATAACATGAGAGCTCATACTGACGTCTCCAGCTCACTTCATCTACTTGATATCTCTGTTTGGATGTTTATTTTAGGTATCTCAAACATCCTAAACTGAGCTACTGGTGTTACACCCTTCCCCAGCCTTGCTTCATCTCAGTCTTTTCCCTCTCAATCAGTGACAAGTATGTTTTCCCAAGTATGTTATCTGGTCCCATCACTTCATGGCAAGTAGATGGGGACACAGTGAGAGACTTTATTTTTGGGGGCTCCAAATCACTGTAGATAGTGATTGTAGCCATGAAATTAAAAGACGCTTATTCCTTGAAAGGAAAGTTATGACCATCCTAGACAGGATATTGAAAAGCAGAGACATTACTTTGTCAGCAAAGGTCCATCTAGTCAAGGCTATGGTTTTTTCAGTAGTCATGTATGGATGTGAGAGTTGGACTGTGAAGAAAGCTGAGTGCCGAAGAATTGATGCTTTTGAACTGTGGTGTTGGATAAGACTCTTGAGAGTCCCTTGGACTGCAAGGAGATCCAACCAGTCCATTCTGAAGGAGATCAGCCCTGGGTGTTCATTGGAAGGAATGATGCTAAAGCTGAAACTCCAATACTCTGGCCACCTCATGTGAAGAGCTGACTCATTTGAAAAGACCCTGATGTTGGGAAAGATTGAAAGCAGGAGGAGAAGGGGATGACAGAGGATGAGATGGTTAGATGGCATCACTGACTCAATGGACATGAGTTTGAGTGACCTCTGGGAGCTGGGGATGGACAGGGAGGCCTGGCGTGCTGTGGTTCATGGGGTCACAGAGTCAGACACAACTAAATGACTGAACTGAACTGATGTTTTCCCACAGACCTCAAAGATATCCTCAATCTGTAGCAAATCCTGATGGCTTTACTTACAAAATCTATTTAGGATCTGAGCACTCCCCACCACCTTCACTCAACAGCCTGGTCCAGGCCACAATCATCTCTCATATGAACATCTCTTTCGTTTGTTCTCTATGTTGCTTGCAGAGTGAACATTTGAAGACTAAGCCAGATCTTTTACTCGGCTGCTCAAAATCCTCTAGTGGCTTCTCAGCTCACTTAGAGAAAAGCCAAAGCCCTCACAATGGCCTAAAAGGCCCTATCAATTGCTCTGCCTGAGCCCACTGACACACATCCCTGACTTCATCTTCCATTACTTTCCCTCATGCTCACTAGCTCCAGCCACATTGTCTCCTTGCTGTTTCTGGAATGTTCTAGGCATCTTCCTTGCATGGATGTTTGCTTTGCCTGGAATGCTTTTCCTCCAAGTTTCTACCTGGTTTATCCCTCTCATCCGTGAGACCATCCCGAATCATCTTTCCCCAGATTGCAGCTATTTCTCCATTCTTCCACTTATTTTTCTCCTTAGCACTTACCATCATTCAGCATACTATTATTTCTTCTGTCTTGGTTATTATCTTCTGTGTTCCCCAAGAAAATGAAAGATCTGTGAGGAAAGAGAGTTTTGTCTGTTTTGGTCACTGCTATTTCCCCATGTTTGGAGCAATTCCCAGCACATAATAAACACTCAACAAATATTTGTGGAAATACATAGAGAAAGGATGAATGATATTGTTCTCTCTGATAACTCTCACTTTATTTCTCAAAATTATTCATGGAATAAGAAGGTGAAGTTCTTTCATTTTGCTGCACTTACCTTAGATAATTTCTTAAGTTTTAAAGTGCATTTTCGTTAAGATTTGGAGGGAAAAGGTATTTAGAAATTTAAAAAATATTATTCTTTAATTCCTTTCTCAAATACTGATCTTCTTGTGTCCTATGAATTTTATGCTTTTAAATATTTCTATGACCCTAACAAGAAGCATTTGTGTCATTATAAAAACAATTTTTGAATTTTTGGTTTCTCTATGGAAAAATGATTGATGAATATAAGCTGGTGCAAACATACACCATTTTTGACCAAATAGTGAAAACATTATTTGCTATTTTGGCAAATTTGAACCACACACTATTTAAAAGTAATGGTGTTTTGTAACTTTGCATGTTGAACTTCTTTATGGTTTAAAAGATAGACTTTAATCTATCATATTGCAAGATTGGCAAAGTGTGAAAGAGTGAGGTTAGCTGTTTTGTTATATTTCTGACTTATTTCTACACAGGGGGATATGGGACCTGTGGGACCCCAAGGACTGATGGGCATCCCTGGAATTGGGAGTCAAGGGGAACAGGTAATTGATGCTTTCTCTCTTTCCCTTTCATACAGAACGTTCTGGCCTAAACCTGGTGTTCACTGAAGGCCAGTCCGGTAAACAGCTATAAGTACATTTGATAGTGGAATTGCAATGGTATATCCAAACGGGTATGTAGGAAGGGATAAGATGGTTCCACAAGATTCTAGTTTTGAGAACTTACAAAGACTTAAAAAAATAAATCGTGTGTTTCTTGGTGCTGTTACTGTTAACATTAAAGCCTAATTTATAGGATAAGGGTTTTGGAGTTTTTAGTTTCCCAAGGGAAACTAAATATTTTATTTACCTGGTGGGTTGTGCTTGTTTTTCCCCTTGAATCTTTATGACTGATGACATCCCATTCTGTTCTGATGTCAGTAGAGTAGTGTTTCCCATTTTCTAGTCACACAGCAATCTAGAGAAAAAAAAAAAAAAACTAAACTAAACAAGGCCCAGCATTAGAGGCACTCACTTTACTGAAGGGGCACCGTTCCTGAATAGAAGCAAACTACAGAGCAGGTTTATGAATGACTCTTGGTTCTTCTTGGTCAGAAGAAAGGAAAGATCTGTAAGGCCATCTCTACATTTATGGCTGGAACTTCTTCCACATTCTTCTGATCATAACTTTTCAAAAAGCGAGGCAATTTTAACTGAAATAATATGAATATAACATTACTACCTACCTATATAATCTCATTTAATCAAAGTGACCAACAAATCCAAATTTATTTTGAATGTCCTCTTATGTAGAAAGTGGCAAAAAGTTTAAAATTTATGATTATGGTTTGAATTATTCCATTGCCTAGTGAACAAATAGTACTTCCTTTATCTAGGATGGGTGGCTCAAACGGTAAGGAATCTGCCTGCAGTGTGGGAGACCTGGGTTTTATCCCTGGATTGGGAAGATCTCCTGAAGAACAGAATGGCTACCTATTCCAGTAGGAACCTGGTGGGCTATAGTCCATGAGGTCGCTGAGTTGGCCATGACTGAACACTTATCTAGAATAACACTTATCTAGAATAGGGAGAGGGGATAAAACAAGGAGATAATTGAGAATCTCATTGTTGACATAAACTCTTGAGTTTATTTTTAATTATATGCTAATTAATCAGTATTTTTTGTTGTTAATTCAAGCACTAGCCAAGTTGGATATTACTCCTTTTTCTATTTCCTTCCCCTTGGTACCGGTCCTAGCATAATACATCAGGAGGATTAAGGTGCAGGAGAAGCCAAGATAAATCTGTATATAAATACTTAGATAATAATTAAGAGCTGTTGTTTTTGGACTACACAAGGATCATGGTTTGACTATGCCACCAGGCATTCTCAAGCTCTGTAGTTTTCTTTGCTAGTTTCAGCAAAGTAGTTTCAGCTAGTTCCTGATCTTGGAAGTGACAGTGCTGTTACAGCCTGGGTTTTGTGCTGTTCCTGGCGCTAAGTCACCACTGTGGGGCTGAAAATGAGGTTCAAAGAAAGCCAAGCCTTTTCAGATGCTGTTTCTCAGTGGAAGTTGTTCTACAGCTTGAAAAAAAAAAAAAAAACAAAACCAACACACCTCTTCTACTTCTTTTGCTTTCTCACTCTCTTCTTTTCTTTTTCAAGAGTAAAAACCTTTCAAGGTGTATGTGACCATATGGAGCTGACTCCTACTGGGCAGGAAATTGAATGCAATATGTCATTTGTAAACTGAACAAGAAAAAACTTGTCTACCCTTTTAAGACAAGGGATTTATATTCTATTTAAATTTAACCTCTACACAGGCGGTTACTCATTTTTCTTCTTATCCTTACTATAACATGCTTACCCATTGACTTACTGTTATTGTTAAATCTTCTCATTTTTCTTATAGACATTAATTTTCCCACTCATCTGTTTCTGGGGGAACTTCTGTTTCCAGCAACATGTTTACAATCTCTCTCAAGTGGCCTCTGCAGATTTTCATTAAATATCTGGAGGCTTGACTATTTCAAATATCTTATAAAATAAAGTGAAATATAAGTAACCAGATAAACATGTGTAGATGCCTATATGCACATATCTTTTTAATTTTTTGGATCCTCACGTGGTACTTGTAGACTGTTGTAAAAGAAGGATTCCCTTCTTATAATGGTTCAATATAAATACTGAATCTTAGCTTCCATAAATTGTTCAAAATGCTTCATCTTCATCAACCTGAGAAAAAGGGAATGGTATCTGTACTTAAAAAATGAACAAGCAGATGTATCATCTAGCTAGAGAAAATAGGATCACATCTGTAATAAAATTATCATGTATTTGCAACCATTATTTGCATAATCGTGACCTGTGGGGGATAAATAAAGTCTTAGATTTTCTTTCATCATCCCTGTACATTTTTTATCAGTGGGGACAGATTTTTCTTTTTCCTACCACAGAAAAAAAATTACCATCAGGCTACAGACTTTCCTATCCCTTTTAGGTAACAGTAAGTTATAGGATCACCTCTAGGTGCTTCCATGGTGGCTCAGGGGTAAAAGAATTTGCCTCCAATGAAGGAGATGTGGCAGGAGCTGTGGGTTCGACCCCTGGTCAGGAAGATTCCCCGAAGAAGGAAGTGACTAACCACTCCAGTATTCTTGCCTGGAAAATCCCATGGACAGAGGAGACTGGTGGGCTACAGTCCTTGGGGGTCCCAAAAGAGTCAGACACAACTGAGTGACTAAACATACATAGGATTCCCTCTACATTTCAAGTCAGTTTTAATCGTGTAATACAAACTGTTTAGTCAATGTATGAATTTTCCTTTTAATCTTCATTCATTTTGTATGAGCTTGTGGTCCATGGGATAGAATGTACTTCTGATCCCTCCCTGGCTGAAGCAAGGATGGGAGGATGGGAGCAGACGGGGAGGGCATGGAGGTTCTTTCTTGGCGGGTCTATTGTCAGACAGCTTTGGATCTTCTGGTCTTGACAGATGTTTGATGCTCACATTCTTCCTGGTGAGGTTCCTACACTGCCCCTCCGGGGACACCGACAAAGGACTCTCTTCCACCAGCTGTTTCTCCCCATCAGCCTCTGCTTTTCTGGGAATATATTTACTCTATACAGACTCTCTCAGCTGGAGTTCCATTGTTCTTCCAGGTCCTCTTGGACAGAAATCAAAGCAGTTCCAGGCCAACTCCAGGAATCTAGAGTACATCTGGTCCACCGAAAAAAAACCTTACATGGCCTTTGCACTGACAAACTCTGGATGCAAAGGCTTACCCCACCCCAGGCCTCTCTTGGCTATTACAGCATATTTTAGCTTTCTTCGGAACAAGTCAGACACTGGTCCATTGTGTTCCAAACACAGAAATCAAGGTCTCCTGGTGGTTTCACTGATGTTTTCTTTCTATAATGTGGCAAACTTGTCCCCATTTTCTTCAAAGAAAACATGTTAGGAGACTGTTTTCCCTGGAGAAGACCTCATTAAATCCCATATCTTCTCCTTTTTTATACCCACAGTGTGAATGAGACGCAAGTATTAGAACATTCTTCAGTTTGGTGTTTGCAGGCTTTTGCTTCTTAGAGCCTAGGTCAAATTTTCAGTTTCACATCCTGACAGATATCCCTTGGTACAGCTGGGACACAGGTTTGCCCGTATGTGACTGAGAGGTGAAATAGGTTAATAAGGTGAAACTGTATTTCTCCTGTTTAAAACTCCAAGCTGGTGTGTTGCCTCTGTTCATTAGGGTCTTCAGAGGTTCTGGCTTCTTCATTCTTGTTAGTCTGACATTCCAAAAGTGCTTTCCCCATCCGCCTGATCCAGGATAGGCAGGCTCCGTGTCTTCACTTCAGCAAGGGGGAGGGGAACAGGGATGGAGCGATATATCCTTCCTTCCAGAAATCGCCTCATTCACATCCCATTGGACAGAATCCAAGCAATACCCGCTGCAACAGGGACTAGGAAAGGTGGTTTTTACTCTAAGCAGAAATGCAGGCCTGGTAAAAGTACTCTTACTATGGAAACATGGTAGAGGTGTATATTATGTTTCCACTAGCAGCATCAGCCACCCATTCAATAAGTATTAACTGAGTACAAGTAATCAACTATGGGATGTGAACTGAACTTTTACTTTAGAGGATTTGAAACTTCTCTTGTTTAAATTCCTTCTTAATTTCACTAATATTATTCTTCAAATTCTATTTTAAAGGGAATCCAAGGTCCCACTGGCCCACCTGGACCACAAGGGCCCCCAGGACAAGGCTCACCTGGTCCCAAGGTAACTTTCTAAGTGAAAGAAGAGTTTAATCTATTTTCTAACTGTTGTTTTCTGGTCAGTGGCCAGGGCATTTGGAAGGCAGCAGAGGGGATGAACTTCAAAATCAGAGATCTCTATTTAATGCAGAATGCTACTGATATTCCTAATGGTTTAGAAACTGTAATGTGCATTCTTTACGCTCTTAGAAGCTTTCACATTTGTCCCTTGGCATCCACTGGAAGGTTGATTCTGGGATTACCACTCCCTTCCCCATACCGAAATTTTAGGATGTTCTAGTTCCTTAATTTAATCCTGCTACTGCTACTGCTAAGTCACTTCAGTCGTGTCCAACTCTGTGTGACCCCATAGATGGCAGCCCACCAGGCTCCCCTGTCCCTGGGATTCTCCAGGCAAGAACACTAGAGTGAGTTGCCATTTCCTTCTCCAGTGCATGAAAGTGGAAAGTGAAAGTGAAGTCGCTCAGTCCTATCTCCCTGTATTTTAAAAATCATCTCTAGATAACTTCTAATACCAAACACATTGTAAATGTTACAAAGCATTTAGTTGGTGGCATGTGCCAAATTCAGGTTTTGCTTTTGGAAATTTTTGGAATTTCTTTCCTGAGTATTTTCCAACCAAGGTTGGTTACACTGTAGCAGAGTCCAAGCTCATACCACTTGCTGCATGAAGGGCCAGCAAGTCGAGAGGCACAGTGTTGGGGAGAGGAAAAACAACTTTTTTCAGAAAGTCAACAATCTGAGAAGATGGTGCGCTAATGTTCTAAAGAACCATCCTAATTTGGGATAGAATTCAAGCTTCTTTATTGCTAGGGAAGGGGGAAGCTAGAAGGGGTTAAGATCAAGAAGAGAGGGACAACCACAGTGAGGGTCCAAGGAGGGTTGTGATAACATTTTGTTCTTGGTCAGTTGACCTGAGTCTGGTCCTGATGTTCCTATAAATCTTGACGAGACAATCGTTATTTTTGTTCATATTTTCTTATCTCCTCATGTGAGGGAAGTTTGCGTAACCTGTAATCTGCAAGCAGAACCCCTTTAGTAATTAACAAGCCTACATGCAGACCTGAGCAGAGGCTCATGACTCAGCAATTAAAGCAGCAGAACCGATAGGCACAAGATGGAATCAGAGATGCTAAGCTTCTACAAACAAGAGGCAGGTAGTGGAGGCGGCTCTTAGTTCTTCAAGAACAACTCAGAGATATCCATCAGCTTGTTATGTAGGTCCCTAAGACCTAAAGTTCCTAAAGAGAAGGAACTGCTTTATCACTGAACTTTTGTCCCTACTTTTCTTGTTTAACTGGTTTTCCTTTGGTTCTGCATTCCTTCACTTCCCTAATTAGTACCTGCCTGTGCCTGCTCTTTGGAACTCCGGCCCAGGAGACTCAAGTCTTTATCTGCGAACAAGACGTGGGGGAAATGGAGGAGCTCTTGAACCCAGGAGGGGTCCACAGGGCCCTGCTCAGTTTCAATCCCCCGTTTTCTTAGATATTTCTTAATCCTAATGGGAACAGGGCAGACACGAAAGGGAATAATAAAGTTTTGGATAAGGAGGTTAATCACAGACTCAGGAGAGGGACTTAACTTTATGGGGACTCTTTCAAATCCACAAATGTGGAACCGGTGGCTACCAAGGAGGCAGATTATACTTACACATCTTAATTGATTGTTTTTATTACTTTTACTTGTGAGACCCTATTCAAGCAACTCAAGCAGTAATATCAGTAGAGGTTACTGTGGGTTGGCTAGTTTTTATTCTCACCAATGATCCCACAGTAGGTCCAACAACCAAAATGTTTAAAGATACAGAGTTGGAAAAAAAAAAAAAAAAGATACAGAGTTGGAAATAACCCAGCCAATTAAAGTTTTCTATGAACTTGGAGGCAATTTATGTTCTAATTTAGAAGATAAATTATTTATCTTTATTTATCCTTTGGGGAGAAGCATGACACTGTTTAACCAGCTGTCCTTAATGTTGCTTCAAAGAATCACTAAGCATTATTAAATAAACACTTCTCTGTTTCCCTTGTGGCTTAGCTGATAAAGAATCTGCCTGCAATGTGGGAGACCTGGGTTCAATCCCTGGGCTGGGAAGATCCCCTGGAGAAGGGGAAAGGCTACCCATTCCAGTATTCTGACCTGGAGAATCCATGGACTGTATAGTCCATGGGGCTGCAAAGAGTCAGACACGACTGAGCGACTTTCACTTCACTTCCCTGAGAGTATCTTCCTTTCAGTAGATTCCTTTGAGAGTCCCCTGCGAGAAGTAGCTCAATAGAATACAGTTACTGTCCTTGAAATTTCTGATTTGAGCTCAGTGGCGAAAGCTCAGGCTGTTCTCTCTGGTTATGATACTGCTTTGGATCAGCTGTAATCTTGGTTTCTCATGTGTCGATTATAGTTGCTGTGGATTGTAACTGCTGATCTTTTCCACCTGCCCTTCTCGGGGACTCAAAGTCAGTACTGAGTATTACACACAGCCTGTCTTTTAAATCAGACCATATATACATATATATATTTGCCTGAAATATATCTATATTTGATTAGATAAATGCATATAGACACATATGTGAATGGAGCACATGAAACTCAGTTTTATCTTATTTTGCTGATATGTTTTGCTCTTAGGAGGTCAAAGGTAGGTATATGTTATTTTTATTTTGGTGCTAGAGTCAAATACTCTTCAAATATTCTTTCCTCACTAGGGAGAAGTTGGCCAGATGGGCCCTACAGGCCCTAGAGGACCAGTAGGACTCGGAGTACAAGGTCCAAAGGTGAGTTGTCTAAGCTGCTGCTGCTGTTGCTAAGTCGCTTCAGGCGTGTCTGACTCTGTGTGACCCCATAGACGGCAGCCCACCAGGTTCCCCTGTCCCTGGGATTCTCCAGGCAAGAACACTGGAGTGGGTTGCCATTTCCTTCTCCAATGCATGCAAGTGAAAAGTGAAAGTGAAGGCACTCAGTTGTGTCCAACTCTTAGCGACCCCATGACTGCAGCCTACCAGGCTCCTCCATCCATGGGATTTTCCTGGCAAGAGTACTGGAGTGGGGTGCCACTGCCTTCTGTCTAAGCTCGTTGGAGGCATTTATGTCATATTATGTAAAGCTTCATTTATATCCAGAGGAGAATATTTATTCAGAGGAGAATCTGATGCTTAATGATATGGTTTAAGAAGAACCAAAATATTAGTTTATTTTAATGATGCCTGTGTTTCTGTTATTAATTCATTACCATTAGAGGTCCTCTTTCCACCTCTTTCCGAGTGACTCTTTAAGAACATTGTTGCCTGCCATATTATAAAAGTTTAGTAGAATTTCAGTAAAGCTTACTTCCCTTCTCTTGTTCTGTGGCTGGCTCCTTCTCATCCTTAGGTCTCAGCTCAAAAGATACTTCCTCAAAATTCTTTTACTAAACCTAAAGTATGTCTGCCCCACTATTGTTACCCAGTTATTTAAAAGCACACTGTTTGTTCCCTTTGATTTTTACCACTTAATTTGCGTGTTTTTTGAATTACTCTTCATTGTACTACACCCTCTAGAAATGCACTGCCCTCTAGAAACGGCAGGCACTTGCCACATGGCATTACTGAATACTTGACATGTGGCTGGTATGAACTAAGGGGTGCTATAAAGGTACTATACACCCTGGATTACAAAGCTTGGTACAAAAAAATGAATGTAAACTACAGGATATAATATATTTGTATATGGAGTACATGTTGAAATGACAAAGTTTCAGATGTATTAAGTAAAATATATTATTAGAATTGTCTTTATCTGTTTCTTTTAAAGTTGTAAGTGTGGCTATTAATAAAATTATAATCACATATATGGCTTGCTTTATATCTCCATTGAACAGTGCTACTCCACTGGGGCAGGCAGAATAACAAAGAACACCTATGTATTCCACAACCCAGCTTTATCAAATGTCAACATCTTGCCATATGTATTCTAAAATGTTTTAAAGAAGTATTGCAGATATAGCTGGAGGTCTCTGTCTGTGCTCCTCAATTCTGCAGCCTCCCCTTCCCTCCCCAGATATAATCATGAATTTAGTGTTTATCATTCTTTCAAAGTTTATATGATTTTCCCACAATTTTACTCATAAGCCATATATTGCTTGTTTGTATTCTTGAACTTTACATAATATATCATTCAGCAATATATTTATACTCAGCCTTAGGTCTTGTGTTTTTATATGCCTTTGATTCAGTTTAATTGCTTTATGATGCTACACTGTATGAGAATACTTCATTACTGATGGACATTTAAATTGCTTTCTATTTTGTGCATTTGCCGATAACGCTGCCATAAACATTTTCTGGGTTTTGTCTTGTGTAAGGATATAAATTTCTCCTATCAGTAGATGACAGATTGCTGTGACTTGGAAGATCACAGAGTATACAAGTTTTCAATTTTCATATTGTGGAAATTCTGCCCCAAATAATCAATGGGTACAGTGTTTGGACCAGTTTACCCTCCTTCCAGCGACAGATAGCGATGCCCTTTTCGCTACCTTCTTGCCAGTGTGAAATGTATAAAAAAATACATCTCATTGGTTCAGTTCTTATTCCTTGATAACTAACTGAACAGTTTTTGACTGCTTAATGGGCCTCTCTTTTTCTTTTTTATAAATTCCTGTAGATACTCATTTTTTGGGATACTGAGTATTCCTCTCCAAGCTTAAGATACGGCTAGTCTTTTTCACTTTAGTTAGAGTGCTTTTCAGTGCATAGGAGTTTTCGATTTCGATGTATTTCTATCCCTTTGTGGTTTGAATTTTTGGAATATTATTTTAAAACATTTCTTGACCCCAAAGTCGTAATATATTTTTACGTATTTTCTTTTGAAAATGTTGGTGTTTTACTTTTTTAAATTTACGTCTTTAATACACTTGGAATTTATTTTTGTGGCTAGGGAAAGGTAGGGAATCTATTTCTCCCTATATGATAATCAAATATCCTAGCATCAGTTATTAAACTGCCACCCTGACTTGTAATACCGCCAATGTTATGTATCAAGTTTCTGTATGTGTGAATATCAGTGCCTGAGTTCTTTATACCACTCCACTTGCCTATTAATATCTCTCAGTGCTACTATCTCTCTGTCTGGATTATGATCGATTTATAATATTTTATCATCCATAGGAAAAATACTATCATCTTCTTCCCTGGCTATTCTTGGTTCCAACATATACATTTTAGAAATGGCTTGCCAAATCTGACAAAATATTCCATTGGAGTTTTTGAAATTGCACTGAATCTTTAAACATTGAGTCTTTCAAACCACAGAGTAAAACTCTCTACTTTTTCACAAAAATAGTTTTCATTTTATCCATAAAAATCTACTTTTTTTAGTTAAAAAGGTACCTTGGGTACATTTTTACGATTGTGAATTGTTTCCTTTTTTTGTACTTTTCAGTTAACTATAACGTCTCTATAGGGAAAGTACTGTCTTGTTGTTATTGTCTTATTTTGCTATATTGATTTTGGTATCCACTCACTTGATATAATTTTTAATTTCTAATTGTAAAGTCCCTTGCTTCTTTACTCCTTGTGAACATAGGCATATTGTCTAAAAATAAAAACAGTTATGCCTATTCCTTTTCAGTTCTTTTTCTTATTCACTTTTTACCATTTTATACTGCTAGGATCCCCAATGCAATATTTAAAGGAAATGGATGTGCTCCTAAAATTTCACTTTTAACTGTGACATTTGCATAGGCTTTTGACAGATACTATTAAATGGTTAAGGTGATTCTCTATTTCAGTTGTACCAAAATTTGCTTATTAATCATGAGTGAGTACTGGATTTTACCATATTTTACATCTACTAAGATAATCATATTACTTTTCTCTTCTAATTTGTTAATACTACATTTCCAGATTTTTGAGATGTTGAAACCCCTTGACATTCTTTGAGATAAACTCAACTGATTGTGATATATATTTTTAATAACAATAACTCAATTAATTAATCTTTTATTCAGGATTTGTTCATCCACTTTAAATAATTCTATTTATTGCATGACTGACATACAATAAAAGCACATGACTAAAGTGTACAATTTGGTAAGTTTTGACGTGTGTGTGTGTATGTATATACACACATGTTCTTGAGAATGATAAAAGTATCTATCGCACTCCAAATTATTATGTATTTCTTTGTACTATCATCCTTTCGTCTCTCCCTAATTTCTTCTATCTTTATTGATCTGTTTTCTGTAGATCTGCTTTCCTATCACCTGGTAATCACTGATTTCTGCTTTTTGTTATCAGAGATTAGTTTACATTTCCTAGAATTTCATATAAGTAGCATAATTTACTATATACTTTTTCCAATCTTTTTTTCACTCAGGAAGTTATTTTGAAATCTATGTTTAACATATTTCATAATTTGTTATTATTTATTGCTGAATAGAACTCCATTGTTTGCATATAGTGAAGTTTGGTCATCCACTCACCTCTTAGTGGCAATTTGGTTTTCTCCAGCTTTTTAATATTATAGATAAAGCTCTTATGAATATTTATGTACATGTCTTTGTATAGACATACGTTTTCCTTTTTTAGTGGTAAAAACCCAGGAGTGAAATAGCTGGGTCATATGATAAGTATCTGTTTAGCTTTTCAAGCAATTGTTAAATTGGTTTCCAAGAGTCTGTATTCTGTCTATATTTTCACTGGGTAAAGAATTC
The DNA here is from genome assembly GCA_006410615.1 of Neotragus moschatus. NCBI lineage: Eukaryota > Metazoa > Chordata > Mammalia > Artiodactyla > Bovidae > Neotragus > Neotragus moschatus. Next base: position 328,207 of record SJYA01000701.1, read on the forward strand.
TATGTTGATGACTTTTACTTCTTAAAAAAAAGTATATATTGATTTATTTTATTTGGCTGTACCAGGTCTTAGTTGCAGTGTGTGGGATCTAGTTTCCTGACCAGGAATTAAGCCCATGTCTTTGCCACTGGACCACCAGGAAAGTCTCTCTTTTCCTCCCTGCAGTACTTTCATAATGTTGGTCCACTGTCTTCTCACTTGCAGTATTTCTGATGAGAAATCTGTTGTATATATCCTTTAAACTACATAGTGTCTATTTTCTCTGGTTACTTTTGGGATTTTCTCTGTATCACTGGCTTTGAGCCATGCGATTCTAATGTGCCTTAATTCAATTTTCTTTATATTTCTTATGTTTGAATTCCATTGTTCTTCTTGGATCTATGAGTTATTGACTTCATCAAATTTGGAAAATATTAGGTTAACATTTCTTAAAATATTTCCCACTCTCAACCTTTAGCCAGGAAACTCCCACTTAATTTAAAGGCTTGAAGTTTTCTCACAGTTCTCTGATGCTCTGCTTATTCTTATTCAGTCCATTTTCTTTGTATTTATTTTTGTCTTTTTAATTAATTAATTAATTTTAATTGGAGGCTATTAAAATACTGTGGTGGTTTTTACTGTACATAGACAGGAATCAGCCATGGGTGTACATGTGTCCCCCTGTCCCGAACCTGCCTGCCACCATTTCATTTTGAGTAGAGTTTATTGCTACATTGTTCCATCTGTTAATCTTTTCTTCTGAGATATCTAATCTGCTTTTAATTCTATCCAGTGTATGTTTATCTCATACTTTGCAATTTTCAACTCTAGAAGTTCAAGTTGTATCCTTCAATATCTTTCATGTCTTTTCAGTTCAGTTCAGTCACTCAGTGGTGTCTGACTCCTTGTGACCCTGTGAATCGCAACAAGCCAGGCCTCCCTGTCCATTACCAACTCCCGGACTTTACTCAAACTCACGTCCATTGAGTCAGTGATGCCATCCAGCCATCGCATCCTCTGTTGTCCCCTTCTTCTCTATCCCCAATCCCTCCCAACATCAGGGTCTTTTCCAGTGAGTCAACTCTTCACATGAGGTGGCCAAAGTATTAGAGTTTCAGCTTCAACATCAGTCCAACCAATGAACACCTGGGGCTGATTTTTAGGATAGACTAGTTAGATCTCCTTGCAGTCCAGGGGACTTGCAAGAGTCTTCTCCAGCACCACAGTTCAAAAGCATCAGTTCTTCGGCATTCAGATTTCTTCACAGTCCAACTCTCACAGCCATACATGACTACTGGAAAAACCATAGCCTTGACTAGACGGACCTTAGCCAGCAAAGTAATGTCTCTGCTCTTGAATATGCTATCTAGGTTGGTCATAACTTTCCTTCCAAAGAGTAAGCGTCTTTTAATTTCATGGCTGCAGTCACCATCTGCAGTGATTTTGGAGCCCAAAAAAATAAAGTCTGACATTGTTTCCACTGTTTCCCTGTCTATTTCCCATGAAGTGATGGGACTGGATGCCGTGATCTTAGTTTTCTGAATGTTGAGCTTTAAGCCAATTTTTTCTCTCTCCTCTTTCACTTTCATCAAGAGGCTCTTTAGCTCCTCTTCACTTTCTGCCATAAGGGTGGTGTCATCTGCATATCTGAGGTTATTGATATTTCTCCCAGCAATCTTGATTCCAGCTTGTGTTTCTTCCAGTCCAGCATTTCTCATGATGTATTCTTCATATAAGTTAAATAAGCAGGGTGACAGTATACAGCCTTGACGTACTCCTTTTCCTATTTGGAACCAGTCTGTTGTT
>SJYA01000701.1:330741-399559 GCA_006410615.1 Neotragus moschatus
GGAAGTGAGAAATAGATTTAAGGGCCTAGATCTGATAGATAGAGCCTGATGAACTATGGACGGAGGTTCATGACATTGTACAGGAGACAGGGATCAAGACCATCCCCATGGAAAAGAAATGCAAAAAAGTAAAATGGCTGTATGAGGAGGCCTTACAAATAGCTGTCAAAAGAAGAGAAGTGAAAAGCAAAGGAGAAAAGGAAAGATATAACCATATGAATGCAGAGTTCCAAAGAATATCAAGGAGAGATAAGAAAGCCTTCCTCAGTGATCAGTGCAAAGGAATAGAGGAAAAGAACAAAATGGGAAAGACTAGAGATCTCTTCAAGAAAATGAGAGACACCAACGGAACATTTCATGCAAAGATGGGCTTGTCCTTTGACAGAAATGGTATGGACCTAACAGAAGCAGAAGATATTAAGAAGAAGTGGCAAGAATACACAGAACTGTACAAAAAAAGAGCTTCACCAACAAGATTACGATGGTGTGATCACTCACCTAGAGCCAGACATTCTGGAATGTGAAGTCAAGTGGACCTTAGAAAGCATCATGTCTATTAACAAGTTTTAATTTTCCTTTGGTTTCTTGAACATATGGAACGCAGTGGAATAACTGTCCTAATGTTATTCATAAATTCGATCCCCTGTGTCATGTTTCTGCAGCTTTTCTGAATCCTCAATAGCTTTTGATTAGCTGCCAAACATTGTGAATCTTACCTTTTTAGGTGCTAGATATTTTTTGTATTCCTATAAACATTTTGAGCTTTTTTTTCTTAGATGCTTCTACATTACTTGAAAACAGTTTGAGCATTCTGATCTCGTTTTTGTCAGGTAGGACAGGAGCTGTATCTTGTCTGGGGCTATTTTCCCCCCACTACTAAGGCAATACTCTTTGAAGAACTCATCTATGCCCTCAGCACTGTGGAGTTTTTTCTTGCCACTGGGAGCAGGCACCATATCTCTCCTCCCTCTGTTCTCTGATCCTTTCAAGTGGTTGTTTTCACGGCCTGGGGTAATTTCTTCACTCTGTGCTGAGCAGTCTTCACCTAAACACTCAAGGGGGATACTCAGTAGATCTTCATAGTTCTCTTCCTGTCACGCCTTCCTCTCTGGTAATCTATTTTGTGAATTTTTGATATCTTGGCTTACCCAGACTCTCACCTTTGTCGCCTTAGAGAGACTCCCGGACTTGCCCTGAATTCTCTCTCCCTGAGCAATGGCCTGAAAACTTTATCCAGAGAGTAAACTTGGGAAACTGTAGCATGAATGTCATTGTTTCATATATTTTATCTGCTTTTTTAGTTGCATCAGGTGGGAAGTTAAATCTAGTTCCTATTCCTCCAAGTCTTCCCTGGTGGCTTAGATGGTAAAGTATACACCGGCAATGCAGGAGACCTGGGTTCAACCCCTGAGTCAGAAAGATTCCCTGGAGAAGAGAATGGCAACCCACTCCAGTATTTTTGCCTGGAGAATCCATGGACAGAGGAGCCTGGGAGGCTACCGTCCATGGGGTCACAAACAGTTGGACATGATTGAGCAACTCACACACACACACACACACACACACACACACACACACACACACATTCTTCCATTTACATGAGAACCTTAAGTTGGAATCTTTCTCTTAGGTAGATTGGTCTATAGTTTTTTTCATCTTGTATGGTTTTTTAAATCAAAGTTTTATTAGCCTCATAAAATAAATTGGATAGAGTCCCCACTTTTTCTATGTTTTAGAAACAAGAGAGGGGATATCTGTTGTTCAGGTGTTTAAAAATTTGGTAAGATTTGACTGGAAACTCAACTAAGCCTGTGATCCTTGAGGGAGAGGAAGTTCCAGGCTTGCAATTACTGACTGAATTTATTTAACTGCATTGGTTTTTTTAGCCTTTCCATTCCGTCTTATGTCATTTATGTAATTTATATTTTTCTTGAAGATTATCCATGTATTAATGTTTCCAATATATTTGTTTGAGATTATCACAGAAATTTTCTATAATCAAAAATTTTTACTACATATATAGATTCACCTTTCAATCCTAATACTGTTTTTTTAATGCCTTTTCTTTTATAAATATTTATCATTACAGTTAGACGTTTATTTATTTTCTTAGTATTTTTAAGTTTTTATTACCTTTTAATGTTGTTATTCTTGATTTTTGCTAGCAAGTTTATGATTTTCTCTCATTTTTATTATATCCTACTATTTACTTTTGGAGAAGGAAATGGCCAACCACTTCAGTATTCTTGCCTGAAGAACTCCACGGCAGATGGGCCTGGTAGGCTATAAAGAGTTGCAAAGAGTTGGAGATGACTGAGTGACTAATATTAGTTTTAGGTTCACTGTGCTTTTTTCACCAATTTTTAAAGTTGAGTTTAGTCGAAATGATTTTCCATTATTTTCAATATTTTTTGCTCTTAATAAATGCAGTTAGGACACATTTCCCTGGAGGAGGGAATGGCAGCCCACTCCAGTGTTCTTGCCTGGAGAATCCCATGGACAGAGGAACCTGGCGGGCTACAGTCCCTGGGGTTGCAAAAGAGTCAGACATGACTAAGCAACAACAAAGGACCGCATTATACTGTTTGATAATAGCAGGTGTTTTCTCTGAACATTGTAAAGGACTTAAATTATAAATTGACTTCAAAGAGGGTATAATAATTGAATTTTACAATTGGAAGCAATGTTTAGGTCCCAATTATTTCATCTCATTTTTATATTAGTTTTTTTAGGGTTGCTGTCAGAAATTACCACAAATTCTGTGGCTTAACATAACAGAAATTTATTTTCTCACAGTTCTAGAGGCTAATAGTAAAAATACAAGGTGTCTTCAGGGCCACACTTCCTCCAAAACCTATCAGGGACAGTTTTCCTCTGCCTCTTAGCTTCTGCTGGTGGCCAGTCGCTGGCATTCCTTGGCTTGTAGCTACGTTACTCTAATCTTGGCTGTCTTGCCACACGGGGTTCTCCCTACGTGTCTGTCTTCGCATTATATTTTCCTCTTATAAGGACTCCAGTCACACTGGATTAGGACCCACTACAATGACCTCCTCTCAACTTTGTTACCAAATAAGGTCCATTCACTGGTGCCAAGGTTTAGGACAACATATCTTTTGGGGGAGAGAGCTGGTCACAGTTCAACTGATAATAAACAACATAATCCAAAACTGAGATCCAGAGATGTTAAGTAACTCGCCCAAGGTCAAGTAGCTTAATGACTGTTAATTACTATTCAGATTTCCCTGCTCCTAGACTTTTCTCAGATATTATAATAAGATGCATCCCACTGCAAATACCTTAAAGTGAAGTTCCATGATAAATGTGAGCTTCTGGGAAATAAAACTCTCTCCTCATCCACCAGGGGGAGCCAGGCTCAATAGGGCTCCCAGGACAGCCAGGAGTACCAGGAGAAGATGGAGCTGCAGGGAAAAAGGTAACACTGTTTTCCATGTTATCGGAATAAAACCATTAAACCGCATATATCTTGGTCCTGCAAGAGCTCAAATGAAACCATTCAAGACGAACTTAGTCTCTTTAAGAAAATAAAATCTCACAACTCTAAATTTCCTTTTCCACTTAGTCCGGATAAAAGAGCACCAATTCAAAGTCCAAGTAAGTATCTCACGACCTCTGCCTTTTCTCTGGTGTTTTGGCCACGGGGTTCCAATGACCTACTCCCTTTGGGATTCCTAGAAAGCACTGTTGTTTAAACTTTGAGAAAAAGGCTTTTTTCCTCCCCTCCAAAAAGGAAAAGTCTGTAAATGTAGTCAGGAAGTAAGGCCATTATAAAGATTTCCTGAAATATTTTGAGTTGACATTTGAAATACTCACTTTTCAATATAAGTAGAGAAACACAGCAGATGGTAAGGCTGAAGGTCTTTCTTGTTTTTTCAAAAAACAAACCACCAAATGTGAATGAAGAGCCAAAAGAAAGTGAGCTTATTGCTTTGGCAACTGGCTGGGAAATTGGGTTTTTTCACGATATTTCAGCTGCTCTGAGCTAAACTGAAGTTTGATATTAATTTATTCACGTTGGTGAACTTCCAAATGAATTTTGAGACTAGAGTGCAGGTCTTTTCTGTACTGGAGGATCCAAGCAGAGACTCTGTTGGCTGCAGGAAGAGACAAGGCGGGTGGCTTCATATTGGTTGTGCAGGATCAACTAAGACATTGGTGTCATTTTCTCTAGGGAGAAGCAGGGCTTCCGGGGGCAAGAGGCCCTGAAGGACCACCTGGGAAAGGACAGCCTGGCCTCAAGGTATGGAATCCACAGTGGTAGGAGAAGGGAAGCAGACTGCTGAGTTCTGGTCTTGATAAGAAGAAGCCAACTTAGGAGAGATTTGATGTGATTCTTGCTATGTCAAAGATGTTTACTTCTGGCTTAAAATTATGGACTCTAGCTTTTGAGCTTTGGTAGACAGCAAGTGTGTATTATTTATTCCATTTTCCTAACATCTGTCACAAAACCCAGCTTATAGGAAGAGTTCAACACATGTTTTCTTAATAAACAGCCAAGTTGACATTTAAAAAACAAACACACAGTAAGAGAAAAGAAGACTTGATATACATCCTTGAGACATCAAAGTCCATAATTTTTTTTTCAAATATTTATACAATCGCATAGAGTAGTAAGAAATATAACCTTATGAAGTGGCACTTTCACAACATGGCATAGATTTATTCAACAGATTTTAGAAATGCTTGTTGAATAATATCTTTATATGTCAAGAGGAAAATACCCAAATTCATCAATAAGACCATAACCTACAACCTCTAAGGTGTCAGATATTACTACAGTTCTTAGGTGCAGTCGTCAATGTCTATATAAATATTCTGAAGAATATACTTACTAGTGTTCTATTTTTAATTCTATCAAAATAGGAATTGATAGCTTAGATGTCTATGTATTATGAAAAATATTGGCTAAAATTGAATCATTAGCCTTAAACATGAGAATTTGAAATACAAATGTATTTGTAGCATTTAAAACATTTTAAATGTTTAAAATTTAAAACTGACTAACCAGACTATGAGATCTGTTTTTTTTTTTTTTTTTTTTTGCAGGGGGGTGGCGGGGCATGGTGGGCAGCAGGGATTGGAAACATGTACAGAGAATTCCTTTCTAACATCAGACAAAAAGTACTTTTAGAGATGATTGCCTATTAACATTCAGGAGAACTAATGTTTCCCTGAATATCCTTCTGGAAAATAGCCCCTCTGAGTTAATAATTGAAGCTGTGGGGATGAAAGACAGCTCTGAGAAAGAGAGCTAAGGTTGGAGTCCTGCATTTTACAGCAGCTGGAGAGAGCGAGCATTCTGTACAGCAGGAAGGCAGGCTGAATACAGAGTACCATGTTAGGGGAACCAAGGAGAAAGGGCTTCAAGAAGAAAGCAATGGGTGGTGTCAGATACACCAGCAGAGCAAGGAAAATGTGCGCGAACTGGATTTCTGGCGTCGAGGGGATACGGGGCTTGTAGGAGGCTCTTGCAGAAGAGTGGTAGGTAGGGATACGTTACATAGCAAAGCGGTCAGTGCGGTGCTGGCACTCCACTACATTTAGGTGGGTCTGGGCTTCCCTGGGGGCTCAGATGGTCAAGACTCCGCCTGCAATGCGGGAGACCTGGGTTTGATCCCTGGGTTGGGAAGATCACTGGAGGAGGGCATGGCAACCCACTGCAGGATCCTGGCCTGGAGAATCTGCATGGACGGAGGAGCCTGGCTATATAGTCCATGAGGTCGCAAAGAGTCAGACGTGACCGAGTGACTAAACACACACATACTGCTGTTGGTTTCTGGGATCATTTAGGTCAGTAAGTTAAATATGGTACTGAAGAGGAGAACATAAATAGTTGGGGTAGATTTTGATGCTACTGGCAGATGATAAGGACATGGTAAGTGATATCTGGATATCCAACAGTTTTTTAAATTAGCTGCCATCACTGCCCTCCATTAGTATGGGTACTAGGGAGTTGTCTGCATGTCTGTGGATTCTATAGGTCTCTTTTCTTTTTAGTGGAGTGTCTGCACAGCTGATGACCTCGGTATGGGCCAGTGGTTCTCAGGGCGCAGCCCCTGGAACAGCAGTGTCAGCATCACCTGGAAATGTGTCAGAATGTAAATTATTGGGCTCTACTACAGACCTAGTAAATAAGAAACTCTGGATGGGGGGGCCCAGAAATCTCCAGGTGATTCTTATGCATGTTTAGGTTTGAAAACAGTGCCAGCAGATTCTTTACCATGAGGCTGTCCAATAGTCATTTATGTCATAAATATTGGACAGCTTCATGGTAAAGAATCTGCTGGAAATGCAGGAGACCCACGTTCAATTCCTGGGTCTGGAAGATCTGGAGATGGGAATAGCTACCCACTCCAGTATTCTTGCCTGAAAAATCCCTTGGATAGAGGAAACTGGTGGGCCATGGGTTCACAAAGAGTCAGACACAATTGAGTAACTAACACTTTCAGCTACACACCCCAAGAATTCTTTTGTTGAGCTGGGCACATGCTTAGCTATGGTGCCTTGGAGTTGAGCCCTAGGGTAAGGATAGTTCTGGAATGCTCTGAGGCTTCTGGTTGAAGGTAACAATGTTCTTTGGCGGGGAGCACTGGTGTACACAACCCTGCTGGGGAACACGAGGCAATTTGTAGCTCTGCGCCAGGTTAATGCTCACTCATCTTTCTACCAATTGAATTACTGGCCTCCTTGGGGAGAAAGAATTAAACTCCACGGAGGAAGAGCCAGACTGATTTTTTAAATGTCTCATTTTATGTTTCAAAACTGAAATAGCACAGAACCTGAAAAACAGCATGGAAAAGCATAGATGGCTTTCTTCTTTGAAACTGTGACTGTCTCAGAACCACTACTTAAATAGACCAAGAGGGCAAAAGAACTGTAAAGTCAAATCAAAGTCTCCAAGGAAAGATACTGAACACAGAGTTCAGGAAGTGTTAAATCATACTGAGTAAATGGTGCAGTCTGGACAGTTTTGAAGTTATGTAATCTGTACAAGAACATTGACAGACCCCGTGCAACTGAGCTGGGCTTGGGGAACATGACTTTGAAGTTGGTATGCACTGAGAGTTTGGCCATGATGGAGTTGCTATAAGATGGAGGTGGATATATTATAAAACAACTGTATTTTTATAATTCTTTTTGTCAGGGAGATGAAGGAAAGAAAGGGAGCAAAGGAAATCAAGGACAGAAGGGGTCTCAAGGGCCCGGAGGGCCAAAGGTATGTATCTTAAATTCTCATTTATGCTTTGGGGAGATTGTTCTTGTGTCTGGTTTTGATGGAATCTTAGATCTCCACTGTTTCCTTCTTAAGAAATATAAAACCAAAGTCTCCAAAGTGAAAAAGGCTTTAGAAAACATACTATTCCAGACCATTGCAAAATGGGATAAAGAGATTGTATAAAACATGTGATCTTCATTGGAATATTGATGCTGCTAGGAGAGAATCTGTGTGTTAGTGCTCTTCATTAACAAACAAATATTCCATAGTTGGCATACATTAAGACTATCAGTTCAGTTCAGTCACTCAGTCGTGTCTGACTCTTTGTGACCCCATGAATCGCAGCACGCCAGGCCTCCCTGTCCATCACCAACTCCCGGAGTTCACTCAGACTCATGTCCATCGAGTTGGTGATGCCATCCAGCCATCTCATCCTCTGTCGTCCCTTTCTCCTCCTGCCCCCAATCCCTCCCAGCATCAGAGTCTTTTCCAATGAGTCAACTCTTCGCGTGAAGTGGCCAAAGTACTGGAGTTTCAGCTTTAGCATGATTCCCTCCAAAGAAATCCCAGGGTGGATCTCCTTCAGAATGGACTGCTTGGATATCCTTGCAGTCCAAGGGACTCTCAAGAGTCTTCTCCAACACCACAGTTTAAAAGCATCAATTCTTTGGTACTCTGCCTTCTTCACGGTCCAACTCTCACATCCATACATGACCACTGGAAAAACCATAGCCTTGACTAGACGGACATAGGAGATATCAATTCTCTATCATCTTGCTTTGCTGAACAAGAACAAAAAAGTCCCAGACTTAGAGGCAATATGGGGAGGATGTAGAGTGGGGCTTCAGAAGGGATGAGAGTGGGATTCTCACCCTGCTGCACCCCAGAACTTTTGGAGGTCAGTCACTTTAATCATGGAAATAATCATGGTAAAAATATCTATTTCATAGGGTTGTTGTGATGACTTTAAGGAGTGACTAAAGCACTTATCATGGTTCCAGGTACATTGTTAGTGTCCAACGCATGGAGTTATTCAGAGAGGAAAAAAATCAGTACAATGAAATGGAAAGTAGGGCATATATTTCCTGATAAACTGCCTGAGACAGGGTGCTGAGGAAAAAGTAAGCAAAATGCAAAGCAAGCAAATAGGCACGTGTCCTGATTTAGCAGGAGAGAATATTGAGGTCATCTGGATGTGTCAGGAAACAAAAATTGCATACCTGAGAGAGTTCAGGGCTCCAGGAAGATGCTAATTGTAGGAAAGAAACAAGGACCAGAGGATTAAAGATCAACTTTAAAACAAACAGGCCCCCCCAAAATATACACACAGATACAAAGCAAAGCATCCCCTACATGCCAGTGATTCTTAAACTTCCATGTCATCATTATTGTCTGGGAGCTTGTTACAAAGTCATATTTCATGGTACCATGACAAGAAATCTGGATTTAGAATGTAGGTGGGACCCAAGAATCTGCATTTCCTAAATAACTACCTCCGGCTGCAGGAAGTTCAAGGAGTGCACAATGAGAAAAGCCATTATATAGGAAATGTATTAACAACAGTGGTTACCCTTCATGTCTTAGTTATACTGACTCAACATGAATATTTTCTTGCATTTTGAAATAAGGCTTTTCCTGATAAAGAATTGCCAAGTTGTAAAATATACTCACACTTTAATAAGGGTCTTTAAAAAATGTGTATACTTTCTATGTATACAATTTTATATTTAAAAGTAATTGGCTTCTTTAGACATACAGATGACTAGCAGGCACTTGAAAAGATGCTCAACATTACTAATTATTCAGTTCGGTTCAGTTGCTCAGTCGTGTCCGACTCTTTGCGACCCCATGAATCGCAGCACGCCAGGCCTCCCTGTCCAGCACCAACTCCTGGAGTTCATTCAGACTCACGTCCATTGAGTCGGTGATGCCATCCAGCCATCTCATCTTCTGTCGTCCCCTTCTCCTCCTGCCCCCAATCCCTCCCAGCATTAGGGTCTTAGTGATTCAGAAATTTTAGCCCTACAATTATGAGTTAAAGACAACTTTGGATCCCTTATTCGTTTATCTCCACTTTGTTTTCAAGACTAACACATCTTTTACAACTATGGAGACATAAGCCACAGGAACTGAACACAAAGTGAGGTTTATGCTCTTCAACTATGCTGGAAAATGTAAAACCCATTGAATTTAGTCACCATCAAATTAAATACACATCACTGTGAAGAGAATATACTATTCTTTTTCCCTGCAGTGGCCTTTATTTGGCATAAACCTACTACCTCCCCAGATCATTCAGTTCAGTTCAGTCACTCAGTCGTGTCTGACTCTTTGCGACCCCATGAATTGCAGCACGCCAGGCCTCCCTGTCCATCACCAACTCCCGGAGTTCACTCAGACTCACACCCTTTGAGTTGGTGATGCCATTCAGCCATCTCATTCTCTGTCGTCCCCTTCTCCTCCTGCCCCCAATCCCTCCCAACATCAGAGTCTTTTCCAATGAGTCAACTCTTCGCATGAGGTGGCCAAAGTACTGGAGTTTCAGCTTTAGCATCATTCCCTCCAAAGAAATCCCAGGACTGATCTCCTTCAAATGGACTGGTTGGATCTCCTTGCAGTCCAAGGGACTCTCAAAAGTCTTAGAGAGATGCAAATCAAAACTATACTGAGGTACCACATCATACCAGTCAGAATGGTCATCATTAAAAAGTCTACAAATAACAAATGCTGGAGAGGGTGAAGAAAAGGGAACCCTCATACACTCTCAGTGGGAATGGAAGTTGCTGCAGTCACTACGGAAAACAGGGCGGAAGTTCCTCAGAAAACTAAAAACAGGACTACCATATGATCCAGCAATCCCATTTCTGGACATATACCTGAACAAAACTATGACTCAAAAAGATACATGCATCCCTATGTTCATAGCACCACTATTCACAATAGACCAGACATGGAAATAATCTCAATGTCCATCAACAGACTGATGGAAGAAGAAGACGTGGTATAAACATACAATGGAATATTACTCAGCCATAAAAAACAATGAAATAATGCCATTTGCAGCAACATGGACGGATCTAGAGATTATCATACCAAGTGAAGTAAGTCAGAAAGATAAATACCACATATCACTTATATGCTAAATCCAAAATATGGTACAGATGAACCTATCTATAAAACAGAAACAGACTCACAGACATAGAGGACAGGCATGTTTGTGAAGAGGGAGGGGGTGGTGAGCGACAGATTGAGAGTTTGGGATTAGTGGATGAAAACTATTACATATAGCATGGATAAACAACAAGGTCCTACTTTAGAGTTCAGGGAACTGTTAATATATTAGATATCCTGTGATAAACCATAATGGAAAAGAATGTAAGAGAAGAACATCTATATGGATGTGAGTAAGTCACTTTGCTGTACAGCAGAGATTGGCACAGCATTGTAAATCAAGTATACTTCAATAAAAAATTAAACAGATTTAAAAGTAATTGGCTTCTTTTTATTAAAAAAAAAGTAGAATAAATTAAATCTAGATGCATAATTTCACTTAACTTGGTTTTAGTGAAATTTTTAACAGGTTAATGCTTTATCCCTTTGCTACGGGACTGAATAGGGTGGTTATCTGTTGCCAGAATCCTGGCCATGTCCTGTGCCACTGATATGCAGGTTTGGATTAAGGACTGTCCTTGGCATCATCTGGCCCCAGCAGGCCAGTGTGTTCAGCCCATTGGTCATATGGGTAACCAAAACAGCAGGAGGCCTCAGCTGTGAAGATGGACCTGGCTCAGGGCAGGAGTCCCTACCAGTGAGTCTGAGTGATGGAGTCCTTCCTGGAGGCAGGAGGAGTACATAGTTCATTCTCTAAGACATACTATAGACTGTAGCCTGCCAGCCCCCTCTGTCCATGGGACTCTCCAGGCATGAATACTGGAGTGGGCTGCCATGCCCTCCTCCAGGGCACCTGCCCAACCCAGGGATCGAATCCACGTCTCATGTCTTCTGCCTTGTCAGGTGCGTTCTTTACCGCTAGCACCACCTAGGCGGAGAAGGCAATGGCACTCCACTCCAGTACTCTTGCCTGGAAAATCCCATGGATGGAGGAGCCTGGTGGGCTGCAGTCCATGGGGTCGAGAAGAGTCAGACATGACTGAGCAACTTCACTTTCACTTTTCACTTTCACGCACTGGAGAAGGAAATGGCAACCCACTCCAGTGTTCTTGCCTGGAGAATCCCAGGGACGGGGGAGCCTGGTGGGCTGCCGTCTCTGGGGTCGCCCAGAGTCGGACGTGACTGAAGCAACTTAGCAGCAGCCGCAGCACCACCACCACCACCACCTAGGAAGCCCTCTCTAAAGGCAAGAGGAGGCAAATTTTTTGGCAAAGGTATAGGGAGCAAATATTTTAGGCTTTTTGGTTCAAGAAGCAAATTGAGGATATTATGGAGGCACTTCTATAGCAATCATTTGAAAACGTGAAAGCCATTTTTAGTCCTGGGGGTACAAAAACAGGCAACAGGCAGGATCTGGCACCTACTCTAGATCAGTACTTTCTAAACTGCTTGATTACAAATCCTTACTATGAAAAAAAATTTGACCATGTTGCAATCTATGTTTGCTTCTTGGGTTTTTAATTGTAATTTTTATTCATAAACTCTTATATGAACATACATTATGAGATTTACATAAATGACTGAAATTTTAAAAGACGAGATAAAAGTGCAGAGTGTAGCCCTGATAAATTTTTCTAATATCCCATATGTGTTATTTTGAACACCTCATGGGGTGTGTGACCCTCTTTTAAAGATAATTGCTTTACCAGAGATTATCATACTAAGAAAAGCCAGAAAGAGAAAGACAAGTATCATATGATATCACTTACATGTAGACTCTAAAACAGGACACAAATGAACCTCTCTACAAAGAGAAAGAGACTCACAGACATAAACAGACTTGTAGCTGCCAATGGGGAGTGGGCTAGAGGAGGAGTGGACTGGGAGTTGGGGATTAGCCGATGCAAACTGTTATATTTAGAATGGATAAACAACAAGGTCCTACTATAAAGTGGAAGTCAAAGTCGCTCAGTTGTGTCCAGCTCTTTGAGACCCCATGGACTCTAGCCTGCCAGGCTCCTCTGTCCATGGACTTCTCCAGNTTTCTTATCTCTCCTTGCTAATCTTTGGAACTCTGCATTCAAATGGGTATATCTTTCCTTTTTTCCTTTGCTTTTTGCTTCCCTTTTTTTCACAGCTATTTGTGAGGCCTCCTCAACCACTTTGCCTTTTTGCATTTCTTTTTCTTGGGGATGGTCTTGATCCCTGCTTCCTGTACAATGTGATGGACCTCTAAAACATCAAAAGACCATTGAAGTGTTGACATCCAAATTTAAAATATCAAAGTTATGGTTTTTCCAGTTCATGTATGGATGTGAGAGTTGGACCAGAAAGAAAGCTGAACACTGAGGAATTGATGCTTTTGAACTGTTGTGGAGATTTGAGACTGGAGATTTGAGATTTTTGAACTGGTGCTGGAGATTTGAGAGTCCCTTGGAGTACAAAGAGATCAAACCAGTCAATCCTAAAGGAAATCAACCCTGAATATTCACTGGAAGGACTGATGCTGAAACTGAAGCTCCAATACTTTGGTCACCTGATGTAAAGAGCCAACTCATTGGAAAAGACCCTGATGCTGGGCAAGATTGAAGGCAGGAGGAGAAGAGGGCAGCAGACATGAGATGGCTAGTTGGCATCACCGATTCAATGGACATGAGCTGGGGCAAACTCTGGGAGGTAGTGAAGGACAGAGGAGCCTGGCAAGTGGGCTACAGTCCATGGAGTTGCAAACTGTCAGTCTTAGTGACTGAAGAACAACAAATAATGCTATAGTGTTATTGTAAAAAACTCAGTCACATAAATCTCAGTGTTGAGATTAATATCATGACCAAGATAAAGTATGTTGAAGAGGATGGGAAACATTCTGACTGCATTATATTCAAATTCACATAATCACAGGACATAGTATCTTTGAATTTCACAGCACTGTGAAACTTCTCAAAAGGGAATAATAATAATCGATCAGATGATTTCATAAATTAACTTTCTTCTTATATAAATTTTAATTATTGTGATACTTGCCAAGGATGATGCCTTTCTTCTAAGAAATTTGAAAGCATAAATGGTTAAGACATTATTAACTCACAACATAAAAACTTGCTAACAATAATAATGATGATGAGTGTCATGTTTTAAATGGGCTTCCCAGGTGGCTCAGTGATAAAAGAATCTACCTGCCAATAAAGGAAATGCAAGAGACATGCGTTTGATCTCTGGGTTGGGAAGATCCCCTGGAGTAGGAAATGGCAACCCGCTCCAGTATTCTTGCCTGGAGAATCCTATGGACAGAAGAGCCTGGCGGGCTTCAGTTCAAGGGGTCACAAAGAGTTGGACTTGACCTAGCGACTAAGCACGCATGCCATATTTTGGCCACTTAAAGTAATCAAAATACACTTTATTTCAATCCATAGTATTTTCTCCTTTTTCCAATTATGTTCCCAAGAGATTAAGTAACTTTTTCAGGTGGATTGAAATCTAGGCCTAATGCCAAAGTTCACAGTTTTTTAGAACACCTTGCTCCTATTATTCCCCAATAATAGAACTGAGTTTCTAGTGAGACTAGTATACTTACTAAGCATCATACTAGGTGATTATTCCTCTCCATGCATTAGATAAAATAATCATGGCAGAAAAACCTATACACAAAGTTGTAGATATTAGCACAAAACCTAGACTGGTTTATTCTTTAAGTCATTAAGTAGATTTGGCTAAATCAAAATTGAGCTATCAAGCTATCTGGGCCCCTGGAGCCCTGGGTACACCATCTCTAATATAGGACCTTCAGGAACTTGCTGACTGTGGCAGAATTTTTGGGAATACTTAGCTATCCAGACAGTTTCCTAGATGGCACAGATGTCACAACCCCTTTTGGAAAGAGTGTCATGGTGGTGTGCACTTGGTCTTCAAGAATGTATGGTTTGTCTGAAGTTCCACAGGATTTATAGTAGCCCAGACTTTGGAAGAGAAGGTGAAGGTGATAAAGTCAAGAACACTGAGGTCCTGCTGCCAACTTTGACACTCCTGTTATGTTGCCAACCAGGACTCCTTCAGCCTGACATAAAATGGCTGTGTTTTAACATCCTCTTAACTATGATTGGTATAGTAAATAGAATTCATTAGTTGACAGCAGCATTTGTATATATATTAAAAAAAAAAGCCCTCTTTTTATACAGTTTTGCAAACAATGAAAAAATTTAATTGTATAATTTGTCTTATTGACTATATGTTCAGGTATGCTCACATTTGAAATTTTTTAATAGTAAATACACTAGACTACAAGATCCATTGTTGGTCAAATCTTGGCTGCAAGAGCCACGGGGCTGGAGCTCTGATGGTTAAGTTCTACCTAAATTTGTCACTTTTTGGAGGATGAAGATACCTAACCTGTTGTTCGGGGATCAGCTGTATCCACTAATAAGCAGATGAAGAAACAGGTTTAAATGATTAGACGACTTTCCCAATGTCTCGCAGCAGTTAGGACGTAGAATGGGAATTCAAGCCCAGCTCATCAGCTCCCAACTTCAGAGCTCAGAAGCACTTAGTGAGATTTTAGCGTCAGAGAGAGAAGGGCTGGAAAATGAGCTTTCGAGCTTTGGAAAAAATACAGTAGCCAAGCAAAGAGAGGTCAAATAAATAATCCTGGAATGTCTTTTAATCGAATATATGCATTTTCACTAGTAGAAAGAAAAATAAACGTTTATATTTGTAAAAAAGTAAGTTTTTTTAGTTCATCATCCAAGATTTACCGCTAAAAAGGTTGAGCTTGAGGACAAAAGGCACACAGGCCAGGAGCAGCTGGTTCCCAGCATGGGTCGAGCATTTTGTTCTCAGTTTGGACACAAACCTCAGACCTCCCCAGGATGTACATACCCCAAACTTGTCTGGTAAGTATCGTTATTGCTTTTGCTTTTCTGGACCTAGGCGGCAGGACTTCTTCATGGGTGCCGAGGACTCCTTGGGAAACTGTTAGTACCCAGAGAATGTCACTGTGCTCTCACCCCACCTTCCAGGATTCATCTAATGAGAAAAACAACTGCAAATGGCCCAGAAGACATTCACCTCTGACAGGAAGAATTATGGCGTTTTCTTGTATAGCTTCCCCAAAGCTATACAAATGCTGTGATTAACCTGGATTCCAAGACATCACAATATTATATGTTCACCTTTGTGAAGGCTGCAATTGCCAAGCAACAGGTTCTGTTAGGTCTCTCTCCAGGGCAAAAGGCTTCTCATGAAAACATTTACAGTAAAACAAGCTGCACACTGAAGAGAAATAGAGAAATAGAGGAATGGAATCTGACAGAGATGTGCTGACAACCAAGAAAACAAAAAAGAAAAAAAATCAGTTTGGTCTTGATTTCTAGCCCTCCCATTCTCCCTGGAGTTCTCATCTTTCCTTCCTACTAGTCCCTAAGCTACCCGAGGGCAGGGCACTGTGCTTGCTTGCTCTTTCTCCAGCACCTAGTGCCGTGGCTCACAGAGAAGGGTGGCTCCTAGAAGTCTGGAAATGGACCTTTGATAAAAGAATCTTGATGGTTAAAATCAGAATGGACTTACCCAAGCCAAGTAGCAAGTGCTAAGTTCGGCATTCCAAGTCCAGTGAGCGGCCCACTGTATAAACCTGCTGCCTTGACTTAGGGGAGAAAGTAATTAGAGGGTTTTAGAACTCTGGTGTTGAAGAAGACTCTTGAGGGTCCCTTGGACTGCAAGGAGATCCAACCAGTCCATTCTGAAGGAGATCAGCCCTGGGATTTCTTTGGAAGGACTGATGCTCAAGCTGAAGCTCCAGTACTTTGGCCACCTCATGAGAAGAGTTGACTCATTGGAAAAGACTCTGATGCTGGGAGGGATTGGGGGCAGGAGAAGAATGGGACGACAGAGGATGAGATGGCTGGATGGCATCACTGACTCTATGGCTGTGAGTCTGGGTGAACTCCAGGAGTTGGTGATTGACAGGGAGGCCTGGCATGCTGCGATTCATGGGGTCGCAAAGAGTCGGACACGACTGAGTGACTGAACTGAACTGAAGGCTAGTTTGGGAGACACTTGTGTGGAATGGATAGGGCAGCTAAATTTTTATTTGCTAAACCTGGTAACCCTCAGAGTAGTGCGCATATGTATACAATTTTTTTGACCCTGTAATGTGCAAGTCATGGCACGGAGGAGGTCCTCTGCTCTTCCTGTGAGGCTGATCTGTGGCTATATCTTACGGTCTTGACTAAATATGCTGGGGTTCAGACTTCAAAGGGTAGAGGAGGACGTGACTCACTGTGCAGCTGAGAAGCAGATGCAGATGGACCTATAACAAGTAAAAGGTGTGTTTCATAACTAGTTTTGTGTGATCTCAGTTTGTTGGTAAATGAATGATGATGGTGATATGGACAAGATGTATTTAATAACCACCTCCATTGGGGAGACTTTGGTTGGAAGAAGTTTCCTATTGCTAGAATTAGACATCCATATGTTGAATGCCATCAGAACATTTGCAACAGAAATTCGGAGTTTAAATCACTTTCACCATAGTTTTGGCAGGACCGGGAACACATTTTTTTTTTTTTTCAGCTGTTCTTCCTGATGGGGGCTATAAATAGCTTTGGAGAAGTATATAATTATCTCAAAGTAGAAGCAAAAGATAAAAAGCGGCTTGAGATTTTAAAGGAACATTTAATAGTTATTATTATGTAACATTTATTAAGCAAGCTCACTGTGCTCATTATCTTTGCCAGGAAGGAACTTGGAATAAAAAGTCAATCCAAGACATGACATGTATAAATATACCAAAAGGTACATTAACATGGTGCCAGAACAAAGGGTTGATTCAATAAAAAAGAATGTTAGGTGAACAGAAAAGGCAGCCAGATCAGTACAGTGTTGTGTGGAAATGAAGAAAACTTATATTTAGTAACATAGCTTTAAAATACTGACAGTTTATAACAAGATGTATAGCCGCATAGAAACAGGTAACAATACGGTATCTGCATGGGTAGTGCTGTGTTTTTGGCAGCTAGCTCAGCCTTTTATGTATAAAAGGAGTTTACTTACTATGTTCAACGAATAAATACTAAAAGGTCTAATATTAAATAAAGATTCACTTTTGATTGGAGCAGGTTAGGCATTATAAAGAATGATTTCAGTCGCTGGCTCTTGGATAGGACTGTGATTGCTGTTTAAAGCCTATAGAAAGTCCACAACCAAGTAATCACATTAATGACATCCATCATTTATTTGATGCCTGTTAAATGGTGCAAGTACTATATTAATATATAATCTCTAATTCTTTTAAAAAAGTATTTACTTGCTTAGCGAGCTAGCAACTAGCTGCACTGGGTCTTAGTTGCAACATGTGGAATCTAGTTCCCTGACCAGGAACTGAACCTGGGCTCCCTGCATTGAAAGTGTGGTGCCTTAGCCATTGAACCACCAGGGAAGCCTCTAATTCTTATAATAATTCTAGGAAATAGACATCATCAATCTGTTTTACAAATCCTTCAAGGTTTTAAGTTAATTGTTAAATGAATTAAGAGGCCACAGGATATATAAAGTGGAGATAAAGGAATTCAACTCTTTGTCAGCACCAAAACTCAGGCTTTTTTTTTTTTCACATTGTGGTACTATCTATCCAGCTTCTTACCTACGCATTCTTATTTCCTTCACCTTATTTCTCCTTCACTTATGAAGGACCTTCCTTTAGAACCTGATTGTCCCAGTCAACCTAATTTGGACTTCATGATTCCTCCTGTTGCCTCTGGTCCTGCCCTCAGCTTTTTCTCAACTCTTCTCTGATTTCCTGGCTTTGGTGGTCTGCCTACATTCGTCACACCTTCATTTTGGTAGATACTTGGTTCAGCATTACTAAGGCTGAGAACTCCTCTGTGCTGATAATTTGCATAGGTGCCACCCCACAAGATGAATATCCTTATTATGGCCTGAAGTCATGTGTTTCTTGCAGACAAGCACAAAAAGCCACAGATCCTTATGAAGTTTTATTGGCCTGTATGTCCTCAGAGCACTTCCTAACACAGGGCAGAAATCCAGACAGGCCAAGCAGACACACCGCTCTTAGAGGGTGGGGCCAGCAGAAGTCTTTTGAGATCTAAATAGTCCCAACAATAAACAAAGAATGATTCTTTGCATTGGGATTCTTCCTGGGAAGAGGTTCAGACATGGTAATCACTAGAGAGGCAGGTGAGATTTGGGTAGTGGAGAGGAACTCAGGCTGGTGAAGCTCGTATTCATATCTTCAACCCACATTTGACACCTCCTTCCTCAGGAATGTTAGGCTGGCCAAGAGATCATGGAATGCTAAGAGGTGTGTGGCTTTTGTTATGAGGTCCTGATGTCTCAGAAGCAGGGTTTCCTGAGCATTGCCCTCTTCTGCAGCCTGAGGGCTCATTTGGGTGCTTTCAACTTAATCCCAGATTGGGGGCTGACACACACTCATATTTATGCCAGTAAAAGTTTAACATGAGAGTGAAAATAGCAGTCTTTCTCTACTCCCAGTAACATACTCAGCAATCAATTACCAGATTATGAAAAAAGTGGAAATTGAAGGTACAGATATGGTGAGGAAGTAGAATGTCATCAGTGTATGACAGGTACAGGACAAAGTTAAAAGAATTTGGGAAATGACTGGCCCTTGAGAAATGGGGTTTGCAGAAATGAGACCAGTGAGTAGAGTCTTCAGGAAGCTAATGGATAAAGAGCTGGCTATTAAAGATAGTGACAGACGTTGTCTGAATTTGCACAGAAAATGGACCTTTGCTGCCCTCATATCTCTGCCCAAATCCTACACCATGGGCTCTGTTTGTCTTCATCCCCAGTAGCCAACTCACTCACAGGCCTTCCGGCTCAATCCCCATTACTTTGTTGTGAATGGTTTCCTTCCTTGATGCTGACTTTTGGGAATGCTTTACTAGCAGTTAGGTTTGTTTCCTTCTTATACTGCAATTGAAATTCTTTATCTATAGTTCCTCAGGCCACCCTGGGCCATTGTCTCCCCTGATCTAACCATGACTCTGAGTGTTATTATCTCAGCACCACAAATGTGACATGAACATCAGTGCATGTATTCATTAAAGTAGTGCTAGGTTTTTTGATAACAAAGTCTTCAGAGCAGTAGTTTAACACAATAGTTTATTTCTTTTTCATATAACAATTCAATTTACACATTCCTGGTTTGGCTCCAAGTAATCATTCAGGAAGCCAAGATGATTGAAACTCTGCTATCTTTAGCCTGTGGATTCTAATGTGCCAATATCAGTAGACTGGATAAAGTTACCATGCCTGGACACCTGGGAGACTTTTAAGGGCCAATCTTGGAGGTGGCATTCATTGCTTCTCCCTCATATTCCATCGGATAAAATTTTGGCCACATTGGATATACCTTCTTGCAATGGAGACTGAGAAATGTGGTCTAGTCGTATACTCCTGATGAAGAAGATGAAAGTTTTGGTGAAAACACAGTGTTTTCTGTCTCAGTAGAGCCAACAGTGACCTCTTCATTTCTGACCAGAATATCCTAAAAAGAAGAAACCACTGAAGAACCTTGGACTTCCCTCCCAGTTTGGTAGTGGCCCTGGATAGTTGCCCCACAGGCAGGTCCAGCTTCCTTAAGATTTCCCCTGACATAGTCTGGCCCCTTGATTTCCTTATGCTATTGATGAACTCTGTATGTAAGGCTGTGAAGTTTATGGGTGAGCCAGAATGAGTGACTATCTTGATATCCTGGCTGAGGGGAGAGATAAGTGGATGAACAGTCCCACACTCGTGACCAACCAGACTCCTCCTGAAGGATCATGCAGGATTTCTGGAAGAGTTTTGGGCCGTGTCAGATCATCCCACCTGGCAGCAAGTGCCTCCATCACCTCTCACTTCTATGAGCACATCAGACAATGTGTTGCTGGGTATAGGAAGGAGTTCTAGTTGTTGGTATATGTTTTATTTAAGAACAAGGAGGACCTGAATGTCTCAGGAAGGCTTTCTGGAAACTTACATGATATTTTCATGATTTATTGTTGTTTAGTCACTAAGGGATGTCCAACTCTTTGCAACCCCATGGACTGCAGCATGCCAAGTTTCCCTGTACTTCACCTGGAGTTTGCTCAAACTCAGGTCCATTGCGTCAGTGATGCCATCCAAACATCTCATTCTCTACTGTCCACCTTCTCCTCCTGCTCTCAGTATTTCCCAGCATCAGAGTTTTTTCCAATGAGTCAACTCTTCGCATCAGGTGGCCAAAGTATTGGAACTTCAACTTTAGCGTCAATCCCTCCAATGAGTATTCAGAGTTGATTTTCTTTAGGATTGACTGGTTTGATCTCCTTTCTATCGAAGGGACTCTCAAGAGTCTTCTCCAGCACCACAGTTTTCATGCTTTCAAGCATGAACCCCATGATCAGTGTGTAAAGGCATGATTTATTAGTGTAGGCTACAAAATCTGTTGTCTATGCATGGAAAATTGGCAAGCCAGCCATACATTCTTGTTGGCTGAAGACTGGAGGTAAACTATGTGAGTGGAGGAAGTGTGTCATTGCCGTGTGAAGGTGCAGTCAGTGGGGATGTTTACAGTTGCATCCCAGAGAAACCAGCAAATTCTGTGGATATTCCCAGCCTTCTATTCAAAGGGCCCTTTACTCAATGATGAGAAATGTGCATTCTGCTCTAGTAAGTGCAACTGCTGCTTTTTCTCTTCTCTCTCCCTCTAACTTGTGCTCTTCTCTCTTCTTCCATCTTCTATATTTATTTTAATAATATGTGTTCCATATTGGGTTCTGGATGCTCATAGGACTGCGATGGACTGGGCACACATCCATAGAATGGTAGTTGTATAAAATCTGGTTTTCTGGATCCGGGGTGCATAGGCCTTGTTGCTAAACTGCCCCAATTTTGTGCAAGTCTGAGTAAATACCCCTGACTTCCACTGAGGGATGGACACTGGGGAAAGGCTCCTGACCCATGAACATCTGGGTAGAAGATCACATCGAACCCTGGTACTGAAGGTCAACCAAGTGACATACAAGTGCAACATGTAAAAGTGGATCATAAACATCCTCATGTGTGAAAGTGAAGTCGCTCAGTTGTGTCCGACTCTTTGTGACCCCATGGATTATAGCCTACCAGGCTCCTCCCTCCATGGGATTCTCCAGGCAAGAATACTGGAGTGGGTTGCCATTTCCTTCTCCAGGGCATCTTCCTGACCCAGGGATCGAACCCTGGTCTCCCGCATTCCAGGCAGACCTGTAAACTCTGAGCCACCAGGGAAGCCCATCTATGATCTTAGGATTTGTGAAAACTCATGAATGAGATTCTCCTACCTTCCACCCATAGTTCTTAATTTTTCTATTTATAAATTTGACTGTAATTTTAGGATCTGCTGTTGGTCATAAATTNTGGTCTCCCGCATTCCAGGCAGACCTGTAAACTCTGAGCCACCAGGGAAGCCCATCTATGATCTTAGGATTTGTGAAAACTCATGAATGAGATTCTCCTACCTTCCACCCATAGTTCTTAATTTTTCTATTTATAAATTTGACTGTAATTTTAGGATCTGCTGTTGGTCATAAATTCTACTGTAACTTCTTGACTATGATTCATATTCTACCTCTGGAATCAAGGTTGCAAGTTTCCTTGGAAAAATATTTTACCTGGCCCAAGATTTACCCAAGATTCCTGTCAATCATCTAAGCCTTAATATGCAGTTCTCTTGCTGGGACTTCTTGGGCCTCAGGAGCTGAAGATGGGAATATGTGACCATTTGAACAAACAGGACAAATCCTCAATGAAAGTCAGTGCCCTAAGTTGCCTGTATCTCAGATTCAGTTCAGTTCAGTTCAGTCGCTCAGTCGTGTCCAACTCTTTGCAACCCCGTGAATCGCAACACACCAGGCCTCCCTGTCCATCACCATCTCCCAGAGTTCACTCAAGCTCACATCCATTGAGTCAGTGATGCCATCCAGCCATCTCATCCTCTGTCATCCCCTTCTCCTCCTGCCCCCGATCCCTCCAAGCATCAGAGTCTTTTCCTATGAGTCAACTCTTCGCATGAGGTGGCCAAAGTATCGGTGTTTGAGCTTT
The DNA here is from genome assembly GCA_006410615.1 of Neotragus moschatus. Lineage (NCBI taxonomy): Eukaryota > Metazoa > Chordata > Mammalia > Artiodactyla > Bovidae > Neotragus > Neotragus moschatus. The sequence goes on from SJYA01000701.1 coordinate 353,159, forward strand.
AGCATCAGTCTCTNGTCCCCTTCTCCTCCTGCCCCCAATCCCTCCCAACATCAGAGTCTTTTCCAATGAGTCAACTCTTCGCATGAGGTGGCCAAAGTACTGGAGTTTCAGCTTTAGCATCATTCCCTCCAAAGAAATCCCAGGACTGATCTCCTTCAAATGGACTGGTTGGATCTCCTTGCAGTCCAAGGGACTCTCAAAAGTCTTAGAGAGATGCAAATCAAAACTATACTGAGGTACCACATCATACCAGTCAGAATGGTCATCATTAAAAAGTCTACAAATAACAAATGCTGGAGAGGGTGAAGAAAAGGGAACCCTCATACACTCTCAGTGGGAATGGAAGTTGCTGCAGTCACTACGGAAAACAGGGCGGAAGTTCCTCAGAAAACTAAAAACAGGACTACCATATGATCCAGCAATCCCATTTCTGGACATATACCTGAACAAAACTATGACTCAAAAAGATACATGCATCCCTATGTTCATAGCACCACTATTCACAATAGACCAGACATGGAAATAATCTCAATGTCCATCAACAGACTGATGGAAGAAGAAGACGTGGTATAAACATACAATGGAATATTACTCAGCCATAAAAAACAATGAAATAATGCCATTTGCAGCAACATGGACGGATCTAGAGATTATCATACCAAGTGAAGTAAGTCAGAAAGATAAATACCACATATCACTTATATGCTAAATCCAAAATATGGTACAGATGAACCTATCTATAAAACAGAAACAGACTCACAGACATAGAGGACAGGCATGTTTGTGAAGAGGGAGGGGGTGGTGAGCGACAGATTGAGAGTTTGGGATTAGTGGATGAAAACTATTACATATAGCATGGATAAACAACAAGGTCCTACTTTAGAGTTCAGGGAACTGTTAATATATTAGATATCCTGTGATAAACCATAATGGAAAAGAATGTAAGAGAAGAACATCTATATGGATGTGAGTAAGTCACTTTGCTGTACAGCAGAGATTGGCACAGCATTGTAAATCAAGTATACTTCAATAAAAAATTAAACAGATTTAAAAGTAATTGGCTTCTTTTTATTAAAAAAAAAGTAGAATAAATTAAATCTAGATGCATAATTTCACTTAACTTGGTTTTAGTGAAATTTTTAACAGGTTAATGCTTTATCCCTTTGCTACGGGACTGAATAGGGTGGTTATCTGTTGCCAGAATCCTGGCCATGTCCTGTGCCACTGATATGCAGGTTTGGATTAAGGACTGTCCTTGGCATCATCTGGCCCCAGCAGGCCAGTGTGTTCAGCCCATTGGTCATATGGGTAACCAAAACAGCAGGAGGCCTCAGCTGTGAAGATGGACCTGGCTCAGGGCAGGAGTCCCTACCAGTGAGTCTGAGTGATGGAGTCCTTCCTGGAGGCAGGAGGAGTACATAGTTCATTCTCTAAGACATACTATAGACTGTAGCCTGCCAGCCCCCTCTGTCCATGGGACTCTCCAGGCATGAATACTGGAGTGGGCTGCCATGCCCTCCTCCAGGGCACCTGCCCAACCCAGGGATCGAATCCACGTCTCATGTCTTCTGCCTTGTCAGGTGCGTTCTTTACCGCTAGCACCACCTAGGCGGAGAAGGCAATGGCACCCTACTCCAGTACTCTTGCCTGGAAAATCCCATGGATGGAGGAGCCTGGTGGGCTGCAGTCCATGGGGTCGAGAAGAGTCAGACATGACTGAGCAACTTCACTTTCACTTTTCACTTTCACGCACTGGAGAAGGAAATGGCAACCCACTCCAGTGTTCTTGCCTGGAGAATCCCAGGGACGGGGGAGCCTGGTGGGCTGCCGTCTCTGGGGTCGCCCAGAGTCGGACGTGACTGAAGCAACTTAGCAGCAGCCGCAGCACCACCACCACCACCACCTAGGAAGCCCTCTCTAAAGGCAAGAGGAGGCAAATTTTTTGGCAAAGGTATAGGGAGCAAATATTTTAGGCTTTTTGGTTCAAGAAGCAAATTGAGGATATTATGGAGGCACTTCTATAGCAATCATTTGAAAACGTGAAAGCCATTTTTAGTCCTGGGGGTACAAAAACAGGCAACAGGCAGGATCTGGCACCTACTCTAGATCAGTACTTTCTAAACTGCTTGATTACAAATCCTTACTATGAAAAAAAATTTGACCATGTTGCAATCTATGTTTGCTTCTTGGGTTTTTAATTGTAATTTTTATTCATAAACTCTTATATGAACATACATTATGAGATTTACATAAATGACTGAAATTTTAAAAGACGAGATAAAAGTGCAGAGTGTAGCCCTGATAAATTTTTCTAATATCCCATATGTGTTATTTTGAACACCTCATGGGGTGTGTGACCCTCTTTTAAAGATAATTGCTTTACCAGAGATTATCATACTAAGAAAAGCCAGAAAGAGAAAGACAAGTATCATATGATATCACTTACATGTAGACTCTAAAACAGGACACAAATGAACCTCTCTACAAAGAGAAAGAGACTCACAGACATAAACAGACTTGTAGCTGCCAATGGGGAGTGGGCTAGAGGAGGAGTGGACTGGGAGTTGGGGATTAGCCGATGCAAACTGTTATATTTAGAATGGATAAACAACAAGGTCCTACTATAAAGTGGAAGTCAAAGTCGCTCAGTTGTGTCCAGCTCTTTGAGACCCCATGGACTCTAGCCTGCCAGGCTCCTCTGTCCATGGACTTCTCCAGGCCAGAATACTGGAGTGGGTAGCCATTCCCTTCTTCAGGGGATCATCCCAATCCAGGGACTGAACCCAGGTCTCCCACACTGCAGGCAGATTCTTAATCTGAGCCACCAAAGCACAGGAACTATATTCAATATCCTGTGATAAACCATAATGGAAAAGAACATGGACATTTACATATGGTATACATGAATCATATATACATGTTATACATGGTTCAGCTATACATGAATCACTTCTCTGTATAGTAAAAATTAACACATTAAAACATACCTCAATAAAACAAGTACAATTGCTTTGCATAGTGTCTCAAAGTACAGTAGTAGCACCTATATCAGAATCACCAGAGATGCCTTATAAAAATTCATATTACATTTTTTTTTTTACCATAAACTAACTACTTCTAAAAAGGGACATGAGATACCATACAATGGAAGACTGATATACTGTGGAGCATAAAATAAGAAAGAAAAAAGTTGTAAACTGGAAAGAACATTATTTGCCTATCACATGTACCTTAAAACTTACACTAAAGGTTTTTGCTATAACTGGACAAATATTTCCCTCTGAGCTTCCTGGCATACAAACACAAAACTGAATCACCACGCCTTGCATGATTTTTGTTACCTAATAAAAGGATGCACAAGAGAGAGAAATTTCTTATTACTAAGGAATTAATTGAATTTATTTATTATAGCAAGTGAAAACTTAATTACTAATAACTTTAGTAGTGGTTTAACAAAGATGCTCAAATATTTTCATGTGGTTTGTGAAACAGGTCACAATACTTTAAAATGCTGGAAATACGTTTCTATATTTTTCATAATATAATTCCATATATCTTTTCCTTGTTTGAAATGTAATGAGTATTTTGTTCTGTTTTTAGGGTGATCCAGGAATTATGGGCCCTGTTGGGATGCCTGGAATATCAATTCCTGGACCACCTGGACCAAAAGTATGCACTCTTGGGAATATTTTTTTCTTTTACTTGGATTTTTTGGAAGTTGGAGTGGGGAAAAGAGTCATAAAATCAGTGAAAGAATTTTAGCTTTGGAAAAACCCAAAGATATTATATAGCTCAGCCCTTCATGATTAAGCAGATGGAGGGCCAGCAGCAAATTTAAGCCTAGAAACCAGGTTTTCTGCTCCTGGTCTTGACCTTATCACTCTACTTTGAACTACCTTCTTTAAATGCTAGCCTTAATGCATGTAAGAATTTATTGCATTTGTTCACAATAATCTGCTAATCAGAAAGTCTGGCAGAAAAGAAATCCACTCAGATGTAAGAGCATTCCCAGACATTTTCACAGTCTAAATATTTGTGTCTAGAGAGCCACCTATTATTTCAGCTATTCTCTGAAAAGCTTAGTAGTCTTTACTGACAGTTTTTATTTGCTTAAGATTTGAAACTCTTCTCAAATATATTAGAAGGATGTACTCTCTCAGAATCTGATTCTAAGAGATTAAGCTCTTTATAATTGGCCAATGGCTTTTTATGCCCTGTGCCATGATGGTTTCTCATAAAATCTAAAGCCTGAAACTGTGAAAATTATTTGACATGTGCAGGGAGACAGAGGGGGACCTGGGATGCCTGGATTTAAAGGAGAACCTGGAATTGCTATTCGAGGACCAAAGGTATCCATTACTCATGTTCTTTTATTTATTGAAATAAAAAATGAAAGTAGATTTAATGCATCATAAGTTATGACTTAGATTGTTCTACTTGGAGTCTCTACACTGATGAACTGAGATACAAGAATATATTATTCCCCTTTAAAAAAATCAAGCCAGCAGATCATTTATTTTTCATAAATGTGGAGGATGATAGCTCCTCTGGTAAAATGTTTGCTGACTAAACAGCTGATCTGAAAATGCTGTTTTTCTTTCTGTAATGTCTGTAATATGATATTACATGGCCTCTGGTCTCCTTCATTTACATATTAATGGCCAATGCATCTCTTCTGCAAAACACTGTCCAAAGAGTTCATGTTTAGAAACTTTATTGAACTAGATTTCCCTGGTTGTTGTCCATCTTTCAGAGTTATTTTAAATGAAAATGCAAATAATGATGGGAGAAGACAGTTTTAAGTAATCATCACTATTTTTCCCATGGCAACAAAGTACCATTTTGCTCCTCACATAAAACCTAGCCTTACAGAGAAATGGTGCTTTCCAAATGTCAACAAGCACATCTGTGTTTATGAGGACAAGCTTCGGGGCTCCATAATCAGCGCTCATTAAATTAGTAGCATGTTGTTAGGTAGCTTTGAAGCTGGCTTTAGTTTATCAGACTGTCTGTTCTCAATGAAAGGGTTCAAGTACTGACACCAGTGACTTTCAAACTTCAAAAAAGATAACTTAGAACCGTCTCTGCATATAATTCAAGGCCTATTATATATTAACATAAGTTGTAGTGATTCCCTTAAAGCAAGAGGTAGGATCCTGACCTCTGCTGTTCTTAATCACTTTGAGAGTTGTCCTTGCTAGAGTGCTATCCTCTGGCTTACTGGGGACAGAAGACTTATCTGGGATATTTTCAAGCTAAAATTGAGAATGTCCTGGGAAAATCATAACAAGATGGTCACCCTACTGCCCAGACTCTGAGGCACATAGGAACCCAAGCTATGTAAAAGACTCTACAGAAACCCAAGTTATGCATGACTCAAGGAGAAAATTCCAAACTTCTGAATGCTAAAATTACAGGCATGGCCTTAGTCAAGAACATTGGGTGACAATTTTCATATTGTTTGATAGCTTCCTGAATCTATGTATCCCTAGGTCCATGATGCAAGGTTATTTCTCTCTACTTATACTGTTCTTTACAAGAGAAGCAACATCTAAATGTATAGTTGATGTTTATAAACTCTGACTGTTTTCTACTGATCATTATTGGTGATGGTATTTAGAGTTATTTGCCTTTTCACTCCAGTCATTTTTCTAATCCCTTGGTCTCTGATGATTACTTGTTTTGCCATTTTTCCCGAAAGGATTGTTTTTAAGTTCATGGAGGGTTAGCTGATAAAAATTTTGGCACACTAATTCAGTTTTATGTATTTCTTCAGGGACCTCCTAGATTTTTTTTTTTAAAGCTCATTTTGAAACACCTGATTAAGATTTCTCCTCTAATTTCTGTTGAATGAGAGAGACACTTCAAAGAGAATCACTCTGCAAAACATTTTCTTGAATCCAGTGCAGAAAAGTCAAGTGGCAAAATTCCATCCATGAAACTATCAAGAGGCGTCCAAAATAAAAATCTGAGCAAGAACACTGCCCTTTCCCTATCCCCTGTTAGCATAAGAAGTTAACAAGTTAACCGAAATTTCTGCAGGAGACAGGACACAGATCTCTAGGAAAAAAATGTTCCTAAACCATGGATGTTTCAATGGCTTTCCCTGCAGTGTTGGGGCCAGAGGATAAAGAGTAACAGCTGCTGATAATTTGTTACAGGCTTGGAATTTAGGAATGAAAATGGAAAGTGAATTTTGATTCCAATTTCTTTTTAAATTTCAACTTAACCAGGGGGGTGTTACTGCTTTGTTTTGTGGCTGGCCTGCTCCTTGTGTAAGCACGCAGAGAAATAGGCATCTTATCTGGGGACCTGTCCCCATAGGAAATGCCTAGCACTTCAACCTTGCACGTAATTCAAATAGTATAATAAACTGCTTCTCAGACATGACCAGTTCCTTAATGGGGGATCCACCAGAATTCAGTGCTCCAGAATAGTTTGTTTTTTGCTTTGTCATACATCTTTAAGAGATCATCTTGGATTTCTGTTGATGTACATTAAGTACATAGTGCATTCTAAATAGTGCATTAATAGTGCATTTTTATAAGTGGCCACATGTCTTCTGAAGGCCATTCTTAAGATGGTTAACCATACAAGGCCAGTCTCTTTGTCGTAATAGGAAATGACAGCTGTTGTATTCATGATTTTCAAAATCAATTTAATTTTCTTATGGCATAAAAAATTTTTTCCCCAGTTATTTATTTATAGGAGTAAAATCAGAGACCGTTTTTTGGAGTTAGGTTCAGGGCAACACTATGGCTTGGAATAACATAGCTTGATTTCAGCGTTTGCTTACATATAAGACAAATATTAAGAATCTGGCTACTTTTTCCAATCTTGGAAAACACATGTGTATTATTAGAGTTTCTTCTAATGATGTAGAAAACATAAATATTTTATTTTTTTAATTATTTTTAAAAATTTATTTATTTTAATTGGAGGCTCTTACTTTACAATATTGTGGGTTTTGCCATACATTGACGTGAATCGGCCATGGGTGTACATGTGTTCCCCATCCTGACCCCCCTCCCACCCCTCAGGGTCATCCCAGTGCACCAGCCCCTAGCACCCTGTCTCATGCATTGAACCTGGACTGGCAATCTATTTCACATACAATAATATACAAAACATAAATATTTTAAATCTTGAACAGCTCTTTATCAAAATGGCCACTGATGTGTATTGACAAAGGCCACTCTAAGAGTTATCACAGCAACAGAATGGGATGTGGGATGTAAAGAAATGTTTTAAATACAAGTGCAATAGGCTTACGATGAATACATCTTCTTTGGTAAGAGTCTTCTTCATTTTTTGTTCCTTCCATTTTATTCTGGCCAGAAATTTCTCTGAGTTTCACTGGTACAGAGAACTCTTGTTTGAAGGGCAATAATCCTCCTTGATTCCTTATCCTCTATATAAGAGGCCAGTCTTACTGCTAAGTTTCTGATGCCCAGAGTCATCATGATAAAGCAATATCTATCACTTTTTCCTAGTTCTCAGGATATGAACCACTAACTCTGTGTCCTATTTTTTTATAAAGTGTTTTTTAAAAATTAATCTGTTTTTAATTTTTGTTTGAGCTTTTTTTCCTCACTTAATTTGGGCCTCACTGAGGAAGATAATAGATGTAACATAATAATACACACTATCTTATTTTATACTTAAAATTTTGTTCTTCTTCTCTACTCTCCTCACAGGGTGCTTACTAAAGTTTCTCATTGTATACTTCCCCTTATTTTCAGATGCACTAAAGTTTTGTAATTTTCAAAATGAAAATATCAGCAACTAGCTCTTTCCTAACCCCCATGGAGTGTTTGCTATGGAGGACTCTGTAGTAGTTCATATATACTCCTTACACTCATTCCACTCACCATTTGCTTCCCAAAGCAGAAATGGGAAAGACTTACAAGGAGATAAGAAGTTTCCATATTCAGACCATTCCTCTGCCCTTATCAAATCTGCCTTTGGTGTGCTGAGCTGGTACTGAGCTTAAGTTTTGCCAGCTGTTTCACAGTTTAGGCTCATGATATCTCCTGTGTTGGAATTCATGCAGGGTGCCCAAGGCCCTCAGGGACCAGTGGGCGCTCCAGGACTCAAAGGTGACGGCTACCCTGGTGCACCTGTAAGTGAGGCCACTGCTGTTACCTCCGCCCTCCCTCCAGTCTCTGTCCTTCCCTCACCCTCTCTCCTTTTCTTCCTGTTCCTCCCCCCACCGCTTCTTTTCCTTTCTCTTTTCTCCTCCCCGCCTCCCTTCCCCCTTCCCTTCCTGAGCCCTGCACACAGCAAGGTTGCTCCCTCTCCTCCGCATTATGTCGTCTCAGGGCCCTCGCGGAATCCCAGGACCTCCTGGACCAAGGGGATTACCTGGAGTTGGAGACACTGGAGCAAAGGTAGGCGACAGTAGCTTTTAAAAATGTACCTGTAGTTAAGAGGTTTGGGACAAGTGAACATCTTTACCGGACCTGAGAGAGAGAGGAGAAGCGTCTAAAGAACTGATCAAGTTATTTATCCTCATCTGCCTGGAAAATCCATGGATGGAGGAGCCTGGTGGGCTGCAATCCATGGGGTCGCTAAGAGTCGGACACGACTGAGCAACTTCACTTTCAATTTCCACTTTCATGCACTGGAGAAGGAAATGGCAACCCACTCCAGTGTTCTTGCCTGGAGAATCCCAGGGATGGGGGAGCTTGGTGAGCTGCTGTCTATGGGTCGCACAGAGTCGGACACGACTGAAGAGACTTAGCAGCAGCATGGACTCTCCAGAGCCTTGCACTCACTTGAACATGCAGATCAACCTTATGGTTTTTGTCTTCTGTTTCCTTGCTAGCAACCCTTGCATTCGTTTGCTGCTTTGTCTTCCGGTTGCAAGAACAGACTTTGGTTCAGGGCCCTGCCCTCTCTGGTCACACTCCTGCCTAGGCGCTCTCATACCATCCCATGGCACTAACCAGCGTCCACGCACAGATGGCCTCCAAATGTCTAGCTTCCCTCCTCGAAGCCCTGGTCTCACACACCTAGTTTCTTACCAGACGCCTGCTCTTAGGTCTCTCACAGACATCTCTAACCTCACATCCCAGATAAAGCCTTTGATTTTCACTCCATCAGCCTGGAAGTGGTGCTACCCACACCCCTTGCTAATGCCACCATACCTGAATCATTCTTGATTGCCTCTCTTCCCTCCACATCTAGTCCTATGGCAACTCTGTCAGTTCTACCTTCAAAATTATATCTCGCCTCTGGCTACTTGTCCCCTGCTGCTTCTCCCAAGGAGATCACCACTATCTCTCGCCTGGGCTGTGAAAACAGCTTCTCCACTGGCCTTCTCTCCTCCAACTCTGCCCTTCTATTACCTAGCAGGCAAGTTGATCTTTTAAAGCCAGAGATCAGATCACACCCCTTTCCTTCTGAAGAAAACTCTCTGGTGGCTGCTCTTTGTACAGAGAGCAAGCTGCGCCCACTTCCCATGTTCCCTGGGACCCTTTGTAACATGGGCCGCAGCTTCTGTCCTTTGCCCCCTTGCTGCCTGCCTCCCTTCTGTCCTTTGCCCCCTTGCTGCCTGCCTCCCGCCACACTGACCTGGCCTCCTTCAGCTCACTCCTGCTTCCAGACCTTGACTTTGTCAGGCTGGCTCATTCTTAAGGTCTCAAGTCTGACTTCCTTCTCCACCTATACAAAAGGCAATTCTCTCCTCTCCCTCCGTCCCCTACCCCTATCATATCCCCTGGTGCATTCCCTCCAAGGCATGCATCATTTCTGAAATCAACTTCCTTATTTCCTGCTCTGCATATTTCACAAGAGTTTCAGTTTTCCTGAAGGCTGGCTCTTTGTTGTACTAAGTTCTTGATTCCAGAACTAGGCTTGCCACCCAAAAGGAACTCTTTAACGTGTTGAGTGAATGAAAAACTGAGTGAATGATCATTACTATCCCACAGAGAGAAATTCTCCTTAGAAATAGATCTACACATTCAGTTTTTCAGATGCTGCCAGGTCATTAAAGAAAGAGGTTGTAAGTGCCTAACTTTTTGTTTTGAGTTTTTGGTCTCTGCCATGGCACCTGTGTGTGCCGCCACCTTGATGCTGCTTCCGTACTGTGGGGCAAGGACCCTTTCATCCTCTCCCTTGTAGAATGAAAGGCTGGAGACCCAAGGCATTCAACCCATCCCTAAAGGAGATCTTGAGTCCTGCCGGTCTCTGTCTCGCAGGGTAATTGGGAAAGTCAGGGAGATGTGTCTGAAAGCACCGAGTAGACTGTGCAGGGAAGAAACACCCTAGGTGCTTGTGTCAAGGTTCTGACTCAGCACTGAATCTGATCCTTATTTGAATTGGGGCATTGAAATATTCTTTTTTTTCTTTAAGATAAAGTACCTGTTAAAATTTAAAAATACAGGAACTTTTATATGTAAACCTCGTTATTTTCTGCTGAGTGAAACACTGGTAAAAACTTTTGTTTTTACACTGAATATTCCTTTAGTTAGGGAACTAGGAGCTTATTCCTATTTAAAATATGGTATGTGTGAAATAAAATGTGTTAAATATACTGGACTGTTTGTATTCCAATGGAAACACATAACCACTTACATTTCCACAGAGTAGATTATTATAAATATTTTATATAAGTATACATTGTGTTATATTGAATTATACTATTGTATTACTGCTTCACATTTAGCAGTAATAATAAAGGTGGACACTTATGGACAGATAGCACTTAAAATTTTTTATTCTTGTGGGTGTTCCACCATGTCAGATTACTTAACATATAGACTAAAACATTTACTAAATGGTTTCATTGATCATTTCTCTCTCAAAGTCCCTTGTGTTTTTTCATATACATTTTAAGGGGGGAAGAAAAGGTGTTCTTTCAAAAGTTTATCCTGCCTATTTTTGGTTGTTATCAATAGTCAGCATGTTGCCAAAAGATGTGTCTCAAGTGAAGCTCATATTCATTTACGTGCGCGCATGCTCAGTCATGCCCAACTCTGTGCGGCCCCAAGGACTGTAGCCTGCTGGGCTCCTCTGTCCGTGGGATTCTCCAGGCAAGAATACTGGAGTGGGTTGCCATTTCTTTCTCCAGGGGATCTTTCTACCTCAGGGACTGAATCCAGGTCTCCTGCATCTTCTACGCTGCAGGCAAATGCTCTACCGCTGAGCCACCAGGGAGCCCCAAAACTCATACTGAGTCTATTAATTCACACAGGAAGCTGAACGGAGGTGGTATCCTCCAGCTCACCGCTACCGAGGGGAGGAGGGAATGTTGGTTAGGACCTGCCTCTGTCTGCACCTCCCTCCCAGCTGCATTTTCCTTCCTCCTGTCTCCCCTTCCTGCCTCCACAAAAGAGATACATCTTTTGTGGATGTTGGGGAGATGTGTTATCCTGCCCACCTCTAGCCCTGGAAGGAAATATCAGGAGTGCACGCTCTTCTTAGAATCAAAGAACTTGGATCATGAATTTCAAAATCAAGGACATTCCAAAAGCAAACAGCAGCTTCTAATAACTTCCAAAATCACCTCTCTTCTTTTATAGATGCCTTAGAGTCTTTATGTGTCTTTTTTATTTCCTAAAGAAAAATTTGGCTACCCACACAGCCCAACAGAAGCTGGAAAAGAAAAGGACATTTTTGGAAAAGTCTAATTCCACTTAATTTTGTCCTTTTGGTTTAATAAGATGGAGTTGAGACTCTCAAAACACCTAAGGTTGCCAATGGTAGCAAAAGCGTAGGACTCAAATGTCTGCAAAATTCCTCTCCTTCTATTTTGTCTTAAAATGGCAGAGAAATTGTGTGTGGAAATGTGTGGGTTTGTGTGCATGGACGCACATGTGTGTATAATTGTATAGACATATATATTGGATATGTTTTTTACTTAAATTCTGTGTTGTCACCTTAAAATATTGGCCTTAGGGCATTAACTTACAAAAGAAATGTGTTTTGAAATGAGGAAGCCATTAAAGTTGACGATTAATTTATGGTGGGCTTTGCGATATTTAGTTAAGGTCACATGTGTTTAGCATATGACACACACATTAGAATCAAAGTGCCTATGTTTCAAAACATATAAAAAGCAGTCCCTGACATCTTGCAGCCTTGTGGTGCTTCGTGGCTTTTTTCCAAGTGAAGGAATTCCATCTGACATCAGTGGTTATGGTACTTCTCCGTACACTTCGCTTGAAGGTACTCCAAATTTTGACAAGGGCTTGCTTCTGAGAGATTTCTAAAATTCTTATAAAAACTACAAGTTTCCAAGTAGATATGGTTTTAAAATCTACTTTGGAACATGCCATAAAGAGGAACTGACAATTGGATTTTGCCCAGTAGGAAGCGCTCATCCAGTGCCCTGGTCCCTGGACCCAAACAGTCAGCTCACTGATAGGGAGGGCAAGCGCAAAGATCCTGCATTACACTGCCTGCATTTCTTGACTGGACCCCAAGAGACTAGGCTTCCCTGGTAGCTCAGTGGTAAAGAATTTGCCTGCCAATGCAAGAGATGTGGATTCAAACTCTGGGTCAGGAAGACCCCCTGGAGAAGGGAATGGCAACCCACTCCAGTATTCTTGCCTGGAAAATCCCATGGATGGGCTACAGTCGATGGGGTCATAAAGAATTGGACATAAGCATACACGCAGGGCTTCCCTTGTAGCTCAGCTAGTAAAGAGTCCACCTGCAATACAGGAGACCCTGGTTTGATTCCTGGGTTGGGAAGATCCACTGGAGAAGGGATAGGCTACCCATTCCAGTATTCCTGGGCTTTCCTGGTGGCTCAACTGGTAAAGAATCCACCTGCAATGTGGGAGACCTGGGTTCGATCCCTGGGTGGGGAAGATCCCCTGGAGAAGGGAAAGGCTACCCACTCCAGTATTCTGGCCTGGAGAATTCCATGAACTGTATAATCATGGGGTCACAAAGAGTCAGACATGACTGAATGACTTTTCACTCACTCCTCAAGCATGCACACCAGAGACAAAGAGGACTGTTTGTGATTTGGGGACTATCAGTCTATAAACTATATTACCTTTGGAGAAGCCCAGGTAATTCTTTGCTTTTGTATGTTTAACCCCTGTAGGCTGGTGAATCACCCAGGGCTGAGGCTGAGGCCTCAGATGTCAGTCTCTGAGGGTGGGAGTTTGTTCTTGGCCTCCTGGAAGAGAACTATGAGGAGTGGTTCTCCTGGGCGCAGAAGGGCAGGGGCATCCCACCAGGCAGCTCTCTCAGCTCTCTCAGCCCCCATCACTATGCCAGTTCATCACAGAGAAAGCCATGGCCTTCCCCAAAGCTTCAGGGGCAGTGGAACTGAGGCCAGTTCTTGCAAAGAGAATATTTAACCTGGTTTGGCGGATTCTTAAGGAACCTTTTAACCATTAAGTGGTTGGAATCAAGTCTGGGCAGAAAAAACTTGTTGGGTGGTGGTTGTTATATGTTATAATTGTATACTACCTAAATATTATGTGTGACCTAAATATTTCCAGACTATCATGGAATTTTAAAGAACTCTCTTATTTTATAGATAAGGAAATCAAGAGCCAAAGAGGATGAACAACTTGCCCCTTTACAATCTGAACAGTGTTGATGCTATTTTGTTTGCGTGTCAGAGGGAGACTATACATTTGGATGAATGAATGGAAAACTAGGTGAATTAACAAGTCAGAGCTGGTGGAATGACTTGTCCCAATCTACAGATGCTCAATCTTCAATACTGTCCATTTTCCGACTACCTCGGCACTGTTTAGGGTACAGTTAGGTGGTCTCTCTTTCCATTCTAGCTTTTCCATTGTCAAAACATAAATCATGTAAACATTCAGCAGAGGCATAAGCCCAAACCCCAAAGAGTTCAACGTTTTCCAGAGCTTTAAATGTTTGAATATTGTAAACACATGCTTTCTTTGACGAAAGTGACCCATACTCATAAATTAAAGTGCAAGTCTATGTGGAGTCCCTCTGAGTATCATTATTCTGAAAACGTTCCCAGCATCTGAATCGCCTCTCTGTTCTCTGCAGTGGCTCACATATGCGCACACCAGCAGCAGGCAGAGGTGGAACAGAGCAGTGATTCACTCGGAGACACACGAGGAATTTGTGGACTCTGTCAGCGGACGTGGGCTGGCCAAGGAGCTCCATGTTGAGCCTTGTCTGACAAGGAGGGCTGACCTGGGATACAGACTTAATGACAGTGATATTAAGGGTCCGTGATTCCAAATTGGAGTTGAAGAAACCCACCGTTTTTAATATGACTGCAAAATTGCTACAGGCAGGGCAATCAGCTCAAAAACGGGACTAATTAAAGCCAGAGCCATATCAGGTTTAAATACCAGGCAGTTTGACCTCTAGGTGTCAGAAAAGGTCACTTGACTAGGTGACCTTTTCAAGGTTACTCTGCAATGCAGCTCTATGCGTGGTCTCTGCAATCAGAGCCATAATCGCGTTTACCTTATCACTTTCAGTATAACTTTCGTTTTTCCTCGCTCTTTCCCTAGCTCTCCATTTCTCTTCCCGGGAGTGCATACATGCTTTCCCTTCAGCCTCAAGGACGCACATTTTATCCTCTTAACATTCAACACCCATGTCACCATCAACACATTTTTTATTTTTAATCATGCAGGGATTTTCCCCCAGTGGAAAATTATATTGAATATCAACACGAGACAGCCTTCTCTCTGACATTAAAGGCACTGTCAACATTTCTACTTTTAAGGTTTCTAACTTAACTAAATCAGAAGGCTCTCCCTCTCCAATGAGGTTCTTGGCACAGGGAAATAATTTGCTCATCTTTGATGAGTCGATTTTGAGAAAACGAAGAAACCATCAACAACAAATCCCCATTAAATCCTACAGCAAGTTTTCAAGTTATCACGGACTTTACAGTACTGTTGCTCTGTGGGGAATACTGAAATTCTAGGGGTGGGGGAGTAGGAGGAAGGCTGGGGGGGGTGTATGTATACAGATAGTTGATTCGTTTGTTGTACAGCAGAAACTGACACAGCATTGTAAAGCAATTATACTGTAATAAAAGGAAATTCTAGGAGAGAGACTGATTTGAGAGAATTGAAATTATTTTAAATGCTTTGAAATTTAAAGCTGGGAAAGGACACTAAAGGAAATGTTATAGTGACTTGAATCTCGTTTTCTAACACCTTGTTTCCCCATCCACTTGAGAATCATGTTGGTAATTGTTATGGTCTCCCTTTTCATCGTTAAAGGGTGTCAGGGAAAAGTGATTGAGTTGTATGACAAGGGCCCAGTCAATAATTAATATACATTATCAATAACTGGGTTGTCTGTCCATAAACTTAGGAGAACGCCTCTAAAAGTTCCATTGACATCCTGGCCACCATAAGTGAGGTATTTAGGAGTCCCAAACTCATTACATAATTCGTTCCAGAGTGTTGCTTATGTTTTATGTTTTGGTAATTGGAGCCTTAGTAGGTGTATCTTGATTTTCTTTAAAAGCCAGATAAAAAGAAACATTAAGCAACTGCTAATCATCACTTCGATTCCCACCTTATTTTAAAACTCAATCATTCTTTGTTTTCATCATATAGTGGACTCTTCAGAGTACCATTTTTGGGGGAAGAATCCTTGAGAGGCTAATTCTTTTCATAGCGAATTCAATTTTCTTTTTGTTGCCCCCAAAGTAAAAAAGCATGAAATCACTTTAAGAATATCCGTAATCTACTTCCACAGCCTCTCAAAGAGCGACAGAGAATTAAACTGGCAAACAATTTGGATTAGAGCTTGATTAATATGTGAAGGTGGAGACAGTCTAATGGGCTGTTTTGTCTCTAAGATTGTCTCTAAGTCTCAGATATTGTACTTAAACCCTGTAGACCATAGAAGATATAACAGATGCCTCCTTATCACTGCTCCACATGAAATCCTTGCCACTTACGAACTCTGTGACCTCAGCGAGTCATTTAATCTCCCTCAGACTTAGCCTCCTCATCTGTCACTTGGGAATATAAGCCTACTTCACAGGGTTATTCTGCAAAGTGAATGGAATCATGTCTATAAGATGTTTTTATGAATTCTAACACACTAAAGTATTAGTAGAAATAGTAGTAGTCAGAGTCCCCATTACTATGCCAAATGAAGTATATTGCAGTATAGATAACAGAGAGTAAGCGTTTGTCTAAGTAAGAGATCTGGAAAGAGACCAATTGAAATACTGGGGAAACCCACAAAACTACGGAATGGCAAAAGAGGGCGAGGGAAAGGGAAGCTTGAGGCAGCTGGGTGCTTGTGTGGGCTGTGTGGACCTCTTGGAAATCTTAAAATCAAGATGATTTTTCTTCTTTTTGAAAGAGTATGATTGACTCAGTATAGGCAAAGGACTTTCACAGCCACACAGCCATGATCTTTGCATTAAATGGCAGCTGGAAACAAGTCTGGGGAGAAGTCAGCACCTTGCCTCTGGCTCTGCTGCTGCTGCTGCTGCTGCTAAGTCGCTTCAGTCGTGTGCGACCCCATAGACGGCAGCCCAGCAGGCTCCCCAATCCCTGGGATTCTCTAGGCAAGAATACTGGAGTGGGTTGCCATTTCCTTCTCCAATGCATGAAAGTGAAAAGTGGAAGTGAAGTCACTCAGTTGTGTCCGACTCTTCGTGACCCCATGGACTGCAGCCCACCAGGCTCCTCCATCCATGGGATTTTCCAGGCAAGAGGACTGGAGTAGGGTGCCATTGCCTTCTCCAGCCTCTGGCTCTAGTCCACCATCATTTAGGAGATGGACTCTGGAGTCAGACCTGGGTTGGAATTGCTTCCAGCTGCATGGTTTTCGGCAAATCCTATGTTCTCTTTAGCCTCAGTTTCTTTATGTGTAAAAAATACAGTAATGATGTTCAGATAAGATATTGAATAAAAAGTACATGACACATGAGAAAAAATAAACTTTATTTATTATTGATTTTATTAAAAAGCAATTATAATTGTTTGAATATTAACCAAAGAAAATATTTGCCAAAGGGAAAATGCATGTGATAGTGCCTTTGCTTTCTTTTTCTTCTTTTTCTTTTTTTTAAAATGTAAAAGGTTTAATGAATGACTACTAGGACCATCATAAAATTATGCATGATTTTAAAGAGGTTGAAATTAACCACTCTGCAAGGTTTTGGTCTGGGTGAAACCTTTACTAAATCATTTGCAAAGTTCACGCTTGGAAGCACTGCAGAAAGTCCTAAATTTGGCCATTTCCTATGAAATTGAAAGGAGTATCTCACATCTAGAATCCTTTTGTGGCCAAGATGAAGCTGAAGACATTCTAAATAGTTATTGTTTTTTGAGGGAGTGGAGATGACAGGAGAGGGGTAGGACTTGTAAGACTTATGAAATTGATGGCTGTAGTTGTACATGGCAACTCCAGGATTAGCTTTCAGGTCTGTTCATTATCTCCTAATGCAAGAGCTCCCTCTGCAGGCTCCAATAACCTCTGTTCCCACGTGGGAAGCTAAATCTGGCCTCTGCAAGTACCTGTTGTAAGTCTTCTTACTCGTGGATGTCAGTCTATCCACTGATAATAAAACTACATATCTAAAAATATCACAGTAAATGTACTTCTTGGGTAGCTCTGGGGCTCTCCAGGAGTGAAATGGGTCCTGACCACAGTCCTCTTAGGCACTTTGACCTGGTGTTGTAGGCTAGCATGGACAGATGCTATGGAACAAAAGACAGGATACATTTCTAAGACCCCACCTGAGTGGAGAGACATGGTCTATGTGGATTTACACAGCTCATTAAGGGCTGGTTATTCCCATCTACTGAAAAGTTCAGTCCATGAACACCAAGGAACTACCCGAAAACATGTTCCTGACCAACTCTAATACCTGCAGAATGTGTTAAGACTTGATTTAAAGTCTATCACATTCATAAAAGCATAGAGCAAGTATATATACATAGGTTGAGAGATTACAAAAGTCTCCTTTGACAGATAAAACATAGGTATATGTAAACAGTTATACAGAAAAAAAGATGGACAGCTTGTTTGAGGTAAACACTGGAGTACCACAGATAACATGGATCACATTGCTAAAGTTCACTGGCTAAGGCTCAGAGGGCAAGAAGGTGTCCTCAGGGGCAGCTGTTCTATAGCATTTAACCATCAGACATTCCTAAAGGGTGAAGGTCTTGGGAACCGAATAAAAGAGAAAATGGAGCAAGTGTGTGAATTGGTCAGGTATAACTGGAGACCCTTACCTGGTGAATTTATAGATATCCCTTTTAAAGGTATTTCAGAGGTACACAAGAAAAAAGAGAGAATAGAAATGTGTGTAATACAGGAGAAGCTTATGTTCTCTACTTGGAGCTCTTCATGATAGGCATGATCATTTAAGTTGGGAGAAACTTCAGGTCATTAAAAGCTGGGAATCAGACGTAGAGAGGTGTCAAAGAGAGAATTAGTATCTGTGGTCTCAAAAGCAGCTAAGAACTAAGTGGAAGAGATGGAGGTAGAAGACAAGAATCATAAAAGTTGCCTGCAAGCAGAAGGGAAATATGTAATTAAGAAGTAGGGAATAAAAGAACTAACTCAGTAATAAAGTTTCAAGGTTTTCCCCATTATGTAGGCCTTGTTTTCTATAGAAGTATTTTAAGGTTTGTAAGTCGAAAGTGAAGCTGAATAAAAGATGGGATGTTTTTCTAGATAAACAATGTAATCATTTCTTATAATCTATGATTTATGAATGTTGAAAAGCTAGTTATTTAGCTCCTAATTAGGACAAGGACAAAACAGAACTTAGGGCAAAGAGCTTGGGAGTCTAGTTTCAAAGATTGGTTCTAGGCTTTCTTTCTTTATAACTTTATTGAGGCATACTTTACATGTCATAGGATTCACCTACTTTAAGTGTGTGATTTAGTGATTTTTCTTAGTATATTTACCAAGTTATATAGCCATCACCACAAATCAGTTTTAGGACATCTTCATCCCCCAATAAGATCTCTCATGTCCATTTATAGTTAATCCTCCTTACGTGCTACTATTCTTGGCCCCAGGAAACCATCGACTTTCTTTCTGTCTCTATAGATATGCCTTTTCTGGACATTTCATATACATGGACTCAAACAATATGTAGTCTCACGTATTTGATTTCTTTGTTTAGGGACAGTTTTTGAGGCTCATCTATTGTTGTGTGCCGCTATCGTTCACTCCTTTTAACTGCCGATTGTATCACATTTTGTCTATCCATTTACCATGGACATTCTGGTTGTTCCCAGTTTGGGGCTATTATGGATAATTCTGCTAAGAACATTCATATGTTAAGCCTCTGTGTATACATATGTTTTCACTTTCTTTGGGTATATACCTAGGAGTGAGATTACTAGATCAAATGGTAAAATTATGTTGAACTTTTAGAGAAACTGCCAAACTATTTTCCAAAGCAGCTGTACCAGCAACAAACATGGATTCTGTTTCTCCACATCCTCCCAGCCCTGCCTCTCAATAGCTCTGCAGCTTTGGGGAACCTTTAGTTTCTTCTTCAAAAAAAACAGGTGGGGTGGGGAGTTACCAGTTACCAAGTGCCTGCTATGCTAGACAAGATGACGGAAGCACAGCATCCTCTGTCTGCCTTCGCTGTCATTTCCATGAAAGGTAGACACGATTTTCTATGTGTCTGATGAATTCACGAAGGTTCAGAGAAGTTAGGGAAGTTAGTCGTCAAAAAGATTTTTGTGAATACGAAGTTACACCAAGTATCATATAAAAACTTGCAGAACATACTACTGGGGACACTGACAGTGATTAACGAAGAGACCTTCATTTCTCCTCTTCTTCCATTGTTCACATCTCAAATAGATCTAACCACAGGGCCTGCCCCACCCCAATCAGACCCCACCACCTTTCTGGAGATCGTTGTTGCTGTTTAGTCGCTCAGTCGTGTCCGACTCTTTGTGAACCCCATGGACTGTAGCCCGCCAGGCTCCTCTATCTATGGGATTCCCCAGGCAAGAATACTGGAGTGGGGTGCCATGTTCTCCTCCAGGGGATCTTCCCGACCCAGAGACTGAACCCAGGTCTGCTGCACTGGTGGGCAGATGCTTTACCACTGAGCCACCAGGGAAGCCTATTTCTGGCGGGGGTTGCCCATTATGAAACTGTGATGCTTTGATGAATCTGTAACCTTGAGAGAACCCACTGTGCTCACAACCCCTCTAGAGGCAGGATTATCCTAAAAACAGTCTCGAGCCCAAGTAGCATAATCACTGTCGCATAAAAATGTAAGAGCAGCTAGTTCAGAAAGGTTGCTTTTTTAAAAAATTATTATTCTTGTCTCTTCTTTCTCCCTGTCTTCACAATGGCAGTAATTACTCCTCCAAAGTCCCAGGAAGCGAGCTCCAAAAAGTATATATTAAGGTTTCCAAGAAGCTAATTAACTTGATTGCTTTGAAATGAACCCATATCAGTTGGTTTGATAAATGGCAATAAGAAATGAAAACAGAGGTGATACTGTTGATCAAATATAGAAAAATGATCTGGAAGAAAAGATTATTATCTTAGTCAGATTCAAGGGTTTGGGATTTTAAAGTATATTTCTGAATATGAAAATTCATAGGAAGTATTATCATATGAAATTTTATATGAGTGATAGACAGCACTTTCTTGAATCAACAGCTTGTCATTCATTGTGTTTTTTCAGGGAGATCCTGGCGTCAGAGGCCCTCCAGGCCCCCCTGGGCCTCGGGGCGTAGGAACCCCAGGGCCAAAGGTGAGTCCTCGGGTCTGTGCTCTGGGTGAGGGTCAGGTGCCATCCAGACGACCAAGGGAACATTCAGTGCACAGGAAGTGTGCATATCATGTTGACTTTCTTTTTCTTGATACTGATGAAGAGCCTTACATTTTCCTTATGTGAACTTTCAGTAAAATACAACATTTAAGTATATAAAGTCATTTGCTTCCTCCCAAAGAAATTAGAAAGTTAACGCCTCTTTAAAAAGTGATTGCATAGTGCTCAAAATATTCCCAGGTTCCTTAGAGGCTGTGCTCACATCCAGAAGCCTGTGTTCACTCTGGCCAGAGGTGCCTCAAGCCACCTGGGAACAGGTGATGGGTCTGTTGTGTCCCGCGCGCACAGTCCATTCTTTCAGGGCCCCAGCGTGAGAGTCTAGGTTATCGTCCCCGTAGAAGCCGAGAGGAGCTTCCTTTGGTTCCCTTTGCTCTCATTCTACTTCTCTTCCCTTTTGTCACCTCCAATTTGGTGATTATTTATCCTTCTATTCTTTTAACCCAGTGTTTTTCAATGAAGATTTTGTCCTCCCCTCTCCACCGAGGGGGACCTTTGGCATGTCTGGAATCATTCTGGGCATCAAGTCCCACTGGGGAAGGATGGCTACTGGCATCTAGTGGGTTGACGCCTGGGAGGCACCGGACAGCCTTCCATAGTGAAGCATCATCGCAGCTCAAAATGTTAATTATGTTAGGATTGAGAAGCCTTGTTTCAATTGCTCATTCATTTGCTCAACAAATATTCCTTTGATTTGTTCAAAGAGGCAGGTAAGGAAATACCACTTCCCAGGGGGCTCAGCAGTAAAGAATCTGCCTGCAAATGCAGGAGACACGGGTTTGATCCCTGGGTCAGAAAGATCCCCTGGAGAAGAGAATGGCGACCCACTCTAGTATTCTTGCCTGGGAAACCCCATGGACAGAGGAGCCTGGTGGGCTACAGTCCACAGGGTTGCAAAGAGTTGGATACGACTTAATGACTTAACAACAACAAAGAAATATCAGGCGTATTCATAAGGAAAACAGGTTTCAGTGAGCCACTCATCACAAATTCAAACTACAGACAGGTATATTCATAGCCAAAATGCACAGAAGTGAATTAGGATACTATTATCAGAGAGGAAAGAGAGAGAGCTTTTTGAATCAAACATTTGACTGAGGATCCTAGAATGACCAAGGTTCTTAGTTTATCCTTTTTTGTTCATCAACTCCATTGTGACAGTGGGCTATTTCTTAACCATACAGATCCCTTTAAATGGATGGAGATCCCTCTGAGATGTCAGTAGTTGTTATCACTGGGTGATGGAATGATGAGTTGATTTTTTTTTTCATTGTAATTTTCACTTCTATTTTACCTTTTTTTCCAATAAGTTCTTCTTGTAATCAGAAAAAAGTAAAGTTTTTCCCCATAGTGGAAAGGAAAAGTCTGACCTACACAGTAACTTTGATTAACTCAGGATTCCTGAAAGTTTATTTCACCAAAATGTTAATTAGGGAACTTCTGGGATCAACAAAGTTAAACTAACCTTTCTACTGTGGGATTTCTTAGAGGCTTTAATATATTCTCCTGCCCCAGGGATCTGTAAGGAGAGGCACATCCATGGTATAAACATTTCCCAATCTTACTTGACCACAGAACTCTTTCCTCAAGAAACATGGGGTCAAATTATGCTGTAAGGATCATACATGGAACTGACATACTTTTTGCTTCATTGACATATTTTCTTAACAATTCAACTCTGATCCATGTCAATAGGTGCTGAGTCTTTAACTGCAGACTCTGAATTAACATGCTGTATTGAAATTGTGCGACATGGTAAAGTGAAAGTGATAATCACTCAGTCGTGTCCGACTCTTTGTGACCCCATGGACTGTGTAGCCTGCCAGGCTCCTCTGTCCAGGGGATTCTGCAGGCAAGAAAACTGGAGTGGGTTGCCATCCCCTTTTCCAGGGGTTCTTCCTGACCCAGGGGTCTTCCTGCATTGGCAGGCAGACTCTTTACCCCTGAGCCAGCAAGGAAACCTGCTGACTCTTTAACTTCAACCCCCATGAATTAATACACTGTATTAAAATGATGCAACATAGTAAAGGCTACCTAGAATTATGTGTGAGCCGTGTTTGAACGCCTGGTGTTTAGGGCAGCAGAGGAGCCCAAGCGGGCAAGGCTATGGGGCCAACACTTCTGCTTACATCCAGCAGTTCTGCCTTATCGCTTTATAGCTGGATTACATGTAAAAATGTTTGAAAGGATTGTGTGGTTTAAAATTTTTGGAAAAACCCTGCTTTATATCAATATGGAAAGACTGAAGTGAGAATGCAGCTAAGAGCAGTAATCTGTTGCTGGTTTCTAAATCTCCTTACCCTTCTTTCCGATTTCTCTGTGTCTTCTAATAGGGTGACGTAGGGCAGAAAGGCTTGCCTGGCCCTCCTGGCTCCCCTGGCTATGGATTACAAGGCATCAAAGTAAGTGAATGGAATTGTGCTAGGGTTGCCTCTCAACGCACTGGGGCGGGGGGGAGAAGAGGCTGTGGATAATACAAAATACGGCTATTAAGAAATGGACTTAATGTAAGCTTAGCAGTTAAAGTCGCATCCGGTATTTAGAGGCATCGTCCAAAGGTGGAAACGTGCTATAAGTACACTTGCTTCACAAACGCTTAGCGTTCTGTAAGTAGCTTGCAGAGCAACTGAATGGTCACGGCTCTGTCGGGCTCTGAGTGGAACGGGGAGTCTGTGACCCCACTGCATGCACCCCCTTCGCTTCCCCACCTGCAGCCTCCATTCTCAGCCCAGGGATGCCCGAGTTTCCGGTTTTAGCTCACAGTGGCATCCCCCGGGGAAGCTTCTGAATAATGCTGCTGTCTTACCCCAGAAGAAGGACATCTGAATCTCTGGGGGGGCAGAGTTTGAGTTCTGTGGGTTTACGAGCTGCCCGTGTGATTCTCCTGAGCATCCAGGTGAGAAACCCGACTCTTTGCTACTAGTGTTTACAGCCACCGCATTCTGCTTGATTTCTGTCTCTGCCACAACAGGCCTATCTCGTGAGATGGAACTCCCAGGGTCTCCCCGCCTCAGTAGACAGAGTTTGGCATCCACAGGCCACTGCGTAATTTGAACAGTTCCCTCTTCTAATGTGTTGATTTATGTATTTATTTTTTACTGGCTCACTCTCATTCTATTTGTTTTCCCCCAAATAAATTACAGTGGTTACACTTCAAAACAGAGTAATTCCCCCGTGGGTAACTGACATTGACTCTAAAAAAGTGGAAGCATTCAAAATAAACTCATTTTCAGATGGCAGAATTTCTTAGTAAGTGGGAGACAGTAGGAGCTGAAGATAATACATGTGAAAAATCCTGTGTTGAAATTAAGCCACCTACTCCTGTGTTAAGAGTGAGTTCTGTCAAGAGCAAAACTCATTTGAATCTGTGTTAAACCTTCCAATCTATCACGCAACATCTAGGATCCCACTGCAGGTCTTTTAAGTAACAGTTGTTCATCTGTAGGGATGAGTACCCAAAGCAAAGGCCAGCTAGCCAGTAGCATGCAAGCACTGGGAAGCCCAGCAGAAACCTACTTCCTCGTAAACAGCTTCTCTCACCCTTCACCTTTTAAGTGCTACAGTTAAAAGATGGTTTTGAATTTATGAGTTTGCTTGAGCAATGAACCCATGATTGGCTCAGTTCGCGTGTGCTGTTAGTTTGTTACCACTACCGCGTTAAATTCTCTGCCAGGTTTTCCCCTTTGTTATCTGGGAACTATTTCCTTATTAACAAAGAGGCCTCTTGAGTTGTGTTTAACTAATCCTCATCAGTTCTGAGTCACCTGATGTCCTGCCTGTCCCCACACCCTCCAGGTTAGGCCATGGTCAAAGTCCCTCCTGTGAAACTATGGTGGGAAAACTACCATTACAAGGAAAGAACCAAAACGAACACTGCCACGCATCCAGTCCTATCAGAAGTGAGGGAAGTTTTTCCTCCACTGAGGGTTGGGGCCTGATGCTGTTGGTAGGGAGCGTGGACCAAGGCTGCCTCACAAGCCTCCTCTAGACATACTCCCATCCTGCTGGCAGCAGGGCAAACATTTCTCTCAGGATGCCCACCTCATTTTTCTGACCCTGGCTCACACCATCCCTCCAAAAGGGAGAGAACTGAGAAATCAGATTGGTGGCATTCTTCCGAGTGATTTTAAGGCTCCACACTTAGTGAAATTTCATTTCTTATGTTCATTTGTTGAGTCTATTTCACATCCCTTTCCAAAAAACTATTTGAATCAGTAAAATCTGCTTTAGCTGGCATGTCTGTTCGTGAGACTCTGATGGAAGCCCTTGTTATAAATTTTCATGTCAGGGCCCGATTTGTACCCTGTCTCTCGATGTCATCCCAACCATGGGGAAAATAACGGACTCAGGCTGCAATCACAGAAGTGATTTGCTCCACCTTAGGTCCTAGAATAGTGGCTTTACATTCAATTATTCAACCAACCTGGGGCTCCCTGCTGGCACGAGTGGCAAAGAACTCATCTGCCAGTGAAGGGGACGTAGGAGACGTGGGTTTGATCCCTGAGTTGGGAAGATCCCTTGGAGGAGGGCACGCACGGCAACCGACTCCAGTATTGTTGCCTGGAGAATCCCATGGACAGAGGAGTCTGGCAGGCTGCAGTCCATGGGGAAACAAAGAGTTGGACACAACTGAGCAACTGAGCGCACATGCATTCAACCAACCAACACTGACTGAGCACCATCTATGTCAGGCCAACAGGCTAAGTGCAGTATAAAACGATGAGTGAAAAGATGTGAACTTTGCCCTCATGGGGTTTAGAGACATCAAACGATTACTTTTTGAGCTCCAGAGAGTCTAGAAGGGGTGGCACAATGAAACGAATGGGTTTACAGGCTTAGGCAAGAGTCCTGGAGGCCACAGTAATGAGTCTGGTCTCAGGCCTAGAGTGACTGAAAGTCAGAGCAGGGTGACATGACCAGGCAGGGGTTTATCCAAGACCCCCTCTGTCTACCATCTACGGAAAGGATGGGCATGACTAGAAGGAGTGTGGGGGTGCCCCTCCCATACCCCTGTGTAATCTTCCTATTCTCAGTGTGGAAAACATGAGCTTCTGGGCAGCCTCTCCTCCTGCCCCTCCCAGGGCTCTAGGACCACCCTAGCCTGCTGCTGTGGGGACCCCGGACACCATGATGGCTCATTCCCCAGGGCACCACAGTCCCCTCCCTCCATTGCTCTGCAGTCCCCACTATGGCCTGGCTGGCTCCATGCTGCAGGTGAGCTCCAGCTCCTTCAGGGGACCCAGTGCTTTCTCTCAACCACAAACGTCTACTGACTGTATGAATGAATATGAGACACTGGCTCTCTGGTTCCTCAGTGGCCTTGGACTTCCAGGTTCACAGCGTGGGTCGGGGGTTGCACGATGCCACCGTGCTGTCCCACCATGAGCCCCTAGCACTGATCATTTCCTCCCGTTATGTCAGTAGAAGTAGTAGTCCTCAGTTTAAGTCAGGAGGGAGAAAGGATGGGGCTTGGTCTTGAGGAACGGCTTGATGTGCCAACCAGCCCTGGAGGGGCTGAGAGAGAGAGATTGAGAAGGTGGGTCATCAGGGTTAAAACACCAAGTATAAGGACAGACAGAAATGACCGACCTCCACTCTGCATTTCTACACAGGAGTCATGCCCTCTCTCCACCTCTGTTCAAGTCAGTGCTTGTGTCCCAGTCAGCCTTGACATTCCCAGAGTATTTTTTTCTCAGAGGATCAGGAGGTCTTTGTAAAAATAGGATTCCTGGTGGCCCTCTATGACTTTAGGAGTTTCCAAGACAGAGGTGTGGACTAGACTATGACTCCAGCTGTATGTAAACCCTTTATTCATTAAATGAATGGGCCTCCATGCCACCGGTTTCCATTTTCTGCTGAGGCCTGAACATGACTGATCTCTCACTGACTTAGGAAATACTTCCCTGTAGTTAGGCTGTGGCCAAGGACAGGCTGACTAATATTTCAGGCCTCACCAGTTTGTTATCAGTGTGAGCAAACAGTCTGGATGACGTGCTGGGGGAATCTGGGGAACACTATGGGGTGGAAATCCCAGTATCTCCAAAGCTGACAAAGCGTGATGACTATAGTGTTTCCATGGTCACAGAGCTAAAAGATCAACCCCCGAGACTCCTGGGGCCCAGAAGTGGAGGGAAACTGAGTCCCAGGGACCTCACCTCTCTGTCTAGATTCTGACCGTAAGGGTCTGACAGAAAGAGAATGAGCTTGAGAGCCAAATAACACCTTGGCCTGAATCTGTCTAGTTGTATAAGGTACTTATGTTTGAGGAACTTTAAAGCTTCCTCATCTTTAAAATGGGGATTTTGCAAGGTGTTGTGAAGATAAAATTATACAAAATGCCTAGTATGCAGTAGTGGTTACTCAACCAGAGCCTGGGCTATGGAATCAACTGATCTGAATCGTGGTTTCCTAAGTACTACACCTCTTGCCTCAGTTTCCACATCTGAATAATGGGGATAATAATAGTACTGTTTTCTAAAGTTGTTACAGGAAACAAATGAAATTAAATGAGATAGTATGTGTAATGTGTTTAAAATAAGATTCAACGCATGGTTACATATGCAGTAAATGGTTGGAGTTATTCACATTATCACAGAAAACTAGTCAGTCTAATCACACTAGGGCCACAGCCTTGTCTAACTCAATGAAACTAACTCATGCTNAGGCTCTGTGGTAGCAGGAAGGCTCCTGGGTTGTTTAAAGAAGAGCAGAGACAGTTGTGCGGCTGGAGATGAGGTCAGAAAGGTAACATCAGTGAAGTTTAAGGTGGGTCTGATCACATATAGCCATACAGGCCCTTGTAAGGACTTTGGGTAATACCCAGAATGAAGTGAGTAGCAATTTTCTGGATTTTGACCAATAGCATGATATGACTTTTAAAAAGAATAATGATGACTGCTGGTCTGAGAATAGAGGTAGTAGGACAAGGATTAAACTAAGAAGGTTATTTAGGAATCGAGGCAATTACGAATGGCACCTGAAAATCTAAGTTTTATAATCTAGTTTACATAAATTTAATTCTCTAGGAAAGGATTTATACCTAGTGGCCTGTCTGTCAAAATTGATGCCAGATAGATAAATCTGACTGCAAATCTACCAACTAAATCTTGAACTATTAAACCATACTGAACTATATTTTATATCTGGACTGTGGCACAAAAATAAAACATCCTAACCCTAGACATACGGTCTCAACATGCATCTGAAGAGAACAAAGGTGGAATTTTCCCCTCTGCATTGTTGGCCTGTTTCCCTTTCAGCCCTTTCTCTCTCTTCAATCTGTGATAATCATATGCTCAAGCACATAGGTGAAATTGTTAGGTTTATCACATACATGTGATAGAAGTACCATTTGTTTTGACCTGACTTCTTCCAAAGTCCAGTAAAAGAGGTATCTGTCTTCTACTGGCCATTAGAAAGCATATGGTCTTTTTAATAGTCTAAACCTTCATCCATGGTAAAGATATGGATGCAAATATATTATCTAAAATCTATTTTATAATTTTAAAAACCTGTATGTATTTATATATCAAGAAAATAAATCAACAGCATTTTTAACATGTACCCAAAGAGATAAGGCTTCCCAGTTGGCTCAGGCAGTAAAGAATCTACCTACCCGGGTTCGATCCCTGGATCAGAAAGATCTCCTGGAGAAGAGAATGGCAGCCCACTCCAGTATTCTTGCCTGGAGAATTCCATTGAGAGAGGAGCCTGGTGGGCTACAGTCTATGGGGTCACAAAGAGTCAGACATGACTGAGCNACCCAAAGAGATAAGGCTTCCCAGTTGGCTCAGGCAGTAAAGAATCTACCTACCCGGGTTCGATCCCTGGATCAGAAAGATCTCCTGGAGAAGAGAATGGCAACCCACTCCAGTATTCTTGCCTGGAGAATTCCATTGAGAGAGGAGCCTGGTGGGCTACAGTCTATGGGGTCACAAAGAGTCAGACATGACTGAGCAGCTAACACACATATGCAAAGAGATCAGTTTAAAAAGTTAGCCCTAGTCTGTATGATCTAGGCACCCAATCTTAAGTCTTCTGAACACCTTAGCTTCCAAAGATCTAATCACACTGAAAGCCTTTTAGTTTCCAGTGAAAGCTGCGTTCCCTGGCCCCAGGGCTTTTGCGTATACTGGTCCCTTTTCTTGGGGAGATCCCTTTTACCCCTTACTCCAGCAGGCTCTCTTACTCATTTGTCAGGGCGCAGTAGATAGCACTGCCTGCAGAAGCTCTCCCTGTCGTCTTAATCCTGTGTCTCCATGGTCCGCTGGATAACCCCCATCGCAGGGCTTCTCGCATTCTACCAAAGGTGCTTGTTTTCTTACCTAACCACCAGACCATGAGCTTTGCGAGATGGCAGATGCCTTGTATTTTTGTTTTCATATCCTGAGCAGCTATCACATGCCTGGCACATCAGTTCAGTTATTCAGTCGTGTCCTACCTCTGTGACCCCATGGACTGCAGCACGCCAGGCTTCCCTGTCCATCACCAACTCATGGAGCTTGCTCAAGCTCATGGCCATTGAGTTGGTGACACCATCCAACCGACTCATCTGGTGCATATAGGTATCTAATAAAAAGTGAGCCCTGTCTATAGCTTTCCTCAATATTTATCATCTTGCCTATTTCCAGAGCATTCATTCAACAAATATCAGTCAGCGTCTGCCATGTGCTGGGCACTGACCTGAATGTAGGGGACAGATGTGACTGTGAGGTTCAATGAAACACCTATATGTGGAGAATAGATGCGACAAGGTTTGCATATACCAAAAAAATGTTTTAATTGAAAAAGAGATCAAGGCTTCCCTGGTGGCTAAGGGTGGCTAATGCAGGAGACATGGGTCCGAGCCCTGATCTAGGAAGATCCCATATGCCGGGAAATAACAAAGCCCGTGTGCCACAACTCCTGAATCAGCGCTCTAGAGTGCGTGAGCCACAACTCCTGAGCCCACGTGCAACAGCTTCTGAAGCCCAAGCACCCTAGAGCTTGTGCTCTGCAACAACAGAAGCCAACACAACAAGAAGCCCACACACTTCAACTAGACAGCAGCCCCTGCTCTCTGCAACCAGAGAAAAGCCGGTGCAGCGGTGAAGACTCAGCACAGACAAAAAATAAAATCAATTACTTTTTAAAAAGATCATACCATGCAGTGGAGAAGAAAATAGGGACCAGTGGATAGGGTTTGTGGGCTCTTTATCTTACAAAAGATTAGATGATTTTGTTTAATATTTTGACTTGACATTTATTTCACCCACAGTGAAAACTACAAGCCTACAGAGTCTGATTCTATAAACATCTCTATAAAGCAAATTTCTTTCCATTGGAGACATCTGCTACATGCGTTCCCTCACATGCTGAGTAAAGACTTGTGTAGGAGATGGGGCTGGGAGCTCGTGAGACCGAAGCGTAGTCCACGCGTCCAGAAGAGTCCATGTTTTCTGAGCCATAAAGTACTTGTATTTGTGATTTACCACTTCTCATTGCATACAATGGTGGCATTGTGAACAGCCTTGACAAGAAGCAAAATGTCCTCAAGTTTAACCCTGGTTGCTGTGCTGACGAATCACGAACTGGAACTCAATCCTAATACCATCAGCCAATGTGGGTAACAAACAGCCTCACAGAGTTTACAGCTGTACTGACCATGGAGGCCAAAGGACGAATTAAAGGAACAAAAGACTGAGCGCAACGCTGCTCCGGTTGGGAGGGAGAATCCCTTTTGCTTCTTTGGCCAGAACGCTTTCTTGTTGGCCATTTTCTTTGTCCTTCTTTGTTCTGCATCCCTGGTCCTTGACATTCCGGGTTGCATGTTGAAAAACAGGGTAGAAGCTCAAGTAGTGGGTAGGAAGAATTCTGAGGCTTCTTAATGAGGGATTTGGGGTAAGAACCCACGCCTGGCAGTACTTGAAGAACATCAGGACAGGCTGACCGGGGTGCAAGGAGTGGTGAGGTGTGATGAGAAACCAGTGGAGAGCTCTGGTAGAGGAGTGACCTGACATCCGTCATGTCCTGGAAGCATGTGGGAAGTAGAAAGTTAAATGAAAAGTTATGGTAGGAAGATACTGCCAAAGTGCAGTAAGAGATGGTGGTGGTTTAGCCCAGGGTGGTAGTGGTGGAAACAGGGAGGGGTTCCGCCCCTGGAACTGGTCAGCTGGATTCCGGGTTGTATGTGGGGGATGTAAGATAAAGGAGTTAAGGATGGCAAAGATTTGTGGCCCAAACAATGGGAAGGACGGAGTTGACACTTTCCCGGATGGGAGAAACTGCAGGGAAATGGGGATGGGTTAATATGGAAAGAAATAGATCACAAAGTCTAAAATTTTGATTTGGACATGAAAAGCTAAACCTCCATCAGAGCTATTAAGTAGGTATTTGGGGATAGAAATCTAGAGTGTGGAGGAGAGATCCAGACAGGAGATACACATTTGACTTAACAATACACAGATAATATTTAATGTCTTGAGAGTGGATGAGAACGTGCGGGGAGTGAATACACATTGGAAAAAGAAGTGGCCCTGGGTCCTTAGCATCAGGAGGCTTTTATACTGAAAAAGACACAGCAAAGGAAGCTGAGAAGTAGCCAGAAGTAGAGAACCAAGAGGAAGTGGTTCCCAGAAGCCAGGTGACATGTTTTAAGAAGGAGGATATTGTCAACTATACCCACACGTTCATGCGTAAACACATACACACAGAATTAAAACATAGGGGAAAATCTGAGCAATTGTTGATAAATCTGGTTGAACACGGGAAATATCTGTGTTATTGTTACAATTTTTCTCTAAGTTCGAAATTATTTTAAAATAAAAAGCTGCAAAAAGAGATTATGGTGGGAAAGGAAGTGAAGACAGAGGATACAGGGACACATAGGAATGGACTGATAGAGGGGGTGAAATGTGTGATTAAGGAAGGTTTTTGTTTTTTTTAAGGTGGGAGATAAGGTGTGCTGTGGGCTTCCTTAATGGCTCAGTGGTAAAGAATCTGCCTACAATGCAGGATACCCAGGCTCGATTTCTAGGTTGGGAAGATCCCCTGGACAAAGGCATGGCTACCCACCCTAGTACTCTTGCCTGGAGAATCCCATGGACAGAGGAGCCTGGTGGGCTACAGTCCATGGGGTCACACAGAATTGGACAGGACTGAAGCGACTGAGCAGCAGCAGCAGCAGCAGCAAGGTATGCTGAATGCTGATGGCAAAGCTCGAGTGAAAAAGGAAACATGATGCCAGAGAGAAGGGAGTTGCTAGAGGCCTGCCCTTGATCTTCTGAATTATAAGGGCGTCTCCTCATCCACTTCTCATCCATCACAAGAATTTTCTATGACATTCTCAAGGGTATCTGGCCTTCCAGACCCTGGGTATGCTAGGGAATAGAAGCTTCTCTCCTTTCTTGCATGTTTCCCAAAGATCTTGTAACAAATTTAAAAAAGCTCTGTTACCTCTTAAAATGAAAATAATGCATACTTGTATCAAATCCAACGGAGAAGGTGATGGCACCCAACTCCAGTACTCTTGCCTGGAAAATCCCATGGACGGAGGAGCCTGGTGGGCTGCGGTCCATGGGGTCGTGAAGAGTCAGACACGACTGAGCGACTTCCCTTTCACTTTTCACTTTCATGCATTGGAGAAGGTAATGGCAACCCACTCAAATCCAGATACCTCCTAAGAGGTATCCAGATACCACACAAAGTTGTCAAAGTCTCTCTCTTTCCCCTTTAGTCCTAGCCTGTAAAGGGTGCCTCTGTTTGCAGTTAGAGGTGTGGCTTCCATATGTTCCACTGGGTGCATAAACACACACATATACAGCACCTTTAAAAATTATTTTATACGTAATTCCCCCAACGCCCTCACCCTACCCACCTCCCCATTATCCGAGCAAAAATGGCCCTTCAAATCAATGCGTAAAGATTGACTATATTTTTTAAACATCTACATAGTAACCTAGTCCATGGATATAATTTATTTATATGTGTCCTTTAAGGTCGTTCCTGTATTTTCCCATACTTGTATGTTCATTTCATTGTATTTCTAAGGGCTTACTCTGTATCTGCCATTGGTAGACTTCCTTTCCTTATGTTGAACTGAGATCTGCCGACTTGTGCACTTTTCTGCTGCTGCTGATCCTTTGACGTGGTTTTCAACGTCACTGTGACCATGATTGCAGGCTTACAAAAATGTGTGAGTCTAATTTCATTATTCCTATACTTGTCTCTTTTGCTGTTAAACTTTGACTCAAGGGTTTTCTTGCTTTATCCTTTAAGTAAGCATGGTGTGATGAAAGCCTGAGTTAACTTTGTTAATAACAGAATTTTCTTAAAAGCTATGCTTTTATAGGAAGCGGTGACTTTGTTCTCAAATTGTTTCACTTGGCGTCATTGTTTCTGGGCCTGAGATATGCCACCCACATCTGTGTGTTCTGGGGTATAGCAAGGGCACCTCTTAGGTTGTCATTAAGCAGCTTATGCAGACAGTCTAGAAGCTTTTGCAGGGAAAAATTATAAGAAAACTTTTCATGCGAGTAAGTTCTGCTCCTCTGAAGCTGGTATTCGAATTGTCAGGAATAGTTACTATCACAAGTTAAAAGCAAAGAGAAAGGAAAGCAGGGCATATGAATGAATGGGGTTGGGGAGAGCCTAAAGGAAGTATGCATTAACCATAAGCTTCCAGTGTGCTTTTTCTTTTGCAACTTTTAACAATTAATATCATTTTCTTTAGTTAATAAAAACAGATGAATATATTTATCATTTCCATTCTTAAAACACATTCATTATTTTTTGATGAAAAAATTTTCAATGAAAAATTCATTGACAATAATGAATTTTCAGCTATTTCAGTTTTAGATTTTTGGTGAGAACCTTTAATATGAGACCTATTCAGATTTTTCAGTGTATAACAGCATGCAGTGTAGGAGATCTCCAGAGCTTGCATAACTGAGACTTTTACCCATTATCTCCTTTCCCCGAGCCTTTGGCAACTACCATTCTGCCCTGCTTCTGTGAGTGTGACTGCTTTAGTTACTTCGTACAAGTGCATGCTGTCACTTCAGTCGTGTCCGACTCTTTGCAGCCCCATGAACGGTAGCTCGCCGGGCTCCTCTGTCCACGGGATTTCCCAGGCAGG
Organism: Neotragus moschatus; assembly: GCA_006410615.1. Classification (NCBI taxonomy): domain Eukaryota; kingdom Metazoa; phylum Chordata; class Mammalia; order Artiodactyla; family Bovidae; genus Neotragus; species Neotragus moschatus. Next base: position 387,034 of record SJYA01000701.1, read on the forward strand.
AATACTGGAGCGGGTTGCCATTTCCTCCTCCAGGGGTCTTCCTGGCCCGGGGATCACACTCCCGTCTCCTGCATTGGCAGGCGGGTCCTTTACCACCAGTGCCGCCTCAGAAGCCCATGTAAGTAGTCATGCAGTATTTGTCCTTCTGTGACTAGCTTATCTCAGTCTTCTATGTTCACTGCAGCACTATTTGCAATAACCAAAATACAGAAAGAACCTAATGCCCACTGAGCGATGAAGGAATGAAGAAGATGTGGTGTAAACACACAAGAGGTTACTCTCTACCGCCCCTGCAAAAGAAGGGAATTCTGCATATGTGGCAACAGCGGTCAACCTGGAGGACGTTATGCTAAATGAAATAAGCCTGTAACACTCTTGTGTAAGGGCCTCATTAGGACTTTATGAGTATTACGTGTTTAATTCCCAGAGGGTATCCAGAAAGAGACACGTAGAAGAGCTAATACTTTGAATCCTCTGGTGAAAGACATTCTAAGAGGGCAGCTACGTATTAATCCTTCCTGTATTTTTAATTTCTAGTACAGAGTAACCAGCTTATAGAACATGACTGTCTTTCAGTAATTGGCATGCTTGATTTCAGGCAATAAAACTAGGAGAACAAGGCAGAGGCATCTGTCCCATAACCTGGATCTTAAATACAAGCGTTTGAAAGCGATGCATTTCCATGTGGCCTTTCGATGCAGTGTCAACAATGCCTCCAGAATTTCTAGGTGGGAAGGGCAGCGATTTAAGTGCCAGGACGGCCGGGGGCCTGATCTGGGAGCGTGTTGACAAGGCAGGCATTGTGCTTCCATGGGAGGTCATCAGATTGGCTGATGGAAGTCCTGGTGTGATGTGTGGCTGTAATCCACCCCTGGCTCTGTTTTTCCAATGCACCCCACAAGTTAATAGGTCTCAGCACACCTACGGACAGGAAGTAACTTTCGCCGAAGGGAAGGTCTGGGTTCATGTCACATTGGCATATTCTTTTTTTTACTTTATGTATTTATTGTTGGCTGTCCTGGGTCTTCATTGCTATACAGACTTGCGCTAGTTGCAAAGAGCAGGGGCTACTCAAGTTGCAGTGTGTGGGCATTTCATTGGGATGGCTTTTCTTGTTGCTGAGCACGGGCTCTAGGGTGCATAGGCTTCAGTAGTTGCGGCTCCCGGGCTCTAGAGCACGGGCTCAGGAGTTACGGTGCATGGGCTTAGTTGCTCCATGGCATGTNCTACTCAAGTTGCAGTGTGTGGGCATTTCATTGGGATGGCTTTTCTTGTTGCTGAGCACGGGCTCTAGGGCGCATAGGCTTTAGTAGTTGCAGCTCCCGGGCTCTAGAGCACGGGCTCAGGAGTTAACGGTGCATGGCTTAGTTGCTCCATGGCATGTGGGATCTTCCTGGTCAAGTGAAGTGAAGTGAACTGGCTCAGTCATGTCCGACTCTTTGCGACCCCATGAACGGTAGCTCGCCGGGCTCCTCTGTCCGTGGGATTTCCCAGGCAGGAATACTGGAGTGGGTTGCCATTTCCTTTTCAGGGGGATCTTCCCAACCCAGGGATCGAACCCGGGTCTCCTGCATTGCAGGCAGACGCTTTACCGTCTGAGCCACCAGGGAAGTCACTGGGATCTTCCTGGATCAGGACTCAAACCCGTGTCTCCTGTATTGGCAGGTGGATTCTTATCCACTGAGCCACCAGGGAAGACCACTATATTCTTTTCAATTCAATCAAACATGTAATATATAGTCTAAACACATTTCCCTCTCCCCAGACTCATCTGGCGAGGATGTAAAGATCACTTTTCACCAGGTTTCACACCTGGAAGCACGACAGNGGAGTTTCAGCTTCAGCATCATTCCCTCCAAAGAAATCCCAATTTAGGTAGTCACAATTTGTCAGACTCTTTTTGATGACTGTTGGCAGCAGCCTCTGGAGATTAGAAGTTGGCAGGTGTGATCTGGCCTCTAGACAACCTTGCTATTGGGTGCTATGTTTCAATTAAAGCAAGTTTCAGACAGAATTCTACACTATGTTCAGCTATGTATTAACAGGCAGGCATATAAACATGTATTGAAAACTGGGTCCAAATTCCAGTTCTGTGTCTCTTTAAGTACTTTGACAAGTACTTTGCATAAATGATCATTCTGAGGCAAACACAACAATATTCTTGTGATGGGCCCAACTAATTTCTTAATAAGCTTCCTTATTAAAGGGATTCCTTATTAGGGGATGAGGGTAAGAGTGAAAGATTCAGGTGAATAGTGAAAGGACTCAGCTACTCACCTGTCTTTGAAGTATGGACTACTGACTATGGTATTTCAAGGGTTAATTCAGCACCCATCAAGGTAAGTAACTTACATGTACACATATTTGTGTTACTGTTTAAACTGAAGTATCTTAAGGTGAATTACAAAAAAATTATAAGAATTATCTTTGTTTTTGCATGAATATAGAAAAAGTCACTGTGGTAAGTTTAGTGATGACTCCTAAAAGTGTTCATGTTCTAATCCTTATAATTTGTGAATATTACCTTATATGATAGAAGGGGCAGGTGTGATTTAGTTAGGCATTTTGAGTTGGGATGGTTATCCTGGATGATCTGTAGGCCCAACATGTAACCATGAGTGTCTTTATAAGAGGGAAGCAGAGGGAGAATAGACCATGGTGGAATCACAGATGATGAAATGGAGGAAGATGGAGGAGGAGGCCACTGGCCAAAGAACACAGGTGACCCCCAGGAGCTGAGAAAGTCAGGAAAACAACTGCTCCCCCCAGAACATCCAAGGAAAGCCAGCCCAACTCACATTTTGTCCAGTGAAATTGATTTTGGACTTCTGACTTTCAGAACCGTCAGAGAACACATTTACATTGTTTGAAGCCACTAAATTTGTGGCCATGCATTACAGTGGCAAAGGAAATGGCTATAGTTATCAGGATTAATGTTAGCGGCATCTTGCTCCAGCTCATGGAAAGTTCCACAGGAGCTCTTTTGAAAACCCTGGCTATACGTGGCTGACAGTTCTTGGGTTATTTAAAAAAAGACTGCCCTGAGGGCCATAGAGAAAGGAGAGGAACAAATGGTGAGAGTTCTAAACTGTTTTTAGGAATAAAATCAAAATCAGCCCTGGGATCTGTGAAAAGTAAACTATTTCATTGCCTCTCACCAGACACAGTGGATCTAGTTCAACATTTGAATGAAAATCAAATACAAGGTAGCCATGATGTTTCATTAAATTCAATATGACTGTTTCCTGGCCAGGTACCAGGTAAGCCAGGGCCACACTCCAGCCAAAGGGTCCCTGATGACAAGTAACTCATTCATTTATTCAATATCCAAATGGGCTGCTTTATAGACTGAGCGTTAGGCCATCTTTGTCCCACTAGAGTAGATTAACATGGCAAAATGATATATCAAAGTGCAGTTGGAGGAATCCAGCCAGACAAAGGAAAGAGTTTTAAGAAACAGGATGCTCTTGATTTTCAGGTTAGAGATGGAGAAATTGCCTGGTTCCTATTTTATGCCAGGATAGAACTGAGGGATTGAAAATCAGAACTTTTTGTCTGAAGGAACAGTCAGCTGTGCATTTGGGAGAGAGAATTCCCGTTCAAAGCATTGCTGTGAAACCAGGTTCAATCTGAGGTGACATGGAAGAACTGGAAAAGCCTTGGTGTCATCATTTATATACTTGCTCCCAGGTTATTACAGAAATTAACTGAGACCCTGCCTAAGTATCATTACCTAGCTCAGTCTTTGCACACTGGCACATAGTCAATGGCAGCTGTTAGTTACAACAGGAAGTGGCTATGATCACAACTTCAGGGAGATGGAGAGAAACGCCAATATGCTAGGCCCTGAGTTGTTCTCGGGGCCTCTGGATAAGTGCCTTCTATATACATGGGTGAGTATATGCTCCATAAGCAACATTATCTAAACTGAACCAGCAGTTATATTTAAAACAGATAACCAACAAGGATCTACTGTGCAGCACGGGGAACTCTGCTCAACGTCCTGTGGCAGCCTGGATAGAAAGGGAGTTTGAGGGTGAATGGATCCATGTATGTGCAGGGCTGAGTTCTTTCGCTGTTCACCTGAAACTATCCCAGCACTGTTACTTGGCTCTACCCCAGTACCAAATAAAAAGTTAAAAAAAAAAAAAGTAAAGTGAACCAGCAGTAACCATGAAGGATAAGAAAACAATCCCTTTCAATAGAATGGTTCCTGGATTCCGGGCTAAATACTAGATGACTATTTGGGCAGGTCACTACATTTTGCTAACCACACAAGTTACCCACTAAGTCAACATCTTAATACAATACGGGCTTCTTTCTTCAAGCTGGCAGAAGGACTGCTGAATAACAAGCGTTTGCTCCCTGCTTTCAAAATTTACAATTCCCCTGGTTCCTAATTACCAAGACTCTAATCACCACCAGGAAGAAGGGAAGGCAAACAGAAGGGGAGGCAGAGGGAAGAATGACAAGACAAGTCGACTTTCTCTAGGATCTTTGGGGGCCATTTCAGAATGATGGGGATGGCTTTGGGCTTGTAAGAGGGTTGCATGACTACGTCCTGGCAAAGAACATTCAGTACCAAAGCAGAATGCCTTCTCTTCCTGCAGCGTCTACAGCAAGGGCTCTTCTCCACCTAGAATGTTCCAGGTGGCCTCGACTGAAGGCTAGCCAGAGGTTTTTCTTCTTCTCAGTATGTAACCAGGCCTCTGCGATTTCTCAGAGAGGACTGCAGATCTTGGTGGAGGAGAAACCCAAGCCTCTGACTGAGCCAGGTACATTAGGGACTGGATAACTTGTAATCGGTGATTTCAGCCCTTTCCCTTTGAGCAAGAAATAGAAAGGGAGAAGGAAGAAAGCAGCGCAACAGTAAAATGAAAAGGATGTAAAGGGCAAAACTAAAGTGGTGAAGCATTTCAACTGAAGTGAGCCTGCGTTGGGCCGAAATCCCATTCGGGTATATTGTAGCTAGGTTTTAGTCTGAGGTGATGGGCAAGTGCTAAAATTCTAGAACAATGAAAACACTTTTTTCCCAGCCATGAGCTTCCTAATATGCTTCTGTAAATGTGAACAAGTGTCTCTAAGTCATTATCTTCATTATTGCTTACAAGACTTTAATAAAGGACTTTGTCCTTTATTGGGGTATTAAATCCATCAGGAAGGGGACATGGTAACTGCAGGCTCCCCTTCTTGCAGTGCAGGGCTGAGTTCCACCTTCTCTAGCAGCATTTACATTATTCCCATGCAGGAGCTGGGGTGGGGGAGGGGGTTGGTTCACAGCATGGTGGAGAGAATGAGCATCAGGCTTATGAACTGTCCAAGTGGGACAGCGGTATGGTTGGTTTAAAAGGCTGAACTGAGCTGGTATGGATGTAAATCCTGAGGAAACAAGTTTCTGGTAACCAGGTAGGCCTCCTGAATGCAAAGAGCATAAATCATCTCTGGAAGGAGGCGTCCACAATGCTGGCTTTGCTTTAAGCCTTTCAAGTGTTCTTTTAGCTTGTGGGTCTGCAAATTTTGGGTAAGTAAAGTCCCTGTATCCTCATATGCTTCTATGCCTATGGCAAGGGCAGACATCTTTCTGCAAACATTCAGTGTCTTCATTCATTTGTTCCATATATTAATTTTTAACTTTTGAAGTAATTTCAGACTTACGAAAAAGTCGCCAAGATACAGGAATTATGGGATATGGGATATTAATTCCCATTGCCCTTTATCCAGACACCCTAAACATTTCCTTTATCGATGCTGTGTGTGTGACCCATACATTACTCATTTTCTGAAACATTTGAGCGTAACTTGCAGATATGCTATTCCTTCACCCATAATACATCAGTATCTTTCATACACACAAGAAAACACTTTCTCTTATATAATACAGGAAAATTATAAACATTAAAAAATCATACATACAGTATGATTTACTGTGTTGTTGTTGTTTGATTCGCTAGGTTGTTTCTGGCTCTTTGAGACCCCATGGACTGTAACCCTCCAGGCTCCTCTGTCCATGGGATTTCCCAGGCAAGAATACTGGAGTGGGTTACCATTTCCTTCTCCAGGGGATCTTCCCAACCAAGGGATCAAACCCACATCTCCTGCATTGGCAGCTGTATTCTTTACCACTGAACTTTACCAGGGAAGCCCAACAACAATAGAATTATTTACTCTATAGACCTAAGTTATTCTGCCAAGTGTTCCATTAATTCTTTTTAATTCACCCTTTAAAGCATATGGCTCTATGTGGTCCAGTCAACACTCAGGAGGCCTCCAATTGTCTGGGCTGAGGATGGCTCCCTCACCCTCCCCAAGCAGTGGGGTCTCCCTAAAGGTCTGCGCAGGATTCATTCCTGCAGACTCGAGTCTGTTGCTTTCCCTGAGCTGCCGCAGCTCCGTTGTCTGTGCTCTGAAGGTGACAGTGTTTGCTGCACTTCCGCCCGCAGTTAAGGTTTCTGTCCCCAGGGGCTTCAGGCCTTTCCCTGCTGCCTCCCTTCCCTAGGTCTGCCTCCTCAGGGAAACTCTGGAACTCAGCCTGTCCCCAGTCTCTCTCCTGAGCCCTGGTGAGGCCCCAGCAGAGTCTGTGGGTGGGTGGCTGTGAATCTCCTTCATGCCTGAAGCTCCCGAGGATTCTGCCTCCTCACACTGACCCACACTCAGCCTTGAACAGTGTTAAGGACTCCAGCTGAATCCTTCTTACTGGCGGATATGACGTCTGTCATCTCCAGCAGGTGAGTGTCCGTACCCTGTCTGTCCCTGGCAGAACCTGTGTTTCCTTGGGTTTTGTGTAAGCTGGTTGTCCTGCAACCACAGCTCTATGATAAATTCAAGGAAAGCTGTGACTTCAAAGATTAGCTTAGCATCTTTGGTGAGGTTTTAAGAATAAAAGCTGTCTTTTCTAGTTTTCTACATCCTAGGAGGAAGCCAGACATCCATCCATTTTCCATTTTTTGCTCATCTACGAACTGGATTTTTTTTCCCTTCTAGCACCTGAGAAAACATCTGGAAAGAAAACCTGTTGTTTACTGACATACCAGTAATAGACCCTTTCCCTCAGTCTACTAATATATTCACATGTTGTCGTTGTTTAGTCGCCAAGTTGTTTGTGACCTAACGGACTGTAGCCCGCCAGACTCCTCTGTCCATGGAATTCTCCAGGCAAGAATACGGGAGTGGGTTGCCATTTCCTTTTCCAGGGGATCTTCCCGAGTCAGCAATTGAACCTGTATCTCCTGCACTGGTAGGCAGATTCTTTGCCACTGATTTACCAAAAATATTCAGATAGTTGTACATTATCCTTAGAACTCTTAGAGCATACAACTCTTAGAATGCTCTCTCCCAGAGAATAAGCAGTCATCTGAAAAGTTAAAAAGATCACGTCTTTAGCGCAAAGGATCTAAGACTGAGATATAGTCGTTAAGAAGCTGGGTTTGAAATGTGGACTTAATTATACCTTCAGAGAGACAGGTTCTTTCTTGCAGGATAGCTTCTGACCCATCCTGAAAATCATTGCCTGTCATTTTCCTGAGCCTTGTAAGGGGAAAATAGTCTGATTGGGAAGCATAGTCACCTCCTCCAAGCTAAGGCATGGACTTATTTGCTAAAGGCTTTCAGCCAGATAGTCTAATCTGAAAGTTATAAGGAGCCTTCAAGTATATTGAAGCCCTGGTAAGGCCCCAGCAGGGAAATTGGTGATTAAAAAGGAAAAACAAAAAAAAACCCTGCCTTTATTATAAGAAACCCAGCTGCCTGGAATAAGTACAATGTTAACAATGATATATAAAATGTCTATGTTATGAAGTAATGCAAAATAAATTCCTGAATGTGGAGCTGATTCTAACATGATAATCGGCCAGTCTGAGGCTTTTCCCCCAGGGCAAGGCAAAGAAGCCACAGTAGCTTTTAACTTCGCAAGGAAATGGTGTCATTTCTTAAAAGCAGCTGGTCAGCCGTAAACATTTATTGGACATGTTCTAGATTAGCTGCTGTANCCCCCACCCCCACCCTTCTGGGTTGTCACAGAGCACCAGGCTGAACTCCTCGTCAAACTCCCCTTTCAAGAGGCAAATACTATTGATGGGAGTTCAAGTTTTTAATCATTCTCACCCAAGCTACTTCAAAAAGACTTTCTCCAACTATGCCTGAAATGCTAGTGTTTCTCAGCATCTGCCCGCAGTCGTTTCTTCTGTGTCCTCAGACTCTCAAGGAGGGACAGCTATTAAAGGTGCACAGATGCACAGTTCAGAAAGGCGGATTTAATATTACAGTAAAGTTGCATGGAGGATGAGAAAGCATTTTAGATTATAAACAGAAAAACTATGTTTGCCAAAAGTGGGTATGGAGGGGTCTCCCACGTTACACTCAAGCTCTGCTCCAAACCATCTCGTCTGCCACCCCTCTTTCAACAGCCAACTGTACACTGGCCTTCCTTAACTCTGCCTCCAGCTTGAGCCCCTCTCCCGAGCATCAGACCTTACCTCCTACTGCCTCACCAGCTGGGTGTCCCATAGGTGCCTCGAACTCTGCCAGAATCAAGCTGAGCCCAGTTTACTCTTCCTTAGCTCCAAGCTGCCCCTGCCCCTTCCCTCCCTCCCTCCGAGAGTGGCGCTGCTATCGCTCACCTCCTAGACACCTCCTTCCCCTCATCCTCTCTTCCAGGTACCCACCACCCCCTTCATCTCCTTCTGCAATATCCCCCAGGCCATCCCTTCCCATCCATCACTCCCACCACGGTTTTCTGGTGTTAATTTTCTTTGCCCGTACTATTTAGGAATCTCAGGCCGCTCCACTGGCTGCCCGAGAGAGTTTTCTTAAATAAAGGTGCAACCAATTCTCTCCTCTGCCATGGACCACGTCTGTCCTCACTGCTCAAGCTAAGGCCACACTCTTCAACAAGACACAGGGGCGGTCTAGAGCCTGTCTGTGTTCCGCATTTTCTGTCATTCTTCCTGTCACACGCCCTGAGTCATAAGTTTACTCAAGTGCTATAATACACTGCACTTTGTGTGTTTTGCCCCCTGCCTAGAAGGTTCTTCCTCTTTACCCCATTCCACCCTGGTCAGAGTCTACCCACTCCCTGGACCACAGCACCAACTCTACTCTCCCACCCCTGGTATTCCGGCAGATCAACACGGTTTCTTGGCTCTGATCCAACAGCATAGCACTTATAAAAAGTATTTGTTTCTTGGCCAACTTGCTACTAGACTCATGTTAACATGAGTCCTTTGAAGGATATGAATTTGATGCCTTCATTATTGGTACTGAGAAACCAAGGTTACTCAGCAATTTCAGCAGAAAGAGTGAAACCACTCATTCCAGTGACTTTAAAGCAAAGATTACACGGAAAATGTTGATTATATATAAATATGACTACTTAAAGCAAATTAGACCTGGTTATGCCATAATAGCAGAGTGGAAGGAATTAAATGCAACCTTGATATATAAATTGCTCTTACAAGTCAATAAAAGACAAAGATTCTAATAGGACAATTGGACCAAGGATACACAAAGACCACGCACAAGAGAATACAACCGGAAGCACACATTTAAAATTTAGCCTCACGACTAGTGGGTGAAGTGTAATTTAAAACTGAGATATTTCTCTCCCTCAAATGGCAAAGATTATAAAGTAATAATAACCAGTATTGTGTCTCTAAACCAAAACAGGTTTTCTTAAACACTACTGTTAGAGCTGTCAGCTACCACAGCTTTTCTGGAGGAGAGTTAGGCAGTCTGCATCAAGAACCATAAAATGGTCATGCCTCTGAATCCAGAAATCAGGTTTTTCAGAATACCTGGAAATATGGGGAATTAATTATGATATATAATGTTAAGTGAAAAACTATAATCATAAAACTTGCAGTGTTTTCTCCACTTGTAAAAATTAAAAATAACTATATTAAATGGGTAACATTTCCCCTGCCAGGATATGCAATATAAATATATTAATATAGAAAGTTTCCTTTTTAGACACACTCTAGTTTCAGATTTATTAAATGTTTCTCTAAATGTGGAAAAAACATGATAAAGCCTGAAAAAAAAAAAGATAACTTGATTCCTTTATTTCACATAATTTAAAGAATCTCGTACTGGGAGTAATTTTTGTATAGCCACTTGAAATCACTGGCTTTTACTCAACTTACAGTTTAAAAAAATAATCTAAATTAAAACGCCATGAATATTCTCCATATATGCTTCTGCTAAGCCATGCCACTGGTGCACCTGCACCCCTGCTCTGTCATTATAGATCTTTTTCTTTAAAACTTTACTTTTGCAGCTGTTACATTTTATCTTCTTAGAAAAGGCCCGCTGCTTTTCCCCGTTGAGATTTTCTGGGCTTCTGCTTCTCTCCTCTGTTAAGTTAATCACCCCTGTCAGCGTCACGTCTTTGGCAGATGTAGAATCCCGACTTCTCCAGTTCCCATCCGAGTCATTTGTAAACGTGCCATGCAGCACAGGCCACTGGCAGACTGACTCCCAGTATTTGGCTCATCTCAGGCCCCTCTGATGGAGCTAGTGGGGAGCAGGGCCCGGAAGGAGCATCCAGGAGCCCAGGGACATTTCATGGAGAAACCCGAATGAAAGTATTAGGAAACTAGGGAGGAGACTCGCACATTCGGGGACTGGTACGGAAAAAGGGGAGAGAGTACAGTATAGAATGAATTCTCTTTCAAACCAGGTGCTTGTCCTGGTTAGCTGGCACATGTGGTTTAAATCATGTAACTAAGGCATACATTGCCCATGGCATTGTTGTCCTGGGTATCTGCAGGGGATTGGTTCTAGCACACGCCCCTCCACCCAGGAGGTACCGAAGCCCATGGATGCTCACGTCCCTCATATACAATGGCACAGTACTATCAGCCCTCTGTATCCATGGATGCAGAACTGTAGGGAGTACATCCTTTGGGGACCATACCCTGTGCTAAGAGCTGTGTGTGTTACCTTGTTTAATCTCACCACAGCCCTGAGACACAGACCACTGATAGGTCACTTCATGTCCAAGGTCACACAGCTGAGAAACACCAAAGCTGCAATTCGAACTTCAAGTCTCAGCTATCATATCTTACAGCTCAGACACATTTCAATTATATCGTAGCCAACTTTTAATCTCTGTACTATGTATCTATTTGCAGCAGAAGGATTAATCAAATAGCCCAATGCTGACTGTAGTAAGACAGTCCCTTTTACGTAGGGAAAGAGTATTATGGTCACACAATTAATACATTTTCCTCTTTCCCTCCAGAAAGAAGAAATCATCAAGCTTATTTTTGAAATATGTGGTAAGATTTGACGATCAAGAAAGCAACCATCACTTTAAAGTACCAGTCCCACTATGTTCAAGATACTTGCATTTACTCAGGAGATGTATCCCGTAGAGCCCAAGGGAAAGTTTCAGCTTCGTTTGCAAAGCTGGTGGGAAACCAAAAGGAAGCAGTGTGAGGGGCTGTGGGAATCCTGAGTTAAGGAAAGAAAATCATTTCCCCAGAGTGGTTAAGAAGCATGAAGACACCAGAGTCTGCGCAGCCAGGCCTTTTGTTAGCACTGAGCTCATTTGTATTCGGTGACATTTACCTGAGCCTGGGAAGGAAAGAACCACCAAGGAAACAGGACGATAAGGGCCTCACTGGTGTCTGAGTCCAGCCCAGCTGGTGACAATAAGGTTTCTGTTTTTCCTGAAGCAAAAGGTCTTTCTAAATTGAGTTTTGAGATCTAGAGTGCCTGCCACTTCAAAAGCAAGAGGACAGAGTTCAGAGGTCACCTTGCATCGCCACTCGATCTAAATGCTTCCGTGGTGACATGTGTGTGTGCTCAGTTGCTGAGTTGTGTCTGACTCTTTTGTGACCCCTTGGACGGTAGCCTGCCAGGCTCCTCCATTCATGGGCTTTTTCAGGCAAGGATCCTAGAGTGGGTTGCTTTTCCTACTCCAGAGGATCTTCCCCACCCAGGGATCAAACCCGCATCTCTTGCGCCTCCTGCACTGGAAGGTGGATTCTTTACCACTGAGACCCTTGGGAAGCCCCTATGGCAAAATAGGCTTAAAACAGAGTTATTAGAACAAGGAAGTAAAGCAAAAAGATTAGCCCCAAAGCAAGCAATTAATGGATTATGAAGATAAGAGAACCTTCTGTGTTTAAAGTGGACAGAGGAAGGAATATCATTATCCTTCCACATAGGGAACCCCAGAACTGTCTTGTCCCCCAAAAGACTTCTGGACCTTAACAAGCAGCCTGGGACTCTCTGTGGTGACAGGCTAATTTAGACGTTGCTTCTGAGTGCTAGACACCCTGTAAAAATAGCAGCCAGTTTCCTGATGATTTATTGCGGGAGTGTTATTGGGCAACACAAGGATACGAACACACCAATGGAGCCCTGATACTTTTTATTGCTTAGGGACTCTGGCAACTGCTTCGAATGATAAACCATAAATAGAAGTTGTTTATTGACCAGTGTTCCTGGATTACTCCCCTTGAACAGCTTCACAGGGTAAATGTTCTCCAGGCCTCCGTGATAAGATGGGAGCCACTGCAGGGTC